>JANAVB010013400.1:12756361-12936361 GCA_029216955.1 Iris pallida
ATCTGCGTGTATTCTGAAGTTTTCTTCCTCAAGTTGCGTGGATTCTGAAGTTTTCTTCATCAAAGTCGCGTAGATCTGAAGCTTCTTGCCCCAAGTTTGCGTGGATTTTGAAGCTTTCTACCCCGAGTCTGTGGATTTCGTCTTCACCAAGTCTGCGTGGATTCTGAAGCTTTGCCCCAAGTTTGCGTGGATTTGAAGCTTTCTACCCGAGTCTGCGGGATTTCGTCTTCAACAAGTCTGCGGGATTTCATCAAATTGGAGTACGTGGCAGCCATGCCACGAGATCTCCCGCCTGGTGTCCTGTAACTTGCACACGACTATGCATGATTGCCATGTGTCCGACAGTTACAGGCCACGTCCAGTAACTGCTCACAACCTTGCGTATGTTAAATCTGCGTAATTTTCAACTAAGCACAGGCTGTGAAGACAGTTATCTTTCAGTTATTATTTTGACTCTATAAATAGAGTTCTTTTTTTCATTCAGTACGGATACATAGTTATCTACTGTCAAAATTTTGAGAGCTTTTCTTCTTCGCATAGTCCAAGGGATAAAGTGATCGTCTTCTAGATCAGATTTCCACAGTTGTAATTTTCCCAGATACACAATAAATAAAGGAATTATTTATGGAAAACACCAATCCTATAAGTATGGATCGGGGGGAGGGGGTATCGGAATCGGTATCGGACCATTCCTATGAGATCAGATCGGGGGTATCGGTAAATCGGTGGTTTCGGGAGGAGTATCGGATTTTGGTACGAAAAACAAATAGATATTAATAAATATTAATATTAATAATTATTAAAGTATCGGCCGATACGACGGAGTATCGGACTATTCTTATGAGGATGGTTTAAAGTATCGGCCGATATATGTAAAGTACGACGGATAGCTATCGACACACGGAACAGTGTCCGTATCTCATGACACAGTAAAGAAGAGGTGTAACATCCAGTTTTTCAGATGAGGGTAATTTTGAAATTTTATAATTATAATTATTATTTATTGATTATTATTTCATATTATGATTTTTTTTGTGATTTTTAATCATTTTTAAACTATTTAAAATTATGATGTGATTTTGACATTTTACTATTGTTTGTTTTAATTTCGAGAAATTTGTCACCCAGTTTTCAGGAACAGGGTATTTTTATCATTTTGTATTTTGAAATTTTTGAAATTTATTTTTAGTATGATATTTTTGAGATTATTTGAGTCGGGTTCGAATTTCAGCCAATCGACTTGAAACGGGGACCCGGGGGTAGTGTTGACTTTAGTGGACCCACACATTAGTTGGCCATGGCCCACATGATAGAAATATTTAGTAGAGGTTAGACTCATTATGGATAAGGTTAGTATGATTAGAGACTTTAGAACGATAATTTAGCCCCAACCAATTAGCCCTTTCCTAATACAAATAGAATAGGTTAGTGGGGGCATTTTGGACCTTACCAATAATAGGACAAATACCCATATGGCCAGCCACTTTGGGGAGAGGATAGGCTCAAGTTCATTTTATTATTCTCATCCACATTCTCTCCTTGTTCTTTCCCAAATTTCTAGAGAGCAATCCCAAGTTGGGAGGATTCGAAGCTCGTTCGTGTCCTTTTGGAGGAAGCTACCAAATTCTTTTTTCCTTCTCCATTCTAGCCAAGGAGGAAGCTACCCAAGTTTGGGAGGATTCGGAGCGTTCGTGTCCTTTTGGAATCTCTACGTGTCGGTGTCGCTGCGGAAATGCTTTCTTCGATTCGATCTACGGGAGGTATAAATCCCTTCTTATTTTCATTTCCTCATGTATATAGGTCTATTTTGAACCCATAGAATGCCCCCATGGTTGTATCTCCATTTCGTGGTCCATTTCATGTCCATTGGGAGGTCATAGGAGTCCTGTTGTGTTGTGATTGGTCCTAGTGGAAAAAAAAAACCCAAATTGGACACACTATGTGTTGATGTTATGTATGAATGAATTATTACATGTTTAATCTCATATTTTTGTATGGAGAGTGTTCTATAGTGTCTTATATATATATTAGTGTAGAGAGTGAGTTCTTGATATATTATGTATATACTTGTGTTCTTTTGTCTCAAACTACCTAAATTTCGTCATAATTTTTATCCACATTTTTAGTAGCCAAAGCAACTTAGAAATGTCATAACTTATAGGTTGGAACTCCGATTTATCTTCCGTTTTTTTAAAAGAACGTATCGAAGTTAGCTTTCCAGATATATATTTTAATAAGCAAAATTCTTTCTGTAACTTTTTGTAGAATTATTTGAGTGTCAGCTGTACGAAAGACGAACGTGTTTCGGTATTTCGCGATTCGGGAGCTTTCGGGCACGAAAATGCGATCCGTTTAAAGTTTCGAAAAGCTAACACGAAGAGCTAAAACATACTTTAATCCTAGAATTTAATGAATGCCCAATTGGTACAGTATTGGTTTTAAGTAGAAGAGTGACTATACGATATATGCATTTGTGTAACCTATTAGCCTATGTAGTATGGATATTAAATGAATATAAGTATGTAATGCATGATATGTTAGATGAATAAAATGATATATATATGATATATATCCTCATAATTATATATATGGTTGAATGCAAGCATGTAGGAATGCTATTAGTATAATGCATATAAGCAATGCATGAATGAAAGAATGATATACAATGTATGCATGAAAGTATATAATGAATGCTAGATATGAATGCAAGATATATATGTAATGATAGATATGAATACATAATGTATAAATTGTAATACAATTATAATGGTAACATGTATGGTAATGTAGAGTATATGATGCAAGCATGAATGAATGGAGAAAATACATGTATATAGGTAATATAGAATGTAATTATGAAAGAAATGAATGATAATATATAACATGATATGTAGTAATGTAAGGTATAAAATATATGTTGTGTGTATGTTGTATGTCTCTATGTTAATGTATGAAATGATATGAATATATAATGTGCATAGGTATAAAACATGTAGGTAATGCATAGATGCATGAATGAAATGAATGTTTACAATAGTTAAATAAATACAAGTATCTAATATGCATAAATGTAAGTATAATAAATATAAGTATACATGTAGTATCATGTAAATGTAATATACATGATATGTATGTATACATGTATACAAGGTATGTATATATGTATTATTTCTAAAACTGAGTTAACCTATAACCTTTTACACACATGCATTCATACCCTTTGACATCATGTATCCCATGTCACATACACCTACCTATCACTAAATTTTAGAACATTAACACATATCCTTTCACACACATGCCAAACACACAATACTCACTTACTCTTTTACCTCTTTATATATATATATATATATAATATATATATATATATATATAATATATATATATATAGATTTCCTATATATCTATGCTATAAATATGTGAATGTGAATAATATATATACATTATATGACTAAGTTTGTGTGCCTTGTTAGCTTATGGTTTAGTTTGTGCTTGGTTTAGCAAGTGACTTAGGCTATGAGTTAGTAGCTATCTTGGATACTTGATTTGCATATACTTAGTTTGTTTAGACCTAGAATAACTTGTTTGACCTAATTTAGACTTGTTAGACCTAGTTTGACCAAGTGACCAAGAGTTGATTTCGGTCTAGATTGACCTAGAATCATGTAGAATGCATAGTAGAACTTCATATTGTCATTTTGGACTTGTTGTGACTTGTGCTGTTCTGATTAGGAGCCAGACACCTCTCATTAGACAGTATATTACTTTGGACATTCAGACATCAGACGAGTACATTCTCTGATAGTTCTCATTTATTTGTCAATTACGTACTTCAGTTCTAGTTAGTTGTATATGATTCTCTGTTACAACAGTATAGATATTCTGGATTCATGTATACGACACACATTTATTTCTGGCCTCTATTACTGGTATTCACTGGCTTCTATTACTGGAATCACCTACTGGAATCATTTACTGGAATCATTTACTGGTATCATTATATTGGCTGGACTCATCTTGAATCATTGTGTCAGAATTCTGGATTCACTTGCTGGGAGGGGAAATACTAGAGTAAGACATGTAGACATACCCCAATCTGGAATCTCCCAACTGGAATCTACTGGAATGAAAGCCATCTCACACCCGGCCAGGTGTGTGATGTGCGTATTACATACAGTCGTTTACATGTCAAACTCGTTATTTTAAAATACATACTAGAGTATAGGCTGGACCCACCCTGGAATCTTTGATCACTGACTGGAATCATCTCATACCGGACTCATCTTGTACTGGAATCACTGGTATCAGATTCATATTGTCTGGATTTACGTTGGTCTTACACTTATTTACATTTACTGTCTGGACTTATATCATGTTACCCTGGTTCAGCTAGTTTTATTTTTTACAGTCTTCATTGCTGATTCTTCTCTTGTTTAGTTATTTACTTTCCTTGCACTTTATCTATCTTCTTACCATCACCTGAATATAAATGTCATTTTTATCAATACAATGTCTATAACTGCTTTATAGTTCTCTGTCATTTACTGAGTTTTCTAGATGAGATGTGCTCGTTCTGTCATGAGACCTGTTGATAAATTTTACAGATAGCCTGGAGGTTGCTGCTAGCCTAGAGGAGATACAGTAGAGGTTGTATAGTTAGTTATTTCAGTTGTATTGAGTTGTATTTATTTTATGGATTACTGTATTGAGCTTTGAGATGTTTTGGGTTTGTGTATCTTAGACACTTAGACTTCTATCTGCTGTATCTCTTTTGGATTTCATGTTTACCTATCTTTATCTCGCTCTACCTTAGTTGTGATGAGACTGTATCTGCTATGTCACCCCATTCAGAGAGTATATACTGTACAGGTACCTTTATATTGTTAGATGTTTGACCTAGGACAGCGTTCTACCGCCGACACTGCGGCGTAGGCTGGACGTACCCACGTCTCGTGCTCTTACTCTAGGGTGCGGGTCGTGACACATTTTTAGTGGTGGCCCATGCAGGTCGAGTTTATGTAGTGGTATTCGAACTAGAGTATCACTACAGCCTGCAGTAGGATTAGGATATTTTGGAGGTACTCAATCACATTAGGAAAAACTCTTAATCCGATTTCTTTTGTCTAAAATTGTTGCTTATTGACTTCCCTTGAATATAAACTGTTCTCCTTTGAATTTTTGCTTCATTCTCAGAAATTGTGTGTTTGATCTGTCTTCATGATGGTTATGAAGACACGATCTCATCGCTTCGGTTCGGGGGATACTATCGAGAGGTTGGCCACCTCTCGTCCTGTTCATTAGGGCCTCGAGACCGCAGCTTCTGTTGTGCCGACTCAGGTTGGCATTTCTGCTACATTGGAGGTGCACCTCCGTCTGTACAGAGACTTTTCCTCTTGTTTCCGGTTTCTCTCAGCAGCGATTGCAGCATCAGCAGCAGAGATTTGTGCAGTATTAGCATCAGGCTGGAGGAAACCAGCAGGGCGAGCTATCGTCAGGACAGTCGAGAATGCACAGACCGTTGGAGATCTTGCTGCAAGTTCCGTTCTTCTCAATTCCATTCCCGCAATTGTCTTTTATAATTACCTTGAAATCCGATTCAATCTGTTCCTTGTTGATTGATTAATTTTGTCATGTTACTCTTTTGTTGTGCTTGTTTTTCTTCTGAGAAATTCATATGGGCTAGGTCGCCTAAATCATGGGATCTAGAATCCTCGATAGTCATGTTAGTTGGCATAGTGAGGACATGTAGTCAGATTTTAGATGTATTCTCGGGTATGGGAATTAAGGTTTTCGTCGTCGCATGCGACAGTGCGAAAATTTTAAATACCATGAACCTAGAGGTACGTACCTTAGTCAAGGACTCTGTGATTATCGTAGCCTTGCTCACTAGCATGATGAAGACTCTGGACAACATGATTTTGGACAGACGTATATGATTAACAGATTGTATCTTGAGAAGGTTTAAACATCATACCCTTTGATTGATATAAATGACTTAGGAGTAGGGATATTTAGTTTGTAGAGCTTATTCATAGGTAGTTCCTTCATAGTATAATGGTATGATGACTTGTAGAGTGTCTGTACCCTAGAGGTGATAGTTAGCATTGGTGTTAGAATAGTAATCCATTGCAGATAATTCTCCTATTATCTATAATACCAACAGTTACACATAGGATGTTAGTATGCCTTACAGCCTTAATAATTATTACTACTTTTCCTTACCTTTTCCAGTGAAGCACCCATGACCAGAGCCTGCCTTTGAGTATAGTTGTAGTTTCACCTAAGACCGAGCGGTCTATTTGCATAGATAGATTGCAGATGATATTGGCATATGGGATATAGGTTAGTTGGTATCTATAGGCCATTGTTGTATAGGGTTAAAACATGTTGTTTAGCCTATACTTGGTTCAGTTTTCCATTTTAGTTAAGTTCTCTTCGTGTTGAGTTCCTTGTGTTGATCACCTTTATAGGCAGTGTGCAGACCCTTCACTAGATACTATGTCCCCTTGATTCAGACCATTCATCCTTAGCCTTGTTCTAAGCATTATTTTCAGACCCTTATAAGTTTAGTCTGCCTTAACCCTTGGTTGATCAGTCATGTATATATATATATATATATATATATATATATATATATATATATATATAGTATTTGGTATTCATGTGCTTAGCTTGTAGGAATTTAGTTATAGGTGACTTGATAGGATTGGGAAGTTAAGAGCTAGTCTATTATAGAGTTTCACTTTTGCTAAATTCTAGTTGCCAACACCTAGATAGCTAGCGTAGGTAAACCCTAAGAAGTTGACCAGTTGTGACAAAGTACTTGGATGTTGAGAAATTGACTAGTGATTGACCCTTGACTATGTTTGACATAGAAGGGGGTGCGATCATCTTAATTTCGAGGACGAAATTTTTATAAGATGGGTAGGATTGTAACACCCAGTTTTCCAGATAAGGATAATTTTGAAATTTTGTAATTATAATTATTATTTATTGATTATTATTTCATATTATAATTTTTTGGTGATTTTTAATCATTTTTAAACTATTTAAAATTATGACTTGTGATTTTGATATTTTACTATTGTTTGGTTTTAATTTTGAGGAAATTTGTCAACCCCAGTTTTCAGAAACAGGGGTATTTTTGTCATTTTGTATTTTTGAAATATTTTTAAAATTTATTTTATTATTTATGATATTTTTGGGATTATTTGAGTCGGGTTCGAATTTCAACTCAATCCGACTTGAAACGGGGACCCGGGGGTAGTGTTGACTTTAGTGGACCCACACATTAGTTAGCCATGGCCCACATGATAGAAATATTTTAGTTAGAGGTTAGACTAATTATTATGGATAAGGTTAGTGTGATTAGAGACTTTAGAACGACTAATTTAGCCCCAACCAATTAGCCCTTTCCTAATACTAATAGAATAGGTTAGTGGGGGCATTTTGGACCTTACCATAATAGGACAAATAGTCTCATATGGCCAGCCACTTTGGGAGAGGATAGGCTCAAGTTCATTTCATTATTCTCATCCACACTCTCTCTCTCTTGTTCTTCCCCAAATTTCTAGAGAGCAATCCCTAGCAATTTCTCCACCAAATTCTTCTATTTCGCCACCAAATCTTCTTCTTTCCTTCTCCATTCTAGCCAAGGAGGAAGCTACCCAAGTTTGGGAGGATTCGGAGCTCGTTTGTGTCCTTTTGGAATCTCTACATGTCGGTGTCGCTCCGGGAAGACTTTTCTTCGATTCGATCTACCGGGAGGTATAAATCCCTTCTCCTTTTCATTTCCTCATGCATATAGGTCTATTTTGATCCCATAGGAATGACCCCCATGGTTGTATCTCCATTTCGTGTCCATTTCGTGTCCATTTGGAGGTCATAGGAGTGTCCTTTGTGTTGTGATTGTGTCCTAGTGGAAAAAAAATCTCAAATTTGGACACACTATGTGTTGATGTTATGTATAAATGAATTATTACATGTTTAATCTCATATTTTTGTATTGGAGATGTGTTCTATAGTGTCTTATATATATATTAGTGTAGAGAGTGAGTTCTTGATATATTATGTTATATACTTGTGTTTCTTTTGTCTCAAACTACTTAATTTCGTCATAATTTTTATCCACGTTTTTAGTAGCCAAAGCAACTTAGAAATGTCATAACTTTTAGGTTAGAACTCCGATTTATCTTCCGTTTTTTTTAAAAGAACCATATCGAAGTTAGCTTTCCAGATATATATTTTAATAAGCAAAATTCTTTCTGTAACTTTTTTGTAGAATTATTTGAGTGTCAGCTGTACGAAAGACGAACGTGTTTCGGTATTTTCGCGATTCCGGGAGCTTCCGGGCACGAAAATGCGATCCGTTTAAAGTTTCGAAAAGCTAACACGAAGAGCTAAAACATACTTTAATCCTAGAATTTAATGAATGCCCAATTGGTACAGTATTGGTTTTAAGTAGAAGAGTGACTATACGATATATGCATTTTGTGTAACCTATTAGCCTATGTAGTATGGATATTAAATGAATATAAGTATGTAATGCATGATATGTTAGATGAATAAAATGATATATATTCTCTTTACATTAATTTATATATATGGTTGTATGCAAGCATGTAGGAATGCTATTAGTATAATGCATATAAGCAATGCATGAATGAAAGAATGATATACAATGTATGCATGAAAGTATATAATGAATGCTAGATATGAATGCAAGATATATATGTAATGATAGATATGAATGCATAATGTATAAATATTGTAATACAATATATAATAATAACATGTATGGTAATGTAGAGTATATGATGCAAGCATGAATGAATGGAGAAAATACATGTATATAGGTAATATAGAATGTAATATATGAAAGGAATGAATGATAATATATAACATGATATGTAGGTAATGCAAGGTATGAAATATATGATGTGTGTAAGTTTGTATGTCTCTATGTTAATGTATGAAATGATATGAATATACAATGTATGCATATGTATAAACATGTAGGTAATGCATAGATGCATGAATGAAATGAATGTTTGCAATATGTTAATATAAATACAAGTATCTAATATGCATAAATGTAAGTATAATATAATATAAGTATACATGTATGTATCATGTAAATGTAATATACATGATATGTATGTATGCATGTATACAAGGTAAGTATGTATGTATGTATTTCTATAAACTGAGTTAACCTATAATCTTTTACACACATGCATTCATACACCCTTTGACATCATGTATCCCATGTCACATACACCTACCTATCACTAAATTTTAGAACATTAACACATATCCTTTCATACACATGCCAAACACATACATACTCACTTACTCTTTTACCTCTCTTTATATATATATATATATATATATATATATATATATATATATATATATATATATATATATATATATATATATATATATATATATGTATGTGCCTATATATATAGCTTTCCTATATATATCTATGTATATAAATATGTGAATGTGAATAATATATATACATTATATGACTAAGTTTGTGTGCCTTGTTAGCTTATGGTTTAGTTTTGTGCTTGGTTTAGCAAGTGACTTAGGCTATGAGTTAGTAGCTATCTTAGATACTTGTGAATAATATATATACATTAATTGAATTCCCACTCTTTTCCTGGATCTTCATATGCACGTCACCGTGACTTTTAATTTAGGAGCACCAGACCAGTCGTTTTCTCAGAACCAACTTGTCATGCAAGATCTACTCGAGACGTTCTTCACCCATGACCTTCGTGTCCCACTCAGACACACCATCTTGTGCTTTATTTTCTTCGCACAACTTTCGGTTCAATTTAGGCCAATTAATTATCTACCGTGAAACCTGATTTAATTTCCAATTTAATTTCAGGACCCGACATCGATCCAACCTAGTCGACCCCAAATATGGACATGGCCCACATTGAGCCTACTACCCGTCTGACACTTATTTCCCATTTATTTGAGCCCCCACATGCTACTTATTTACCCATGATCATAAATACCTATTTTTTTATTCAAATATTGCACCCTGTCCGATTTTGGCCCGACCCAGCTCTACCGAACCCGAACCCAAGCTCTATTCTGCCCTATCATGACTGCTCAATTACCCCACAAGATTTTCCTATTTTTCCTATTTAGAAAATACTTTCTCTCTCTACTTATCAAATATCTTAAATATCTCATGTGTGTATATATATATATATATATATATATATATATATATATATATATATATATATATATATATATATATATATATAATTCTCTCTTTCTCCCATTAAAACACAACACACACACCTCACCCCAACTCACCATGCCATTGCCAGCACACAACCACCCCCATGTGGCCGGCCTATTCTCTCTCTCTCTCTAAATATCTATTCTCTCTCTCTCTAAATATCTATCTATTCTCACTCACTCTCTCTTTCTATTAAACTTATTATACACACACACACTCTCTCTCTCTCTCTCACCCATCACCATCATCACACTCTCTCCCCTCTCTCTCATAGCCGACAAGCCCCCTCCCCCTTGCTGTACAAGACCAACACACCCCCACCATTCTTCTTCTTTATTTTTTTTATTCTTCTTCATATTAACACCAACATCATTAACACCAACACCAACACCCTCACCATGCCACCTCCGCGAGCACCACCACTCCCTTGCCGTGCCCCTGGCCACCACCGCCACGCAGGCCAGCGCCGTCGCCGTTGTGCGCAGCAGCAGCTGCAGCGCTGCAGCAAGCAGCAGCTTGTGCAGCACGGTCGCGCGCGTGCGCACCAGCCGGCCGCGCGCCGCCCCGACCGTCGCCGTCGCCGGCGACCAACCCCATGGCCGGGCGCACACCCTCGCACCACCCCGTGGCGGCCAACGTCCTCCGGGACGCGCCGTCTAGGCGATTTCAACGTTTTTCTCGGAGTTCTGTCGACGCGCGCGCGGAGAAATTCCAGAATTCGTGCTCCGTCGCAGCGAGTTCGCACCGATTTTCTGGGAGATCTGACAGTTGGATCGACGAACTCCTTGCTCCGTCTCAATTTCGGTATATCCCTCTTCACCTCTGTCAAGTTTGAACCGTTAATTTCGTCGTTTGATACATCAAAACCGGCCACCAAGTTGACGTTTTAATTTGTACTATTTTTGGACAGTTTTGCGACGCCAACTTTGCGGGTTAGTATCTTCGCCGTAGCAGCTCCATTTTGTGTGCTACCAGTTTCGGTGCACAGCTAGTATAACCCTCTTCCTGCCCCCTTTAGATTTCATTTCAGTTTGAGCTTGTTAGGTCGGTCGAATAAGACGCCAATGTTGGCCGTTCGAATTCTTAGTGTTGCATTTGCGACGCCAACTTTGCGGGTTAGTATCTTCGCCGTAGCAGCTCCATTCTGGACACGTTGGTGATGTTAGTTTCATCATCCGACAACATCTGTAGATTTTTTCCCTTTTTGTGTCACCCTATTATTATAATCCCTCTCCTTTGTGGTATTTTGAGATCCATCGATTCCAGTGATTTCACAACCACTGAAATTGAATGTATTGACCCTGTAGATGTTTGTAGAGACTAGCTTTGACCCTGTTTGACCATGGTTGACTACTTTGACTGAACGTCGAAGTAGAGTCAACATTTGACCTAGGTTAGACTAGTTTTGACCCTGGTTGACCACAGTTGACTATTTTGACCAAAAGTCAACCGGAAGTCAACCGTAGCCTAAGATTGACCAGAACTTGACCGAAGTTGACCAGTTGACCCAAAGTCAACTGTTAGTCAACGTTAGTCAAGTATGACCTAGAGTTGACCAGAGTTGACCAGTTGACCAAAAGTCAACTGTAAGTCGACCATTGACTTAGATTGACCTAGTTTGATTTGCTTTGACTTGTCTTGACCTAGTTTGACTTAGTATGACTTAATTTTACTTCCAAACCCTTACATTGATACAGTATTCCACCTATAGGTCCTCGAGGCACTATTCTTGGACCAGTTGACGTATTCCACCAGATCTCAGGCGAGTACATTCTCTGATAATATTTCTGTTTTATGATATCGTTTATATTTCTTGTATTTAGTGTAGATACCCTTGTTCTCTTGACATATTGTTCACACGGATTGGTATTTTCCTGGATCATGTAATGAGATATTATTCCTCGCTCTCCTTGGTATATCTTGTGCAAGTCTTTCTTGTTCCTTGTGCATTGTATAGACACGATTCCCGCGAAGGCTAGCTACCCTCTCGGAGAATCGCATGTCATGATGTGTCATGGTTGGATCCACTATACTAGTCGGAGACGGGGAGTATTAGTGTAGATGTGTGGTCATTATCCACCTTGTTATTCTTGTAGATCTTGTGAGTGTTAATCATACACCCCACGTATGATTAACCAGGCCAGTAGACCTTGTGCAGACCCAAGCCAGCCACATGTTGAAACTAGTACTCACACACCTAGATAGATGATTCTTGATTCTTGTACATGCCATGATCAGTTTACTTGCCTTGTTCTAGCTCTAGATTTATAGCTTACCTTGCCATGATACTCACATGTACATTTCATGATTTCTTGTATGTTCTCTCTATTTACTGCTACATGTTCAATATCGTCTAATTAGAACTGTTATTTGAGATTTGTGCTCGTTCCATCCTGACTGGATATGTTGATAAAATTTTAGGAGTAGTTGTGCCCTCAGTATTGGACTTCATGATGTTGCTAGCTGAGGTGGATCTCACTATTCTTCTATGTGAGTTGCCTGGTAGTTATCCTTAGTTAGTCTTGTTGTTCTTTCCTTATTTTCCTGTCTTATGATCCTTGTAGATTCTAGTTGTTCTAGTGATATTGTTATTAATTCTTGTCTTATCTTTCTTAGTTTTCGTGATGTGACATGAGTACATTTCTAGTTATGGATTCTTAGAAGTTGTAGTTAGTATAGTATACTTGACAGCGTTCTACCGCCGATACCGCGGCGTATGTCACGACCCGCACCCTAGAGTAAGGGCACGAGACGTGGGTACGTCCAGCCTACGCCGCAGTGTCGGCGGTAGAACGCTGTCCTAGGTCACAACAACTAACAATTGAAGGTAATAACAGTTATACTCCCCGAATGGGGTGACATAACAGAAATATAACTCAACCACAGCTAAGGTAGAACAGGCAAGATGGAATGATAAAGATAGATAATAACCAGGAATGTAACATCACCGAGATACAAATCCAGAATTCTAAGTGACTAAAATAAATACATAACTCAGAAATATCCCAGAATCTAACTACAGTGATCCAGAAGGTAAAGACAGCCCTAATCTAGAGAAGTATCATCCACTGCTAGCAGGTCCAAGTCACTAGTGATGTCTAATGCTGCACCAAGAGGGATAGACACCAGAGCCTCATCATTCACTGTAAAATTTTCAACAGGTCCAGTCAGGACGGAAACGAGCACATATCTCTCAAAACAGTTCATAGCAGGTTAGGAGTATAAATCATGCAATAGAGTAAAATACAGAAAGTGCTGAAAAAGAAGTACGAGTAAACAGGAGATATTTTGTAACTGGAAGTAAATACATGATAGTAGAGACTGTAAGTGGCTACGTGATTTAGAGCATAATGGTTATGTAAATGGTTTGGGGGCACATGAATACAAATAAGGAGGCACATTTATACAGCTACTTGGGATAGTGTTCACATAACCAATTCTACTCACCCCGCCCTAATCAGTACACAAGGATCCATTCAAGTTACGTTATAAGCACATGAATACAACTAAGATATGTGAACTCATGTAATGAGTAGTACATGAGGCACGTGAAAGCACATGAGAACATGTAAAAATATGAACTAGTACGAGTACAAGGAGTACCTGATGTACATGATAAAGTACATGAACATGAAATACCCGAGGCACCCGTAAAGGGATAACATCTCAGGAAGGGATCCATATAGTACTAATCCGTGAAGATACGTGTCAGCATCATGTAGAGTAATCTAGAGCAAGAATATAATCCAGGTAAGTATGAAAAGATCAGAGAATGTACTCGCCTGTAACCTGAGAATCTGGAGAATATATATATACTGTCCGAGGAGTGGTGTCTGGCTCCTATTAGAACAGCACAAGTCACAACAAGTCCATAATGGTAATAAGATGCACTACAATGCGTTCTACATGAATCTAGGTCAATCTAGACCAAAGTCAACTTTTGGTCAACTCTGGTCAACCCTAAAAGTCAAACTAGGTCAACCAAGTCAAACCTAAGTCATACTAGTCTAATCTAGGTTTACTAAGGCTAAACAGTCTATCTAGGTTCCAACTAGGCATACCATGCCTAACCATACCAAAATCACATGACATTGACTATATCTAATAATACACAAAATACTATATTAATATAATCTATTAAGAATACATCTACCCTATAGTCACTATACAATCTCACTCATATCATAATATATAATACAATATTACCCATACATTGTATCATAACAAATAGTACATTATATCCTATATACACATTAACACACATATATTATCTATAGGAACCTATATATATATATATATATATATATATATATATATATATATATATATATAAAATATATATATATATATATATATATACATATATATATATATATATATATATATATATATATATATATATATATATATATGTCTCAACCATATATATACATAGGATAAGAAAGAGGGAACACATGAATACTAGTGTGTGTGTGTGTGGCATATACATGTGAGTACAAACAGTGTGCTAAGGAACCCTGTGTGTGTGTGTGAAGAGAGTGAGGGTGTGTAGACCTATGTGGGTGTGAGGGTAATACCTGAACACAGGGAAATATATAAGAAAACAGGAAACAGTTGTGTGCAATAGGAATAGGAAATCAGTGAAGAGCTTGTGCTCATGTGTCATGGTGTGTAGGAAGTCAGTGGATGCCCATCTCTGATCAGGGAATCACATTAGGCAATATCCAGTTAGCAATGAATCTCAGGTATGTGTATTAATAGGGAACACATTTAGAAGAAGGAAACAAATCTCAGTTATCATTGAGAAATCTCAGGAAACAGTAAACAATGAATGCTCAACCCTTTCCAGGTTCAACCCACATTCAAACACCCAGATTTACAGGAAACAACATACATATAAATATCAATTTAAGAAGAATATTTGAATCAATTATAATGTAAACTCAGTTAAAACATTGAATCTCAGGTTTTATGTTCATCCAATTTCAGGTTAATGTCTTAACAGTGAATCACCATAGTTAAAGGAAAGAAAAAGAAAACTGGGAAGTAATCAATTTCAAGAAATGAACATTTCATTCTCAGGTTACAATTAAACTGGAACACATGGGAAGCAATTAACAATGTACACAGGAAAACCAACTCAAGCTAAAATCCCATTCCCAGGTAATGGACATGAATGTAAAGGAAATCAAATTCCAGGTTATAGGTTTTCATTTCAGTCTAATTATATTGAACTCATTCTCAGGTTTTACAAAAGCCATTCTCAAGTTCACATAAAAACTGGGAACTAAGTCCCATCTCAGGTTATTATAAGCAACTTGAAATCAAGTGAGGAGGAACTCAAGTCAATGTGAAACTGGAAACAAATCTCAGTTTCGAATTTCACAAACTCAGGTTTATTCAAGGAACTGGGATTTCAACCCAATGTCCCATTTCTCAGGTTTTCATTGCAAAAGGAAAAGAAGTCAATTTACAAACAAACAATACCAACTCACATCCTATTCTCAGGTTGCAATGAAACTGGAAAACAGAGAGAATTAAATACTGGATATCCTACCAGTTCAGAGAGGAATGAAATCAGTTCTCATAAACAGGAAGAACATTAAGTTCACAACAGTGAAACCACTCAAATCGAATACCAAAATCCAAAATACACCATACAAATCCCAAATTTTGAATGAAACACTTAGCTAACGTAAAATGAAACATGTGGGGATCAAAAACCAATTGAAAACATATCACAAGAGTATTAAACTAGGTTGGGAAAAACTGGGAATTAACCATTATCACACAGTATCAGAAAAATGCACTGTTCGACCCAAAAATCGAGCTAACACAATCATTAAACCCAAACGATTATGTAAACCTATCCTAACAGAGATTAACATGATATTTAGGGTCTAACTAACATTAAACATAATTTAAAATCATTCAAAAACAATTCAATCATCAGAACATACACACAGCCCACGCACGCATCAGTGTTTTCCCCGTGCACACGGAATAACGTGTCCGACACGACATGAGGACTCGTAAAACTTTGCGAGCCTCGTGTCAGTCAGTGCCTCTATCCCTATGCCAAAAATCACGTGTCGAAGTCGCGTGTCCAGCGCGCAGTAGCCCCCGAGTAGCAGGGGAGCTACTGTGCCGCGTGCGCGCACCTGCACTCACGTGTCCCGTGTTCCCCACGACTCGACATGACACGCAATATAGCACACGATACTGGAAAACCCTAGACGACACCTAGGACTAGCTTCCTATTCAAAAGGATTTCTAAATCTTGACCGGAATGTCCTTTGGGACATTTCGTCGAACACCTACACCAATCCCTGATACGTGTCCGATACGGACACGAAATGAGTCCAAAACCTAGGGTTAGCCTACCCTACAGTTGTGTGAGGGCTAGGGCATCCCTAAAATGATTTTTTACAGAATTTAAGGGCATTAAATAGGATTATACCTATAGGTGTACAAGCTCCCAAAAAGCTCCAAAGAGAAGGATCTCTCAAACCACCAAAAGCTCTCCAAATTGTTTCCTTCCTGTCAAAACTTATTACCAACAGCAAGAACACAGGAATTAGGTCCTATTGCAATTTATTTGAAGGAATTTGGAGAAGAAATGGATTTTTTAAGGATTTACAAAGTTGGGGACTCACCTCTTCCAAATGGCAAGTTTCCTAAAGAGGCAACCCTAGTTTTAAGAGCATATAAATAGGGGAGGGGCTGACCAAAGAGGCTATTCAGAATTCCTAGGGTTAGGGCTTGGTTCAATGGGTGTGGGCTATGGGCCATTAAGCCTATTAGTCATAAAATGACTTGTGACTTCACAAGCCATTTTATATCAAACTAACTCCTAATTTCACCAAATTAATCCCAATGAGTTCATCCTCATGAACTTAAGTCAACCTAGGTTCTCAAATCCTAATCTCTTAGTCAAGACCTAGGTTAGCCACTAGGTTAGTCTACAAGGTCAACTTAAGTCAAAGTCTCTAAAACACCAAAAACAATTATTCTAAAAATCACTCAAAAATCCCATTAATTAAATATAATAATAATAATTCAAATTAAATTCTAAAATTTTGAAAATGACCAAAATACCCTTATTTGGAAAACTGGGTGTTACAATCCTACCCACCTTAGAAAAAATTTCGTCCTCAAAATTAAGATGATCGTACCCCTTCTAGGTCAAACCCCCACAATCAAAATCTCAGAACCTATTTAAATCATTCAGTTGGAAAATGTAACCTATGGGGTCATGGCATGTAGTATCATTCTGGGGTCTCATCTAGTTACACCAACATACTACAGTACTAGCCAATCACAAGGTATCAAAACATACAACAATATGGTAGGGTGCATCAATTTCAAAGACTGGCTAAGATATAGGTCAAGGACTCACCTCCAACTAGGTCTGGTGGCTGGAACTCCCTCCCGAAGGCGGAGTCCTGGCTGGGATAAGTGTAGCAGGACAGTCTTGCAGTCTGTGTGCAGCTGACCCACACAACAGGCACACTCCTCTTCTCTTCCTACAGATGTCCCACACATGTCCAGGCTTCTTACAGAAGGCGCAGGTAGGCACTCTCTCAGCTGGCCTCTGCTGAACATGAGTCTGGACTGGGTAGGCTGGTCTAGGCTGATAGTCTGGGTGCTCACGGGGCTCTGGGTATACACTGCTCCTCGGCCTCTTAGAACTAGGCTCTCCTCCTGAATGTACCAAATCCCACAGCAGTTGGATACCACGGTCCTGCTCCTTCAGGATCTCAGCCTGAACTCTCTGTGTCTCCAACACATCCCGGAGAAGTCTGGATATCTGAGCTCCGTCAGGAAACAAACCTGCCGAGGGTATGGTATGGGGTACTGCTCCTGGAGGCAGAGGAGGAGATGGGAAAGAACTCTTGGTCTCAGATGAGACTGCCACTCTCTCCTGAGTAACAGGTGGTGGAGGGGATTTCTCTGGTGAGGATGCTAACACCTCCTCGATGGCGGGAGGTGCCACTACCTTTGGGTCAGCCTGAGGGGTCACTACCTCCTGAGCAATAGGAGGTGGAAGCACACTGTCAGTAGCTGCAGCTGCTCTCAGGCGACAGGCTCGGGTCATGGGTGCCATACTGGAAAGGATAAAACACAACAATCATTAAGGCTGTACAGCAGTCTACCATCCTATCTGTAAAACTGGTATTTATCAAGAAAATAAAATAAGACAACTACCAATCATCTATAAAGGGTACTATTTAAGAAAAATCAAAACCAAAAGTTTAAGGAACGAAAGTCAATAGCATTGAATCCAATCACAATCTAATATATATAGAAGAGAGAGTGTTAGGGGAGGAAAGCTATCATTATGTAAAGGTGATATGGTTAGTATGAAATATACATAAAAGTGTATAGGAGGATTTGAGTCTCAACTGTAGCTATCAAGTTACACTATTCATGGCATATTAGTTAAGCAGTCTACAAGGTACAAGCTATTTACTCATAACATGCATGGCTAACCATATATATAAGTATATCTATATGGCTACATGAACATAACATAGAGATGAAGGGTTAGGTTTTCATGGCAGTTTTGAACATTAGTGTAGAGTGTTAAGTGTACATGGGTTAAAACTTGAAATAAAGGGGTTCAATCATTCAGTTTAGCTCATTATTACATATTAGATCTGAAATTGAACTACACATATTGAAAGCAGTGTAAAAATGTTAACATGAATTCAGTTTCCAAAATTTTGGAGAATTCGAACATCAAAACCAACTCAAAGTTTACCACAACCACAACCTAACATGTAAGAGTATGAACCTAACATTATATACCTGCACACAACCATGTATACGGCTCAAAACATTACAATTTAAACTGCAATTTGAACTAAACACTTAGAATCCAAGGTTAAGGGTTTACTATGTACACAGTCTCAGATTTGACAATTCAACACAAACTCCACCAAAAAAAAAATTTTGAAATAAAGCCCTGTATATAACATACATGTGTAGTGATGTAAGCCAAACTAATAACATGAAATTTAAATTTAAATTACGAATTTAATATGGAGTAACAGAGAACTAGTCACTGATACTGCACTATGTTAGAATACTAGGATTTTGAGAACTTAACATTAATCATATTAACATGCATTTAGATAGGTTGGTAACAAGTGTAGCATGCATACGTGTCAGGCAAGTATCTATGTCCACCATATATACATTATGGCAATACAAGAATTAATGGCAAGAAGAAAATAATAATAAAATCTGTTCTGCCTATCTGTTTAAAAGAAGGAACCATTTTGAAACCAGAGCTACAACATCAATCTAAGTTAAGGTCTAGCAGAAACACCAATTCATTGTATTAGGAAGAATTTACTGCAAGAAGTTACACAAGGTTATAGTAACAGCTAAGCTACTCCTACTCATACTCCTACTCCTAAGTTATTTGATGATGGGGTACAATTTATACAACAGAATGGTACGATAGAGATGATATGTTTAAAAACCTTCTCAAGATACAATCTGATAATCATATGCGTCTGTCCAAAATCATGTTACTCAGAGTCCTAGCCATGCCAGTAAGCAAGGCTGCGAATAACGATAGATTCCATAACTAGGGTATGCACCTCTACAATCATGTTGTCTGGAAATCTCGCTATGCCGACTAGTATAGCTGCGAGAAATTCCAAATCTCATAACCAAGATACGTACATCCGAAGCCAGGTCTCCATGTTTCCGCCACGCCAGCTAATATGGCTGCGATAAACTACAGGTTCTATAATCATGTAGACGTTTTACCATCCCTGTATTTTCGTCAATATATGTTATCAGAAAATATCGTAACTCAGGCTACAAAATTCATCTCGATAGAAAAATCAAAATCAACAACGATTCATTAAAATCAAATTCAATAATGAAGGAGTGGGAGCGAACAAAACAAGGAAAAGGATTTCAATTTGAAATTTAAATAAGATTCTCAAGGGTCATCCCAGGAATCTCTCAAGAAATCCTAACTATGATTGAGTACCCTCAAAGCATATCATAATCCTACTGCAGGCTGTAGTGATACTCTAGTTCGAATACCACTACATAAATCGACCTGTATGGGCCACCCCTAAAAACGTGTCACGACCCGCACCCTAGAGTAAGGGCACGAGACGTGGGTACGTCCAGCCTACGCCGCAGTGTCGGCGGTAGAACGCTGTCCTAGGTCACAACAACTAACAATTGAAGGTAATAACAGTTATACTCCCCGAATGGGGTGACATAACAGAAATATAACTCAACCACAGCTAGGGTAGAACAGGCAAGATGGAATGATAAAGATAGATAATAACCAGGAATGTAACATCACCGAGATACAAATCCAGAATTCTAAGTGACTAAAATAAATACATAACTCAGAAATATCCCAGAATCTAACTACAGTGATCCAGAAGGTAAAGACAGCCCTAATCTAGAGAAGTATCATCCACTGCTAGCAGGTCCAAGTCACTAGTGATGTCTAATACTGCACCATGAGGGATAGACACCAGAGCCTTATCATTCACTATAAAATTTTCAACAGGTCCAGTCAGGACGGAAACGAGCACATATCTCTCAAAACAGTTCATAGCAAGTTAGGAGTATAAATCATGCAATAGAGTAAAATACAGAAAGTGCTGAAAAAGAAGTACGAGTAAACAGGAGATATTTTGTAACTGGAAGTAAATACATGATAGTAGAGACTGTAAGTGGCTACGTGATTTAGAGCATAATGGTTATATAAACGGCTTGGGGGCACATGAATACAAATAAGGAGGCACATTTATACAGCTACTTGGGATAGTGTTCACATAACCAATTCTACTCACCCCGCCCCAATCAGTACAAGGATCCATTCAAGTTACGTTATAAGCACATGAATACATCTAAGATACGTGAACTCATGTAATGAGTAGTACATGAGGCACGTGAAAGCACATGAGAACATGTAAAAACATGAACTAGTACGAGTACAAGGAGTACCTGATGCACATGATAAAGTATATGAACATGAAATACCCGATGCACCCGTAAAGGGATAACATCTCAGGAAGGGATCCATATAGTACTAATTCGTGAAGATACGTGTCAGCATCATGTAGAGTAATCTAGAGCAAGAATATAATCCAGGTAAGTATGAAAAGATCAGAGAATGTACTCGCCTGTAACCTGAGAATCTAGAGAATATATATATATATTGTCCGAGGAGTGGTGTCTGGCTCCTATTAGAACAGCACAAGTCACAACAAGTCCAGAATGGTAATAAGATGCACTACAATGCGTTCTACATGAATCTAGGTCAATCTAGACCAAAGTCAACTTTTGGTCAACTCTGGTCAACCCTAAAAGTCAAACTAGGTCAACTAAGTCAAACCTAAGTCATACTAGTCTAATCTAGGTTTACTAAGGCTAAACAGTCTATCTAGGTTCCAACTAGGCATACCATGCCTAACTATACCAAAATCACATGACATTGACTATATCTAATAATACACAAAATACTATATTAATATAATCTATTAAGAATACATCTACCCTATAGTCACTATACAATCTCACCCATATCATAATATATAATACAATATTACCCATACATTGTATCATAACAAATAGTACATTATATCCTATATACACATTAACACACATATATTATCTATAGGAACCTATATATATATATATATATATATATATATATATATATATATATATATATATATATATTTATATATATATATATATATATATATATATATATATATATATATATATATATATATAAATATAAATATATATATATATATATATATATATATATATATATATATATATATATATATATATATGTCTCAACCATATATATACAAAGGATAAGAAAGAGGGAACACATGAATACTAGTGTGTGTGTGTGGCATATACATGTGAGTACAAACAGTGTGCTAAGGAACCCTGTGTGTGTGTGTGTGTGTGAAGAGAGTGAGGGTGTGTAGACCTATGTGGGTGTGAGGGTAATACCTGAACACAGGGAAATATAAAAGAAAACAAGAAACAATTGTGTGCAATAGGAATAGGAAATCAGTGAAGAGCTTGTGCTCATGTGTCATGGTGTGTAGGAAGTCAGTGGATGCCCATTTCTGATCAGGGAATCACATTAGGCAATATCCAGTTAGTAATGAATCTCAGGTATGTGTATTAATAGGGAACACATTTAGAAGAAGGAAACAAATCTCAGTTATCATTGAGAAATCTCAGGAAACAGTAAACAGTGAATGCTCAACCCTTTCCAGGTTCAACCCACATTCAAACATCCAGATTTACAGGAAACAACATACATATAAATATCAGTTTAAGAAGAATATTTGAATCAATTATAATGTAAACTCAGTTAAAATATTGAATCTCAGGTTTTATGTTCATCCAATTTCAGGTTAATGTCTTAACAGTGAATCACCATAGTTAAAGGGAAGAAAAAGAAAACTGGGAAGTAATCAATTTTAAGAAATAAACATTTCATTCTCAGGTTACAATTAAACTGGAACACATGGGAAGCAATTAACAATGTACACAGGAAAACCAACTCAAGCTAAAATCCCATTCCCAGGTAATGGACATGAATGTAAAGGAAATCAAATTCCAGGTTATAGGTTTTCATTTCAGTCTAATTATATTGAACTCATTCTCAGGTTTTACAAAAGCCATTCTCAAGTTCACATAAAAACTGGGAACTAAGTCCCATCTCAGGTTATTATAAGCAACTTGAAATCAAGTGAGGAGGAACTCAAGTCAATGTGAAACTGGAAACAAATCTCAGTTTCGAATTTCACAAACTCAGGTTTATTCAAGGAACTGGGATTTCAACCCAATGTCCCATTTCTCAGGTTTTTATTGCAAAAGGAAAAGAAGTCAATTTACAAACAAACAATACCAACTCACATCCTATTCTTAGGTTGCAATGAAACTGGAAAACAGAGAGAATTAAATACTGGATATCCTACCAGTTCAGAGAGGAATGAAATCAGTTCTCATAAACAGGAAGAACATTAAGTTCACAACAGTGAAACCACTCAAATCGAATACCAAAATCCAAAATACACCATACAAATCCCAAATTTTGAATGAAACACTTAGCTAACGTAAAATGAAACATGTGGGGATCAAAAACCAATTGAAAACATATCACAAGAGTATTAAACTAGGTTGGGAAAAACTGGGAATTAACCATTATCACACAGTATCAGAAAAATGCACTGTTCGATCCAAAAATCGAGCTAACACAATCATTAAACCCAAACGATTATGTAAACCTTTCCTAACAGAGATTAACATGATATTTAGGGTCTAACTAACATTAAACATAATTTAAAATCATTCAAAAATGATTCAATCATCAGAACATACACACAGCCCACGCACGCATCAGTGTTTTCCCCGTACACACGGAATAACGTGTCCGACACGACACGAGGACTCGTGAAACTTTGCGAGCCTCGTGTTAGTCAGTGCCTCTATCCCTATGCCAAAAATCATGTGTCGAAGTCGCGTGTCCAGCGCGCAGTAGCCCCCGAGTAGCAGGGGAGCTACAGTGCCGCATGCGCGGACCCGCACTCGCGTGTCCCGTGTTCCCCACGACTCGACACGACATGTAATACAGTACACGACTCTGGAAAACCCTAGACGACACCTAGGACTAGCTTCCTATTCAAAAGGATTTCTAAATCTCGACTGGAATGTCCTTTGGGATATTTCGTCGAACACCTACACCAATCCCTGATACGTGTCCGATACGGACACGAAATGAGTCCAAAACCTAGGGTTAGCCTACCCTACAGTTGGGTGAGGGCTAGGGCATCCCTAAAATGATTTTTTACAGAATTTAAGGGCATTAAATAGGATTATACCTATAGGTGTACAAGCTCCCAAAAAGCTCCAAAGAGAAGGATCTCTCAAACCACCAAAAGCTCTCCAAATTGTTTCCTTCCTGTCAAAACTTATTACCAACAGCAAGAACACAGGAATTAGGTCCTATTGCAATTTATTTGAAGGAATTTGGAGAAGAAATAGATTTTCTAAGGATTTACAAAGTTGGGGACTCACCTCTTCCAAATGGCAAGTTTCCTAAAGAGGCAACCCTAGTTTTAAGAGCATATAAATAGGGGAGGGGCTGACCAAAGAGGCTATTCA
Organism: Iris pallida; assembly: GCA_029216955.1. Classification (NCBI taxonomy): domain Eukaryota; kingdom Viridiplantae; phylum Streptophyta; class Magnoliopsida; order Asparagales; family Iridaceae; genus Iris; species Iris pallida. The sequence goes on from JANAVB010013400.1 coordinate 12,780,825, forward strand.
GAATTCCTAGGGTTAGGGCTTGGTTCAATGGGTGTGGGCTATGGGCCATTAAGCCTATTAGTCATAAAATGACTTGTGACTTCACAGGCCATTTCCATATCAAACTAACTCCTAATTTCACCAAATTAATCCCAATGAGTTCATCCTCATGAACTTAAGTCAACCTAGGTTCTCAAATCTTAATCTCTTAGTCAAGACCTAGGTTAGCCACTAGGTTAGTCTACAAGGTCAACTTAAGTCAAAGTCTCTAAAACACCAAAAACAATTATTCTAAAAATCACTCAAAAATCCCATTAATTAAATATAATAATAATAATTCAAATTAAATTCTAAAATTTTGAAAATGACCAAAATACCCTCATTTGGAAAACTGGGTGTTACAGCATAGGCTGGGCGTGGCCCACGTATTCGTACCCGTATATCCGGGTGCGGGTCGTGACACGTTTTTAGTGGTGGCCCATGCAGGTCAGTCTTTGCAATAAATGCGAAGTCATGGTAGTACTTGAGCTTATCTGTACTACTACGAGCCTGCCCTAGGATTAAGGTTGAGTAATGGAATATTTAGGAATTTGGTACTCAGTCACATATTATGAACTCTTGGTAGATTCCAGGGATGACCCCTGGGAATCTTATTTCGAACTTTTCGAAACTTTTTCCGTTCATTCCTGTCCGTCCTGATTTCTGAAATATTTGTCCGTATCAAACTTTATTCTTTCTTGGAATGAGTTTGTGGACCCCAGAGGGAAGGTATAAGTTGGACTTGTATATCATCTAGGTTGGGGAGAGAATCTGACTTACCAACCTCGTATCATGGTCGAGGTTGTTTTATATTATATTCCACCATTTTCTATCTTGACCTAGGTAATACCCTCGGGACTTTCCCTAAGATTTTCCTCTGAACCCTATCTCGGAAGTTGTTTCCGTTGTTTCTATTAACTTATCCTTGACTTGTTGTTGAATTTTAAATCTTAAATATTCGTTGTTGACCTTTGATTTTGTTTTAGATAATTTTTTTAAGAATTAAGTTAAGATATCCTGATAAACATATTTTGGACGAGGACGATAAGAACGGTAAGTGACTACTTTACTTATGGAGTTTGGAATTTATCGCAGTCATATTAGCTAGCCTGACAGGGACATGGAGCCTGATTTTGGATATACTATCCTAGTTATGGAATTTAGATTCTCTTGCAGCCATACCGATTGGCGTGGTAAGGAATCTAGATGACATGATTATAGGGTGTATACCTTGGTTATGGACTCTATCGTTTATTGTAGCTATGTTTACTGGCGTGGCATAAATTCTGGCAACATGATTTTTGGATAGACGTGTATGGTTATCAGGTCATATCTTAAGTTGATTCACTTCTTTTACCAATTGAGCAAGATAATTCCTACCATTATTTCTTGATTATCATTATTTTCTCTCCCATCATATGATGATTTTCTCATCTTACCGTCATTTTCTTTGCCTTGTTTAGCTATGTCTTGATTACACAAATCACCTATCTCATATCTACATCTGTCATCTACACTTGGAAACTCTGAAAATTTTGAAAATTTCATATCTCAATTGTTTCTTAAATTTTGATACTGTTAAGATTTTGATTCCCTTCTGTCCATGACCAATCAATTTTAGTCGTCTTGTTTATCGTGCCAAAGAGTCTTGGTTGCTGACTAGACTCTAGATGACTTCAAATTCCTTTATGACTTGGGTTCCTTCCTAAATTGTGCTTTTAGGACCTTGATTTCGAATTCATGATTTTATCGTCTTTCATAGCTGAACTTGGATCTTGATCGTGCTTATGTGACCTATAATCTGATTTCTATCAAATCTATCTCTCAATCGTGCTATTCTTAAATTTTTTCTCTCCATTTGCTTCTCTTAGCCCTGTTTTAGATCATGACTATCCAACTTTGATTTTCATGATCTTGATAATCTTAACCCTCAAATCGTGCCAAGTGAACTTAGACTATTTCCGATTTTAATCGCGTTCGAACTTGGATCGTATTTCATAATTTTATTAATCATCCTCCTTAATCTTTGATCGGCCTATAAGACATTGACTTCGATTTTTATTTTGTGTCTGGAATTTTATTTCAACCATGCCAAATCTTGTTTTGGTCATGGTTAGCTTTCATCTTGATCGGGCATATGCGACTTTTGGGTTGATTTCCATCAACCTAAGTCCTACAAATCATCCCGTACTTGAACTTCATTATATCTTCGATTCTCCTAATCGTCTCTAAAATTGTGCCCCAATGACTTGGCTTATTTCTGAAATCATGCACATATGATTTTGTTCATATCATGATTCTATCGTGCCAAAATCCATCATCGTGCCTGAACAATTTCGAATCAATTTTCTTGATCGTGCAAACTCGTCATTCTTGGATCGTGCCTAAATTATTTCATAAATCTTCTATCATGTTTTAACCCCACTACCAACCTATAATTTCGAGGACAATTTTTATAAGGTGGGTAGGATTGTAAGCCCCTGAATTTAAGGCTTATTATTTTTTTATATAAATCAATTATTTTGAATAAATATTATTATTTGATTATTATTTAATTTAATGCTCTTTACCGTGACTTAGAATTCTAGAGCATCAGGGATGCCAGTCTCTGGAAACTTCCTTATTGGAGTTTGTAGTAGACGAGATTATCTTCATTTTGATATATCCTGTCCCACTCGAACTTATTCTCTTGTACACTTTTTGCTTCGCGCAAGTTCGGGTCAATTTAGACCATTTTAATTATTAATTGAATTCCCACTCTTTTCCTGGATCTTCATATGCACGTCACCGTGACTTTTAATTTAGGAGCACCAGACCAGTCATTTTCTCAGAACCAACTTGTCATGCATGATCTACTCGAGACGTTCTTCACCCATGACCTTCGTGTCCCACTCAGACACACCATCTTGTGCTTCATTTTCTTCGCATAACTTTCGGTTCAATTTAGGTCAATTAATTATCTACCGTGAAACCTGATTTAATTTCCAATTTAATTTCGGGACCCGACATCGATCCAACCTAGTCGACCCCAAATATGGACATGGCTCACATTGAGCCTACTACCCGCCTGACACTTGTGTCCCATTTATTTGAGCCCCTACATGCTACTTATTTACCTATGATCATAAATACCTATTTTTTTATTCAAATATTGCACCCTGTCCGATTTTGGCCCGACCCGGCTCTACCGAACCCGAACCCAAGCTCTATGTTGCCCTATCATGACTGCTCAATTACTCCACAAGATTTTCCTATTTTTTCTATTTAGAAAATATTCTTTCTCTCTCTACTTATTAAATATCTTAAATATCTCATGTGCATATATATATATATATATATATATATATATATATATATATATATATATATATATATATATATATATATATATATATAATTCTCTCTCTCTCCCATTAAAACACAACACACACACCTCACCCCAACTCACCATGCCATTGCCAGCACACAACCACCCCCATGTGGCCGGCCTATTCTCTCTCTCTCTCTAAATATCTATTCTCTCTCTCTCTCTAAATATCTACCTATTCTCACTCACTCTCTCTTTCTATTAAACTTATTATACACACACACACACTCTCTCTCTCTCTCTCTCTCTCTTTCATCCATCACCATCATCACACTCTCTCCCCTCTCTCTCACAGCCTACAAGCCCCCTCCCCCTTGCTGTACAAGACCAACACACCCCCACCATTCTTCTTCTTTATTTTTTTTATTCTTCTTCATATTAACACCAACACCATTAACACCAACACCACCACCCTCACCGTGCCACCTCCGCGAGCACCACCACTCCCTCGCCGTGCCCCTGGCCGCCACCGCCCCGTAGGCCAGTGCCGTCGCCGCCACACGCAGCAGCAGCTGCGGCGCTACAGCTGCTGCGACGCTGCAGCAAGCAGCAGCTTACGCAGCACGTTCGTGCGCGCGCACCGGCCGGCCGCGCGCCGCCCCGACCGTCGCCGTCGCTGGAGAGCACACCCCATGGCCGGGCACACACCCCCGCACCACCCTGTGGCGGCCAACGTCCTCCGGGCGGCGCCGTCTAGGCGATTTCAACGTTTTTCTCGGAGTTCCGTCGACGCGCGCGCGGAGAAATTCTAGAATTCGTGCTCTGTCGCAGTGAGTTCACGCCGATTTTCTGGGAGATCCGACCGTTGGATCGGCGAACTCCTTGCTCCGTCTCAATTTTCGTATATCCCTCTTCACCTCTGTCAAGTTTGAACCGTTAATTTCGTCGTTTGATACATTAAAACCGGCCACCAAGTTGACGTTTTAATTTGTACTTTTTTGGACAGTTTTGCGACGCCAACTTCGCGGGTTCGTATCTTCGCCGTAACAGCTCCGTTTTGTGCGCTACCAGTTCTGGTGCGCAGCTAGTATAACCCTCTTCCCGCCCCCTTTAGATTTTATTTCAGTTTGATCTTGTTAGGTCGGTCGAATTCAACGCCAAACTTGGTCGTTCGAATTCTTAGTGTTACATTTGTTAAATCCCATTTTTGAACTCGGGACTCCGGATTCAAATTCTGACACCACCAGTAGACTCGTGGCGTCGTTATGGCCTATTTTCATATAAATTTTGTTAGATTTAGAGGATGTGGGCCCTGGCACGCATTTCGGTGCAAAAAGGGCCCCACAGTCCGGGTTAACGGGACTTTTTGATGCCGACTCATCGAAATCCGATTCTGGATATACCGTTGAGTTCGTATCGTCATTCTGGACTCATTGACATATAATTTGCTAGGTTTTAGTGGAGATTAGTTCTGGCACGCATTTCGGTGCAAGTCGGATACCAATATCCGGGTCAACAGGTCATTTTGAGTTCGGCTCATCGGAATCCAATTCCGGATATACCGTTGAGTTCGTATCGTCATTCTGGACTCGTTGACATATAATTTGCTGAGTTTTGGGGACATTGGCTCCGACATGCTTTTTCGTGCAAATTGGATTCTAGTATCCGGGTCAACGGACCAATCTGAGATCGGGTCAACGGAATCCAATTCTGGATATACCGTTGGGTTCGTATCGTAATTCTGGATTCGTGGACATATAATTCGTTAGGTTTTGTGTACTTTTATTTTGGCACATTTTTCGGTGCAAAGTGTGTCCAACGGCAGACATCATTTTGGTCCGAAATTACCGTTTTGCCCCTGTATCCAAATTGGACTGATGGACAAGCTATTCTAGCTGATTTAACCATTCTGGACACGTTGGTGATGTTAGTTTCATCATCCGACAACATCTGTAGATTTTTTCCCTTTTTGTGTCACCCTATCATTATAATCCTTCTCCTTTGTGGTATTTTGAGATCCATCGATTCCAGTGATTTCACAACCACGGAAATTGAATGTATTGACCCTGTAAATGTTTGTAGAGACTAGCTTTGACCCTGTTTGACCATGGTTGACTACTTTGACTGAACGTCGAAGTAGAGTCAACATTTGACCTAGGTTAGACTAGTTTTGACCATGGTTGACCACAGTTGACTATTTTGACCAAAAGTCAACCGGAAGTCAACCGTAGCCTAAGATTGACCAGAACTTGACCGAAGTTGACCAGTTGACCCAAAGTCAACTGTTAGTCAACGTTAGTCAAGTATGACCTAGAGTTGACCAGAGTTGACCAGTTGACCAAAAGTCAACTGTAAGTCGACCATTGACTTAGATTGACCTAGTTTGATTTGCTTTGACTTGTCTTGACCTAGTTTGACTTAGTATGACTTAATTTTACTTCCAAACCCTTACATTGATACAGTATTCCACCTATAGGTCCTCGAGGCACTGTTCTTGGACCAGTTGACGTATTCCACGAGATCTCATGCGAGTACATTCTCTGATAATATTTCTATTTTATGATATCGTTTATGTTTCTTGTATTTAGTGTAGATACCCTTGTTCTCTTGACACATTGTTCACACGGATTGGTATTTTCCTGGATCCCGTCATGAGATATTATTCCTCGCTCTCCTTGGTATATCTTGTGCAAGTCTTTCTTGTTCCTTGTGCATTGTATAGACACGATTCCCACGAAGGCTAGCTACCCTCTCGGAGAATCGCATGTCATGATGTGTCATGGTTGGATCCACTATACTAGTCGGAGACGAGGAGTATTAGTGTAGATGTGTGGTCATTATCCACCTTGTTATTCTTGTAGATCTTGTGAGTGTTAATCATACACCCCACGTATGATTAACCAGGCCAATAGACCTTGTGCAGACCCAAGCCGGCCACATGTTGAAACTAGTACTCACACACCTAGATAGATTATTCTTGATTCTTGTACATGCCATGATCAGTTTACTTGCCTTGTTCTAGCTCTAGATTTACAGCTTACCTTGCCATGATACTCACATGTACATTTTATGATTTCTTGTATGTTCTCTCTATTTACTGTTACATGTTCAATATCGTCTAATTAGAACTGTTATTTGAGATTTGTGCTCGTTCCATCCTGACTGGATATGTTGACAAAATTTTAGGAGTAGTTGTGCCCTCAGTATTGGACTTCATGATGTTGCTAGCTGAGGTGGATCTCACTATTCTTCTATGTGAGTTGCTTGGTAGTTATCCTTAGTTAGTCTTGTTGTTCTTTCCTTATTTTCCTTTCTTATGATCCTTGTAGATTCTAGTTGTTCTAGTGATATTGTTATTAATTCTTGTCTTATCTTCCTTAGTTTTCGTGATGTGACATGAGTACATTTCTAGTTATGGATTCTTAGAAGTTGTAGTTAGTATAGTATACTTGACAGCGTTCTACCGTCGATACCGCGGCGTAGGCTGGGCGTGGCCCACGTATTCGTACCCGTATATCCGGGTACGGTTCGTGACAGACAACCTATCACTATATCTTATATAGTAGTAGATGATATCTTAGTATTACATTATGTTAGTTCATCTTGATTCTGTTACATTCTTCAGATACTAGATACGATAAGAACATATACTACACCATATGTACAGAACATAAATGATTCACACTAATGTATGCTAGAATGAATTTTGGGTTTTGTTCTTAGCCATCCGTTCTCACACTTGGCAAAAAATTGAATATTCTGTATTTTATCTGCTTTCGAAAATGTACTCAAACGAGATGATGGTTCCTTTAGTTAGCTTGCTTATGTTATAATTATATTATTTGTGAATATCGATCTTACCAGATGGCACCCATGACCCGGGAAGCGGCACGTCGTTTGAGGGAAATACTGAATACTGAGGTGGCTCCTCCTATTGTTAAGGAGGAAGTGGCACCGGTAGCTAGTGAGACCGGGAGTTCTATTCATCCAGCACCTGCAATGGACTACATCTCTCCTGCCGTCGTCGATCTCACTTATTCGAGGTAGTTGTGTGATCGTATCACTGAGCGTTTGCGTGAGCTGCGTGGTTCTCATTAGCTATTAGTACTTATTTGTATTGGACTATTTATATTGGATTGTTTTTGTATTAGACTATTTGTATTGGAATACATATATGAATTAGTACTGGGTCAATCTCTGGATTGTATTGGACTACGACATGGTGATCTGGACATAGTCCCCGCAACCATTCGACTGGCGAGACAGAAACTATATAGCCGTAGATAAAGTTGACTGTCCTTCGACCCTCATCCCTCGATAATGATGATATGACAACCTATCACTATATCTTATATAGTAGTAGATGATGTCTTAGTATTACATTATGTGAGTTCATCTTGATTCTGTTACATTCTTCAGATACTAGATACGATAAGAACATATACTGCACCATATGTATATAACATAGATGATTCACGCTAATGTATGCTAGAATGAATTTTGGGTTGTGTTCTGAGCTATCCGTTCTCATACTTAAAACAGATATGAATTAGTACTATGTGTCAATCTTTGTTTTTGTATTTTCGGCAAACCCAGGGATTGGCAAGGCAGAAACTATCTACAGTACGACATGGTGATCAGGACATAGTCCCTGCAGCCATTCGACTGGCGAGGCAGAAACTATGTAGCCGTAGATGAAGTTGACCGTCCTTCGACCCTCATCCCTCGGCAACGAAAATATGACAACCTATCACTATATATTATATAGTAGTAGATGATGTCTTAGTATTACATTATGTGGGTTAATCTTGATTCTGTTATATCCTTCAGATACTAGATTCGATAAGAGTGAGAGCGCCGGAGAGAGTGAGAGTGCCGGAGGGGGTGGAGAGAGAAAGTGAGAGAATAAAATGGGGAGAAATATGAATTGGTGGAGGAAATATAATTAGAATTTAGCGACGTTCATACTAACATCGCTAAATTAGTCGCTATTAGCAACATCATAGCGACGTTTCGCGACGACTAGCTCATACAACTATGTAGCTGTTGTCACGACCCGCACCCACCGTGAGGGTACGAGTACGTAACAATGCCTAGCCTACGCCGCAGTGTCGGCGGTAGAACGATGTTCTAGGTCATGAACTATAACTTGCATAATATGAATACTCTCCATAAGGAGGCCAATACAGAGGTACAACTCAATCACAATCTAAGGTAGAATGATAAAGATAGATAAACATGAAATCCAAAAGAGATACAAGAGATAGAAGTCTAAGTGTCTAAGATACATAATCCCAGAAATACATCTCAAAACTCAAATACAGTAATCCACAAGTAAATACAACTCCAGACAAAATGAAATAACTATCTAAACAACCTCTACTGTGTCTCCTCTAGGCTAGCAGGCAATCCCAGGCTATCTGTAAAATTTATCAACAGGTCCAGTCAGGACAGGAGCGAGCACATTACATCTCAACAGTTCATAGCAGGTTAGAAAATATAATCATGCAATAAAGTAAGATACAAGATCTGAAGAAATACAGTATGTAAACAGAGAGAGAACAGTAATAGAAATATCTACTATAAATAGAGAACTAACAGTGGCTAGTGATGTAGAGTACAGGATAGCACATGTGAACGGAACAGATTTGTACATGATCTACACTAAAGAGTTGTACATGATCTACACTACTAAAGAATTGTTCACATGACTACTAGCACTCTCCCGTTTTTCCCAATCAGTACACAAGGATCTAAGCAGGTTATGTTATTGTACATGATATCATATGGGGCCCTTAAAAGGGTGCACATGATAGTATACATGAAGGCTCTGTGAACATGAGAGTACATGATTCACAAGAGTGTACATGTATGGTGAAAGCACAGGAGTACATAATGAAAGTGAAACGCGCATGACATAATGTACCCGATGCTCCCGAGGGGGATAACATCGTATGAAGAGATCCGTATAGTACCAATCCGTGATAATATCGTGACAGCAACAAGTATAGTAATCTAAAGCAGAAATATAATTCTAAGCAGGATATAAAATGATCAGAGAATGTACTCGCCTGATATCTGAATGTCCAAGGTAAAGATACTGTCCGAGGAGAGATGTCTGGCTCCTAATTAGAACAGCACAAGTCACAACATGTCCAGAAGGGTAATATAAAGCACTACAATGCATTCTACATGAATCTAGGTCAAACTAGGCCAAAGTCAACCTTTGGTCAACTCTGGTCAACTGCACTAGTCAAACTAGGTCAAACTAGGTCATGTCCTAACCCAGCAAGTCTTACTAGGCCTAACCAAGACTATCCTAGCAAGCACACATCAATACAAGGCTATACAAGCCAACATACACCCAACTCTATATAGCATGCAATTATTCAATACTCAAATAGCCAAGAATTCACATTGGATATACACAAGGTAATCTATTACTTTAAACTATATATGTCTACACATATATACACATGCATATATTGGTATTCAACATTAGGTCTATAATCATGGCATTTCAAATGGTTATATAAACTTATATATTACAACACAATATGCTAACATATATATAATATACATACATAGCTAAGTTAACTGTATTCATAAATACTTATTTAAGAGGCTATGTGTGTGTATGTGAACATGACAAAGGAGCAAGTTAGGGTTAAATGGGCATACATAGTGTATACATATCAAAGAGTGTCAAAGTGTATGTGAACAAAGTGTCAAGTGTGATAGTGTCTACATAGTGTAAGGGGTACATGAGGTAATATAGGATTTGTGTTAACATAGAATATTACATCTCATTAAATTGTATATTGCATACATTATATCTATTATTACATTACATTCATGCTTGCATTCATTCATCATTCATTTATTCTCTTGCACTACTATATGCACCATACATTACATACTATGGAACCTACATATTCATTACAAGCCATACTTATACATGCTTACATTAGATAGGATACTTACACCTCATACATCATTTATTTAAACATTTACTCATGCTTGCATTCTCTATTTAATTACATAATGTATATATATTAACATGGATTAAAATCAAATAGAACATTATATTACACAGAAGGGTGCACAAAATGCATATACCGAATAGTAACTCCTACTAATAATCAATACTGTACCATCTCAGTATGAATTAAAATCTAGGATTAAAGTATGTTATAGATCTGTGTTAGCTTTCCGAAACTTTGAACGGATCGCGTTTTCGTTTCCGGAAACTCCCGGAATCGCGAAAACACCGAGAACGCGTTTGTCTTTCGTACAGCTGACACTCAAATAATTTTCCAGAAAGTTACAGAAATAATTAGGCCTATCAATATATATTTTTGGAAAGCTAACTTCAATACGCTTATTTTAAAAAAAACAAAAGATTAAACCGAGCTTTGAGCTAGAAGTTATGACATTTCTAAGTTAGGGCTGGAATTAAAAACGTGGATAAAAATCATAACGGATTTGGGTAGTTTGAGACAAAAGAACACAAGTATATAACATAATATATCAAGAACTTACTCTCTACACTAATATATATATATATATATATATATATATATATATATATATATATATATATATATATATATATATATATATATATATATATATATATATATGAGACACTATAGAACACATCTCCAATACAAAAATATGAGATTAAACATGTAATAATTCATTCATACATAACAACAACACATAGTGTGTCCAAATTTGGGGTTTTCCCACATGGACACAACCACAATACAAAGGACACTCCTATGACCTCCAAATGGACACGAAATGGACACAAATGGAGATACAACCATGGGGATCATTTCTATGGGTTCAAAATAGACCTATATGCATGAGGAAATAAAAAAGAGAAGGGATTTATACCTCCCGGTAGATCGAATCGAAGAAAAGCCTTCCCGGAGCGACACCGACACGTAGAGATTCCAAAAGGACACGAACGAGCTCCGAATCCTCCCAAACTTGGGTAGATTCCTCCTTGGCTAGAATGGAGAAGTAAAGAAGAAGATTTGGTGGCAAAATGGAAGGATTTGGTGGAGAAATTGCTAGGGATTGCTCTCTAGGAATTTGGGGAAGAACAAGAGAGAGAGTGTGGATGAGAATAATGAAATGAACTTGAGCCTATCCTCTTCCAAAGTGGCTGGCCATATGGGGCTATTTGTCCTATTATGGTAAGGTCCAAAATGCTCCCACTAACCTATTCTATGAGTATTAGGAAAGGGCTAATTGGTTGGGGCTAAATTAGTCATTCTAAAGTCTCTAATCACACTAACCTTATCCATAATAATTAGTCTAGCCTCTAACTAAAATATTTCTATCATGGACTAAAATTAATATCATGTGGGCCATGCCTAACTAGTGTATGGGTCCCACTAGAGTCAAACTACCCCCGGGTCCCCGTTTCAAGTCGGATTGAGTTGAAATTCGAACCCGACTCAAATAACCCCAAAACAATATCATAAATAATAAAATAAATGTCAACCCCAAAATAATATCATAAATAATAAAATAAATTTTAAAAATATTCAAAAATATAAAATGACAAAAATACCCCTGTTTTTGAAAACTGGGGGTGACAAATCTATCCACCTTAAAAAAATTTCGTTCTCGAAATTAAAACAAAGCAATCACAGGAAAGACATGCAGAAAATAATCTCATTCAAATACTTTTCAAAAAAAAATCAGCAATAAAAAATCTCTTTTAGGCACATCAAACATTTATAAATAAAAACTGATACGTGTCCGATACGGACACAAAACTATCACAAAATCACACCTATCAAAGGTTAAAATCAACAATCACCAACGCAATAAATATCAAAATAATTCAAAGAGGTCAAATGCAAAATATCCTTAGGCCAGAAATGACATTAAAATATCCTAATCACATGGTTAGACTCTAGGTCAAACAGTCTCTAGGGTTTCACTAGCAAAATATCAAAATCACAAGTCATAATTTTAAATAGTTTTAAAATGATTTAAAAATTACCAAAAAGCATATCATGATTTAAATGTCAAATCAATAAATGATTAAAATTACAAAATTTTAAAATTACCCTCATTTTAGAGAACTGGGTGTTACAAGTCTACCCACCTTAGAAAATTTTCATCCTCAAAATTAAAATGTTCATACTCCTTCTAGGTCAAACCTCCCCAATCAAAGTCTCAGAACTTAAACAATCATACGATTTAAAAGGATGACATACAGGGTCATGGCATACGGTGGTAGTGAAAGTCTCATCTAGGTATACTAGTCATGCTAAACCAAAACGGTCATATGGTATCAAAACACACAAGCAATCTAGGGTGCTAAACTAAAAAAGATACAGAAATAACAATCATCAAGACTGTAAGGCAGTCTACCATCCTATATGAAAACTGGTACTTATCAAAATAAAATAAAGTTAACTACCATTTATCTAATAAGGGGTACTATTCAAGAAAATCAAAATCAAAAGTTAAAGAATGAAAGCCAATTGCATGGAAATCCAATCACAATATATTTATATATAAAGCGTTAGAGAGGGAAAAGCTAGCATTATGTACAAGTTATGTAGTTCGTGTGTGTATGGGTGTATGTGGACATGTTCATATGGTTAGATAATAGGCGTGTGTGTATGTGAAATATACATGAAAGTGCATAGGAGGATTTGGGGTTTCAAACAATAACTATCAAGTTACACTAATCATGGCATATTGGTTAAACAATCTATAATACACAACTCATTTGCTCATAACATGCATGGCTAACCATGTATATATGTATATATAAAGAGGTAGAGATTTAGTTATGTATGTATATACATTATAACATGTATGCCTAAGCTCTATATATCTATATAGATATAAAATCATGACATAGAGAGGAAGAGTTAGGTTACATGACAGGGTATACTAAGTTAGGGTGTGTGTGTGTCCTTGTACACGGTTATAGCTTAGTATTGAAAGGTTAAACCCAGTTTTAGTTCAGCATTTACATACAAAATCTAAAAATAAGCTAACATTTAAACCAGTGCAATATTAACATAATGTAATTTCAAAATTTAGGAGTTTGAAACATCACAACTAATCTCAATGCTCCCAATACATCCTAACATGATAGAAATGAAACCCTAATATACTATCAATACATTTATCTACGCATACAGTTCAATATTACATGTTAAATCTGAAATTGAACTAAACATGGAAATCAATGTAAAAATGTTAACATGTATTCAGTTTTCAGGATTTTGGAGAATTTGTACATCAAAACCAACTCAATGTTTATCACAACCTAACATGTAAGAATATGGAACCTAAACTTATATCCCTACAATAACAATGTACACAGCTCTAAATATTACATTTAAAACAATCAATTTGAACTAACATTTAAAATCCCGTATTAAGGGTTAATATGCACACAGTCTCAGATTTGACAAATTTAAACACAAAATTCAACCAAAAAAAAAATTTAATTGAAACCCTACGTATAACATACATGTGCAGTGATATAAATAAAACTATTATCATAAAATTTTATATTTAAATTACGAGTTAAGCTAGGAAAAGCAGAGAATCGGAAATATTGGGGTTTTGAAAATTTAAACATTAACGACATATTAATATGTATTCAGATAGGTGGAAATCAAGTGTAGCATGCATAAGTGTCAGAAAAGTGTCCACTATATATATTCATATATATTCTCATGTCCCAATATAAAATTTTAATTCTACGTTAAGACCAACAATTAGATTCCTACCAAGGTTGCAAGCAGGTGATTGACGTAATCAAGACAGTATTATTATTATTAAATACAAGAATAATAGCAAGAAAGAAATAACGATAAAATCTGTTTTTGCTTATCTGTTTAAAAGAAAAACCCATTTTGAAGCCCAGAGCTAAATTTTCAAATCCAAGATAAAGTCTAGCAAAATCATCGATTCATTGTATTAAGAAGAATTTCATAGTAAAAAGTCACACAAAGTTTATAAAAACAGCTAAAGCTACTCCTAAGTTAAATAAATGAGAAACAAAATAAAACAAACAAATAACAATTCTCTCTTTCTTTCTTTTTTTTTCTTTTTTTTTTTGAAGGACTGAAACAAAAGTAGAAAAAACATGTCCAAAAATATTTAAGGTACAATCTGATAATCATATACGTCTTCTTAAAATTATGTTGTCAGAATTCTGCCACGCCAATAAGCATAGCTGCAATAAACGATAGAGTCCATAATAAGGCATACACCCTACAATCATGTTATCTAGAATTCTTACCACGCCACCCGATATGGCTGCAAGAAAATCTAGATTTCATAACTAAGATAAGTATAGCTATATCAGGCTCTACGTCCTTGTCATGCTAGCAAATATGACTGTAATAAATTCTAAATTCCATAATAAAGTAGACTTTACCTTTCTCACTGTCCTTATCAAGTAAGTTATCAGGTTATACCTTAATTCCAAAAAAATGTACATATACATATAAATACAAACTCAAATTCAACAACTAACATCAAGATTCAAAATTCAACAATAATCCATCAAAAATTATAAAAATACAGACTCAAATTCAACCACTATCATCAAGATTCAAAATTCAACAATAATTCATCAAAAATCATAAAAATACAGACTCAAATTCAACCACTAACATCAAGATTCAAAATTCAACAATAATCCATCAAAATCAAGTTCAATAACAGGAAGTAAAGGTAAATCAAATCAGGAAAAAATAGATTTCAAATCGAAGTTCAAATAAGATTCTCAAGGGTCGTCCCAGGAATCTCTCAAGGAATCCTAACCGTGATTGAGTACCTTCAAAATATATCCTATTCCTACTGCAGGCTGTAGTAGTACTTTAGTTCGAATACCACTACATAAACTCGACCTGCATGGGCCACCACTAAAAACGTGTCACGACCCGCACCCACCGTGAGGGTACGAGTACGTAACAATGCCCAACCTACGCCGCAGTGTCGGCGGTAGAACGCTGTTCTAGGTCATGAACTATAACTAGCATAATATGAATACTCTCCATAAGGAGGCCAACACAGAGGTACAACTCAATCACAATCTAAGGTAGAATGATAAAGATAGATAAACATAAAATCCAAAAGAGATATAGGAGATAGAAGTCTAAGTGTCTATGATACATAATCCCAGAAATACATCTCAAAACTCAAATACAGTAATCCACAAGTAAATACAACTCAAGACAAAATGAAATAACTATCTAAATAACCTCTACTGTGTCTCCTCTAGGCTAGCAGGCAATCCCAGGCTATCTATAAAATTTATCAACAGGTCCAGTCAGGACAGGAGCGAGCATATTACATCTCAACAGTTCATAGCAGGTTAGAAAATATAATCATGCAGTAAAGTAAGATACAAGATCTGAAGAAATACAGTATGTAAACAGAGAGAGAACAGTAATAGAAATATCTACTATAAATAGAGAACTAACAGTGGCTAGTGATGTAGAGTACAGGATAGCACATATGAACGGAACATATTTGTACATGATCTACACTAAAGAGTTGTACATGATCTATACTACTAAAGAATTGTTCACATGACTACTAGCACTCCCCCGTTTTCCCCAATCAGTACACAAGGATCTAAGCAGGTTATGTTATTGTACATGATATCACATGGGGCCCTTAAAAGGGTGCACATGATAGTATACATGAAGGCTCTGTGAACATGAGAGTACATGATTCACAAGAGTATATATGTATGGTGAAAGCACATGAGTACATGATGAAAGTGAAACGCACATGACATAATATACCCGATGCTCTCAAGGGGGATAACATCGCATGAAGAGATCCGTATAGTACTAATCTGTGATAATGTCGTGACAGCATCAAGTATAGTAATCGAAAGCAGGAATATAATTCTAAGCAGGATATGAAATAATCAGAGAATGTACTCGCCTGATATCTGAATGTCCAAGGTAAAGATACTGTCCGAGGAGAGGTGTCTGGCTCCTAATTAGAACAGCACAAGTCACAACATGTCCAAAAGGGTAAGATGAAGTACTACAATGCATTCTACATGAATCTAGGTCAAACTAGGCCAAAGTCAATCTTTGGTCAACTCTGGTCAACTGCACTAGTCAAACTAGGTCAAACTAGGTCATGTCCTAACCCAGCAAGTCTTACTAGGCCTAACCATGACTATCCTAGCAAGCACACATCAATACAAGGTTATACAAGCCAACATACACCCAACTCTATATAGTATGCAATTATTCAATACTCAAATAGCCAAGAATTTACATTGGATATACACTAGGTAATCTATTACTTTAAACTATATATGTCTACACATATATACACATGCATATATTGGTATTCAACATTAGATCTATAATCATGGTATTTCAAATGGTTATATAAACTTATATATTACAGCACAATATGCTAACATGCTAACATATATATAATATACATACATAGCTAAGTTAACTGTATTCATAAATACTTATTTAAGAGGCTATGTGTGTGTATGTGAACATGGCAAAGGGGCAAGTTAGGGTTAAATGGGCATACATAGTGTATACATATCAAAGAGTGTCAAAGTGTAAGTGAACAAAGTGTCAAGTGTGATAGTATCTACATAGTGTAAGGGGTACATGAGGTAATATATGATTTGTGTTAACATAGAATATTACATCTCATTAACTTGTATATTGCATACATTACATCTATTATTACATTACATTCATGCTTGCATTCATTCATCATTCATTTATTCTCTTGCACTACTATATGCATTATACATTACATACTATGGAACCTACATATTCATTACAAGCCATACTTATACATGCTTACATTAGATAGGATACTTATACCTCATACATCATTTATTTAAACATTTACTCATGCTTGCATTCTCTATTTAATTACATAATGTATATACATTAACATGGGTTAAAATCAAATAAAATATTATATTACACACAAGGGTGCACAAAATGCATATGCCGAATAGTAACTCCTACTAATAATCAATACTGTACCATCTCAGCATGAATTAAAATCTAGGATTAAAGTATGTTATAGATCTATGTGTTAGCTTTCCGAAACTTTAAACGGATCGTATTTTCGTTTCTGGAAACTCCCGAAATCGCGAAAACACCGAGAACACGTTTGTCTTTCGTACAGCTGACACTCAAATAATTCTCCAGAAAGTTACAGAAAGAATTAGGCCTATTAATATATGTTTTTGGAAAGCTAACTTCAATACGCTTCTTTTAAAAAAAATAGAAGATTAAACCGAGCTTTGAGCTAGAAGTTATGACATTTCTAAGTTATGACTGAAATTAAAAACGTGGATAAAAATCATGACGGATTTGGGTAGTTTGAGACAAAAGAACACAAGTATATAACATAATATATCAAGAACTTACTCTCTACACTAATATATATATATGAGACACTATAGAACACATCTCCAATACAAAAATATGAGATTAAACATGTAATAATTTATTCATACATAACAACAACACATAGTGTGTCCAAATTTGGGGTTTTCCCACATGGACACAACCACAACACAAAGGACACTCCTATGACCTCCAAATGGACACGAAATGGACACAAATAGAGATACAACCATGGGGGTCATTCCTATGGTTCAAAATAGACCTATATGTATGAGGAGATGAAAAGGAGAAGGGATTTATACCTCCCGGTAGATCGAATCGAAGAAAAGCCTTCCCGGAGCGACACCGACACGTAGAGATTCCAAAAGGACACGAACGAGCTCCGAATCCTCCCAAACTTGGGTAGATTCCTCCTTGGCTAGAATGGAGAAGGAAATAAGAAGATTTAGTGGTGAAATTGAAGGATTTTGTGGAGAAATTGCTAGGAATTGCTCTCTAGGAATTTGGGGAAGAACAAGAGAGAGAGTGTGGATGAGAATAATGAAATGAACTTGAGCCTATCCTCTCCCAAAGTGGCTGGCCATATGGGACTATTTGTCCTATTATGGTAAGGTCCAAAATGCCCCCACTAACCTATTCTATGAGTATTAGGAAAGGGCTAATTGGTTGGGGCTAAATTAGTCATTTTAAAGTCTCTAATCACACTAACCTTATCCATAATAATTAGTC
Source organism: Iris pallida (assembly GCA_029216955.1). NCBI lineage: Eukaryota > Viridiplantae > Streptophyta > Magnoliopsida > Asparagales > Iridaceae > Iris > Iris pallida. The sequence continues at coordinate 12,799,296 of JANAVB010013400.1, forward strand.
TAGCCTCTAACTAAAATATTTCTATCATGGACTAAAATTAATATCGTGTGGGCCATGCCTAACTAGTGTGTGGGTCCCACTAGAGTCAAACTACCCCCGGGTCCTCGTTTTAAGTCGGATTGAGTTAAAATTCGAACCCGACTCAAATAACCCCAAAACAATATCATAAATAATAAAATAAATTTCAACCCAAAAATAATATCATAAATAATAAAATAAACTTTAAAAATATTCAAAATATAAAGTGACAAAAATACCCCTGTTTCTGAAAACTGGGGGTGACAGCCGTAGATGAAGTTGACTGTCCTCCGACCCTCATCTCTCGGCAATGATGATACGACAACCTATCACTATATCTTTTAGTAGTAGATAATGTACATATTAGATTATGTGGGTGCATCTTGATTTTGTTATATCCTTCAGATACTAGATTCGATAAGAACATATACTACACCATATGTACAGAACATAGATGATTCATACTAATGTATGCTAGAATGAATTTTGGATTGTGTTCTGAGCCATCCGTTCTCACACTTAAAACACATATGAATTAGTACTGTGTGTCAATCTTTGTTTTTGTATTTTCGGCGAACCCAGGGATTGGATTCTATATTTTGTATTTTGGATTCTGTATTTTGGCTCTAGCTCCAGCTCCAGCTCCATTTGTATTAATCTACGGTATGACATGGTGATCAGGACATAGTTCCTGCAGCCATTCGACTAGCGAGGCAGAAACTATATAGCCGTAGATAAAGTTGACTGTCCTTCGACCCTCATCCCTCGGCAATGATGATATGACAATCTATCACTATATCTTATATAGTAGTAGATGATGTCTTAGTATTACATTATGTGGATTCATCTTCATTCTGCTATATCCTTCAAATACTAGATTCGATAAGAACCTATACTACACCATATGTACAAAACATAGATGATTCACACTAATGTATGCTAGAATGAATTTTTGGTTGTGTTCTGATCCATCCGTTCTCATACTTGGCAAAAAATCGAATTTTTTGTATTTTATCTGCTTTCGAAAATGTACTCAAATGAGATGGCACCCGTTCTCACAGATGGCACCTAAGACCCGAGGATCTCGCTTGAGGGAGGCACAGATGGCTGTGAAAGAGGAGGTGGCACCAGAGGATAGTTCCACCGAGAGAGCAGCTCTAGAAGTAATTTCTAAAGCCGAGGGAGCTATGAAAGAGGAGGTGGCACCACAGGGCAGTTCCATCGGGAGTTCCAGTCATCCATCTCCTCTGGATATTGATCTGGCTGCCACGGATCCTACTTATGCGCGCTGGCCGAGGGAGTTCTATCTGCCCCGGCATAGACGACAATAGATATTTGTTTTGATGGATATTTGTTTTGATGGATATTTGTGATGGATATTTGTGAAACCCATTGTTTTTGTAGCCATTTATTTAAATAGAATTTTTGTGTTATTAATTAACGTTTTCAAAATTATTATTATTAAATATTATTATTAATTATTTTTGGGTGAAAAAGGATTTTTTGAAAATTATAACAACAAGGATTTTTGTTTTCGAGCCCAGACCCAGGCCCGAGCCCATTCTTTATTCTATTTTCTCAATCCTGATCCTTGACCCGGTTTACCTATTAATAATAAAAAAAAAGAAAAGAAAAAGAAATAATAAAATAAAATTTATTTAGGCTGGTCCCGAAGGACCAGCAACTTTCCCACTACCTGGTAAACCACTACCCATTCAAACTTCCCTAAACTCCTCTCCACCACACAGCTCACGCACAGCAACTCACCCCCTCATTCCCGTAACTCCTCAGACCCCTCATTTTCGTAACTCCCCAAATTCACTCCTGTCCACACATCCCCTTTAATTTCTCCCACTCTCCCCACTTCACAGCAATAAAAGAAACTTTTTTCCTCTCTAAACCACATCTCTCTCTCTCCCGTACTCATATCTCACCATTCTTGTTCTCTGGAGAAACTCTCACAAAGCCAACTCCTTCTCTTCCCCACCTACCCGAGCCTCTTCCACCTAACCCTCTTGGCCGCGCCCCGAGGTCCCCTCGGCCGACCACCTTGCCCGTGCCGCCGACCCCTAGCGGCGACCCCCCCTCCAGTGACAGCGCCCGCGCCGAGCGCCCCAGCGCGCGGCCCCCTTCCGCGCCTACTCCGGTGTCCCCGCTCCGCCCGCGAGCCTCTCCGCGCGACTCTCCCTCGGCCAACCGTCCAGAGCGCGGATCCCCGCGCCGCCCGACCATCTCCGGCCACCTGAAGCTCCGCGGCCCCTTTTTCGGCCAGATCCGCCCCTGAGCGCCGCTTCCAGCGGGCCGACCGGCTCCCCCGCGCCCCCTTCTGTCCCCGAGGCCACCGCCTCCTCCTACAGCGCGACCCCAGCGCTGTCCCCTCCTCCGCGTGCCACCAACTTCGGCAGCACCCCGACCGCGCGTGGCCGACCCCGTCGTCGTCTTTCTTCCGAGGGTCCAGCGCTTCGCGGCGACCCTGCTGTCCAGATCCGCGATCCCGTGTACCCGATCCAGCGTTGTCCGAACGTTGTTTCGGCTCTCCCCAAGTTCTTCCTGCGGCTCCCCGCCAACGGAAATTTGGTAATCCCTGTTAATCACTGTAGTTCGTCCCTCCCGTATAGTCTATGATGATATCGGTCGCCGGTTTTCCTTTGGGAGATCCGGTTAGCTGCGTAGTTGATTCGGTTAGCTGCGTTAGCATATTCTGTGATTTTGTCTGCTGGATTTTGTATGTTGTTGGTTGATTTTGGATTTCTCGGGTATTTCGGAAAGATTCTGGTGGTTTGGAAAATTATTTCAGTGGATATATTTTCGGGATTATATTTGGTTGAAACAATTGCAGGTTTCTGTGGCACATTTCCCAGTTTTGGGTTGTCCCGAAATAGAGGAAATGCTGCCCAAATTTTTACAAAACTTTATTTAATTTGATTTCAAAATTGGTTTTCGGAATAATAAATTTAAAACTGATTTTTCGGGCGACGACCGTACCGGTCTGTGGGCCCTAGCGAAATGCAAACGCACCGGTCCAACCGGACGTTGAGGTATTAGCTAGACTTGATGATGGACCGAGTCTGAGACTCCAACTTATATTTTAAATTATTTTATTTAATAGTTAAGCTATTTATTATAGTTATTTAATTACTGCATTTTATTTAGTAACTTAATCGTTTCCTCTTATTTTGATGTAAAAGAATTGTACCAGGCATAAGCCCATAACTCTAGGATGATTAGCTGTGCCCATGTATTGTTTAGCGTAGGTTTTACTTATTTTTCTGGGTGGATGTTGATCTTGGGTGGTATTTTAATTAGACATATAAATCGTAGTTAGAGCGTAATTTTATAATTAATCAAGAATTAATTAAATGGATAAAATATTAGTAAATAACTAGTTCATGATTTATCACTATAAGAAACTATAATTTTATAAATATATTACAAAAACACAAAGTTTTCCAAAGTTAATTGGTCCTTGTTATTATTTCCAAATAACCAAATTAATCGGTTTAATCAACGCACGTAGTTGCGACGTAATCGTTAGCTGTAAATTAATACAACTTAAAACCTGACTAGGATTTACTACTAGAGATTGCAACTAGCACACTTAGTCTAGTTATTCAAGGTTCTAAGTCGAGTTCTCAACTGTAGGAACTCGAAGTTACACCTGACGTTCCTCCTCGGTACCGACTCGTCTATCCAGTCATTCTAAAACAAAGGCAAGTACATTTATGTTGATTACAATTATTTAATAATCACTTTACTGCAATTTTAAACCACTATTCAAATACGAACTCCTTCGGGAGTATTGACTGTACTGTTGGGGACTGGGGGAGTAGAGTAATGTTTATGACCACATCCAAATTACTGTAACTGACTGTATTAGCTTTTCCCTCTTCACACGGGGACAAGCCATACCGTATCGCTAGATACTACTTGTTTGCCATTAAAATTGTTTTGATTGAAATCTTAATACAAACAGAACAGTGATACAATATAGGACTTAGATGTAGTCCTAGGAGTACACTTTTGTTTAAGCTGGGTCCTTAGTGCCAATGGAGCGAGTGGTAATGCGTTGACTCCGTTGACCGGCTGACGGCGGTTATCGGTTCTCTGAAGGTGTTGATTACTCTGGGTGCTGGAGCTTGCCGAGAGGAGGAAGACGTTGAGTGTCTAGAACTGCCTCTCCGGTGATTCTCTGTTGTGGATTCTCTGTCAGTCTTATGTTCTGAGTCTCTCTGTGTGTGAAGGGGATGATCCTTCTATTTATAGTTTTGCAGGCTGGCTGCTCATGCGCGCATGTAGGATGCGCCGGTGTGGGGACGCCACGTGGAGGTTGCTGATGGAGGCGCATGGATGCTGCGCCCTGATCGAGGAGGAGAACTCTTCATACTGCTGTCGTGAGCCGGCACGTAGCAGAGGGAAGATCTTTCCGTTGCTGAAATCTTGGACGAGTTGAGTCAAAAGACACGTGTCGTCGACTCATGGTTCGAAGATCTCGGATTTGGTGGAGAGGAGTGATCTGGTGGGCTGTGCCTTGGATTGGGCGCAGGAGGAGGCTGCGGCTCATAACCTTTAGGAGTTACAAACCATTTGAGGTGCATGGCTTTTGAGGCGCATGCAGGCGACTTTCCTTCTGTCTTTCGGGATCAGAGATTAGTCTGGGGCGCATGGCTTTTGAGGCGCATGCAGGCGACTTTCCTTCTGTCTTTCGGGATCAGAGATCAATCTGGGGCGCATGGCTTTTGAGGCGCATGCAGGCGACTTTCCTTCTGTCTTTCGGGATCAGAGATCAGTCTGGGGCGCAAGGCTTTTGAGGCGCATGCTGGTTTGGACGCATGGCCGTAGAGGCGCATGCGGGTGGCCACGTGGCAGTAGCCGTCGGAATAGAGTCATGATGATGCTGACGTTGTCGACGCTTCATTTTCTGAATAAAGCTGTCAACTGTTCAGATTTTGGGAGGCGTGCTGCCAACTCTGTCAGTTCAGTATTTAATGTTGGTGCCGTTCGATGGACAGCTGAGTGGGCACGTCGGTTGGCGTTCCACTCGGTATGGAGATGTGTGGGGGCGCACCCTCTATAATGCGCCGAGTACTGTAGGGCGCGTCTGTGTGATGCACCTAATGCCGAAGGGCGCGTCCGTGTGATGCGCTGTCTGGCTGGCGTATCGGACATGTCTTTTAATGATGCGGCTGTCTCGCTCTTCGAGTGCTATAAATAGCCGTTTGGCTGAATTCGAGGCGTCCGGTTCATCCATTTAATGTAAATTCATTGTACGAAATTCGGAGGGCCATCCACTTGGCGCGTGGGTTTGATCTGCCCGGCCTATAAATAGTGGCATGGAGAGAAGATTTGCTTCTCATTCCCTCACGTACTTCCAATATGAACTTGAACATACGGGTGCATTCTGCTGACGAAGTGCTCCCGAGGGTGAAGATGAGACGCTGTGTTGTCTTTGATACACTTGAAGGTGACTGTTACATCCAAAAGATGGAGTCGAGGGCTTCTGAGGCAGGCGGAAGGTGCCTGTTGCATCCAAAGATAGGGATGCTCGAGCCTCGTCTCCGTTATTCCGGAAGAGCCGTAGATCGGAATGGCGGTGCAAGGCTCTCTCTTCCTGCAAAGTGGGGTTTCCCCACTTTGATCGTGTCGAAAGCTGCTTCTTTAGCCGTGGTTTCGATCACGGTCTTCCTTCGGCTTTGGAGGCTCTTTCGAAGCCTCCCCTGGCTACAGCATTTGCGGTGCTCTTCTCTTCCTTGGTTCCAGCCAGAGGGCGAGCCTGGTTGGAAGAGCGGCACATAACTGGGCTCTGCTCGGCCAGGTGAGCCTGGCTGGAAGAATTTGGCTGAAGGGATGCACATAACTGAGGTGCTGAAGAGATGATGGGATGCGCCTGGATGGAGGCGCATGATATCTGCTGCGCCTCACTGGTGGCGCATAGTGATGCTGCGCCTATCTGGAGACGCATGGTGGCCGCTGCGCTTATCTGAAGGCGCATGATGGCCGCTGGCTGTAGACTTAGGCTCTTTCTTTGTAGAAATTCTCCTTTGTACAACCTTTTCTAGACATGTAATAGACTTTTATATATAAAATGAAAAGTCCTTCTTCAAATATCTATACTTATTGACTTTGCTGTGAAGTTCTTCGTCTGAGTTCTAGCGCATGTAGTGTCTGGCGCATGGGCTTTCTGGTTGTAAAATTCCATGCTTCTACAAGACCCCCTTCAAAGTTTTCAAAACTTTTGAATAAGTTTTGGAATACTTTGAATAAGAAGCATGGAGGTCAGGGCGCATGATTTCTGGGCGCATGCTTGTTCGGGCGCATGCTCTTCTCAGTTAATGATGATGGTGTCTCGGTAACCGAAAAGATTAATGATGATCTTTTGGTTTTATTTGCTGTTATCCTTGTACAGAACCCGAGGCGACGGCTGAGATCACACGTCATCTGTTCACGCATGCGACCATGCCCTATAAATAGGTAAGAGTCGGAGAGAGAAAGAGTTCTTCTTCTCTGTGCCTCTGCTTCTTTAGAGTTTCTTCTTCAAAACCCTAACTTCTCCTTCTTCGAGAGAATGGCTCCCAAGACCCCTCGCGGCGCTGCCGGCAAGGGGAAGGAGAAAGCGAAGGAGTCTGTCGATGAGGATGTACCTATCACTCTTGTGCCTCTTGCCGACGTTCGTCCTGAGGTGACAGGTGGGTTTCGTCTCTGCTTTGGGCCCTGTGCCCTAACTGCCGACGCGTATAGACTTTGGTCTTTGATGATACGCCGAGGTTCTGTCCTGTCGACGTGCATAGGTTTATACCTTTATCATGCACCGAGGTTTTAATGGCTGACGCGCATGGGTTTTATTCCCTGAAGATGCGCCGAAGCCTTTGCTGACGCGCATGGGCTCACGCTCTGATAATACGTCGACGCTCCAATGCCAACGTGCATGGGCTTACGCCCTGATGATGCGCCGAGACATGCTGACGCGTATGGGCCTATGCCCTGATGATGCGCCGAAGCAGATGCGTATGGGTTCATACCCTGGCAATGCGCCAGTCTGCTTGACATATTTTGTCTTTTTGCCTGACTTCCACTTTTGTTGTGCCAGTATCGATGACGATCCCTTTGTTGAATGAGGTCCTTCTGGACGCTTCTCTTTGCCAGATGGGAGTTGATTTTGATGATGCGGTGATCAACCCTGCAAAGGATGCTATCCTTCAGGACCAACCTCGTGAGAGGATGCTACAAATCCAGGTCCAGTTGCCGCTTTTCCTCCAGAGTATGATGGAGAGCGGTAAACTGAAGTCTGCTGATTCTGAAGGTGTGACCTTTTTAAAGCCTGCGTTTCTGTTTGGCGACCGATTAGTCTCTTCCGAGGCGAAGATATTGAAGATTAGAGAAGACTGGTTCTTCGCTGCTAAGGGCATGATGTTATACATGCGGCAGGTTGACCGCCAGTTGCCATTGACAGCCTTTTATCGTCTAGCTTCGAAGAGAAGGATGGGTTGGGAACTTACTCCTTCTCAAGGAGGTGCCTTGGGGGGCTCCCTTTCGATTGACACCACCTCGAACCAGCGAGACACCTTGACCGCTTCACGAACTGGTTCTTCGTTCAGTTACCGAGCTTTGCGTCCCGGGAGCATCTATAGTGAAGTCCCAAATGACACGTTTCCCTTCAGTGCCCCGACTTTTGCAAATCGGATGCTGACGTCGAAGGTCACGTATCCGACAGCTGGTTTTAGAGTCGAAGGTTGGTGTCACTACATCCCAAAGTGGGACGAGTTGACCTCCTGGGTGCTTTCCAGGTTCAAAGTTGAGCTTAAAGAGATAGGGCTGACTGCCGCCATTCGGGCCACGCAGGCAGGCGTGGACCTCAATAAGCCGATGTTCCTTGCGCTGTTGGAGCTTTTCAACGCCCAGACTGGCAGCTTCTTTACTCCAGTGGGGGAGTTGGGATTGGCCCTTCATGAGATGTACGAAGTGTCCAAGCTTCCTTGGGGCTCGGAACCGTACGAGGAATATTTCCCATCGAATGAAGAGATCCAGGTCTTGGAAGATAAGGACCCGGAGATGATGGCCGTTTTCAAGGAGGTGACGAGCCATCATTATCTGATGCACCGGAGGGACAAGGGTAAGACCCAACCTCACGTGACTGCTTGGAGGGACTATGTTTTTAGACAGGATTTGGCGGATCCTTCGAGGATCCGGTTTGCGACTCCGCAGGGCTTGACACCCGCGGAAGTGAGTTCTGAAATAACCCGGCTAGACGAGAGGACCCCACATTCAAATGAGAGCGGCAAGAACACGTACAGCTGTTTCTGGCACTGCGGGCACCGGATGTCATCTAAGGCAGTGTTGACGGCCTACTTGATGATATGGCTCCGGGATTGCATATTTGCAGGGGGATCCGGTACTGTTGAGAGGGTACATCGGAATCTCATTTTGCCTGCAGTGAAGTTGGCCTTTGGACGACCTCTGGCTCTCCTTCCCGCGATGGTGTGCAACCTGCTGCGCGGTTTGAGGTCTTTTGCTGATGATGTGATCCACGAGAAAGGTAATAATGATAACTTTCCCCGGGCCGAGCTGCCTTTCCATTATCTTATGGGGTGGCTGATCTTACATCATCCGAATGTGATGAGTCCTGGTCCTGAGGAGGACCATGTTGAAGGAGATGCCTTCATTCGCCGCTTCTACAAGAGGAAGTGGTCTTACACTGGCGTCCCCGTTTGTAGGAGGGTTTTGTCCTTCCTTCAGGGGTGGGAAATCGTGAAGGTTGGCCCGATCTTCAAGAATTTCGAGGCCGACCAGGATTTGGTTGATTCTGGCGAGGATGCGGTTACTTTGCCGAAATAGAGTTTTCGTTGGTTGCAGAGTATCCGGCCTTCGCATCTGGTCTACCGTAATCAGAACAGGTGTTATCTGGAACCGTACTTGCCAAGCCGATTTGTTCGTCAATTTGGCTACACTCAGCTAATGCTGCGGAATCCCAGTAGCAGTCTAGGCTTCATCGAGAGTTTGCTGGATGGAGCCCGGGGCTGGCAGTATTATAACGCTGGATGTACTAGCATTAAGTTTACCACACCAGTTCGCAATCCTCGGCCGCCGATCTTATATCCGGCCGCCAAGCTGTATTGCACTATGAATACTATGTCTCCTGGTTATGACAGGGAGACTAGTTTCATCATTGGAACCCAGTTGGAAGCAACCACGAATATGTTGGTGGCAGCTCGGTCATATCGTCCGCCAGAATTAGCGGGGTATCGGGCTGCTGCTGTGGCACCAGTGAGAGACCCGTCTGTCGGGAAAAGACGGGCTGACACAGAAGCTGGTTCTTCTGTACCAAAAAGGTCGAGAAGGACGTCGACCCCGAAGATTACGGAAACGCCACTTATAACGCCAACGGGCTTAGCTCCCGCTGAGGTAAGGAGTGCTTCATAATTCCAGTTTTTTTATGTCATTGTGGCGACTTATGCTCTTCTTCTTGTAGGGATTGAAGAAGAAGTCTCGTGCTTCGAAATCGGGCACCAGTAAGCCGAAGGAGGTGGCAGGCTCTTCTGAGGAGCGCATTCCACCAACGATGATGTCTCCTGTGGAGGAGGGTCCCGAAGATGTTCCCGCGGAGGTTTTAATATCTCCTGACTTTGAAGTCGCAACAACTTCTGGGATAGTACCATCTGCCGTGGAGGCCTTGGACGCTGAGGGTCCTACAGACTCGAGGCATCCTGATGATGAAGTGGATTGGAGTTCGTCGCCTTCTGGTGACGTCCCTCCAGCGTTGCAAGGGTCCGTTGCGGGGGCAGCAGAAGCGGTGAGGATAGAGGAGAGGGTTGATTCCCCTCCTGGTCATGATGAAGGGAGGTCGGCTGAATCATTGCCGAATCCTACCTTGGCTTCAACCATGGACATAGAGATGGCTACCGATCAGGCGGTAGCGACAGATTTTGTCCCTGTAGAGGGATTTGAGAAGAGTGAGACCCTTCTGCCGGTCTTGTCTCCTGGGGCTGGCCAGGAGATAGATGTCGATCTCTCCGTTTTGCCGGGGGAGGTAGCTGATGCTGATAGAATGTCGGGGGTAGAAGTAGCCGTTGACGTCGTTGATTTCTCCGGGCTTGAGAAGGGTAAGGGTGTGGAACCCTCTGTTGCTCTTTCTACTTGGGGTACTATCACGACGCATGCGCCGGCTCCTTCTGTTCCTTCGGCTCCTCGGGCTAGCAGTCTGGGCCCTGTTGATGAAGAGCCTATTGCTGCCGAGATTCAAACCTCTCAGATCGAGGTCGGCGGATCTTCCTCCGGTCCGCAAATTGTAGTAGCTCCCTCAACTCCTGCTATGACACCGCAGGTGCTGGCGGAAGCCGACGGGTATGTTAAATTCCTCGTCGAGGGAGTGTACAAAATGCTGGAGAAAGGTGTATCTGCAGTGGTAGGTGCCAAGGGGAGCTTTGTGGCGGCAAAAGCTTTGGCAATGCCTTGTATCGAGCTGATCCGCATTCACCAGGGCCATGACCATATGGCCGAAATTCTGGAGGTTTCGGTGATGGAGCTGGACGAGCGGCTCGCGGAACTGCAGCGCATCCAACGAAATGACCTCTCGGTCTTGATAGATGCAGAGATAGGAAAGTAGATGGCTGAGATCGAGGCTTCCCATCGAGCCGAGGTGAGCAGTTGGGAGCGTGAAGTGGCTGGGACTGAGGCTGCGGCGGAGCAGCTGTCTCAATCTATGAAGAAGACGACGGAAAAGCGGGCTGCGGTGGATGCTAACATCGCAGAGGTTGATGCTCAGATGCGCCGTCTTGAAGACCAGCGGGCCCAACTTCAACTAGAGGCTGAGCGTGTCCTGGCTGAACACGTGGCATTCAAGCAGGAGAAAACGACTCTTACTCAACGGACCCTTGCTTTGGCTCAGCAGCGACGACAGCTTGATGAGAAGTATGAGAGTAAAACTTCCGCTGAGGCTGTCGGGTTAATGCGTCAAGAAGCCGAGCTGCGAGTCCAGGCGACTGTGGAAACTCGCACTGCCGACCTGAGACGTCGAGTCAGAGAACTCTCATCCCACCCTGGGGAGGATCGGGGATTGTAGCTTCTCTTCTTTTTTATGTGTTTTTTGCAACTCTTGCTGGGGAAATAGCGTATTTCTGTACTCCTTTTAAAAAATAAAGAAATACACTATCTCTTTGATGTGTTCATTTTTGATTTCATGAACTTGATGATTTATGTGGACCTATTATCTTTTGCGCACCTTGGTTTTTAGGTACAGATAATAAGTATAAAGGAACCAACATGTTTGCTCAGAGGTAATGTGGACATGGCAATCATTAGGTTCAAATGATAGAATCTTCCTACTCAGAGGTGTTTATGGACGTGGTAGGAATGATCCTGGGGGATACGCTGAACAACTCAGAGGTAATGTGGACGTAGAAGTTCTGCGATCAATGTACGACAACGTAGGAGTTGTTTGTACGAGATGTTTACTCAGAGGTAATGTGGACGTGGTAAACATGAAGGATAGCGTAAGCTCACGAAGTGTAAGGTTCCGCTTTGTAGGATGTAGAGAGACAACTCAGAGGTAATATGGACGTGGTTATCTTTCTACGGAAGGATGCCACGGAACAGCTGGGTTCCGGAAGCGATTGATTTTGTAAAAAGAGGTTGTTTGGGGAAATACATGTCTTGGAGGATGTCAAGAGTAGTACTTCTTTAGAAACTTGCCGTTGATGGGCATCATGAACAAGTCCCCATTGGGTTTGGCGAGCCGGTAAGCACCGTTTGAGTATATCGTCTCAATGATGAAGGGTCCTTCCCATTTGGGCTCGAACTTCCCTGGTGTCTTGTGAGTTAACACTATTGGCCTTCTGACTGCTAAAACCAGGTCGCCAACTTGGAAAGTTCTTTGCTTGACCTTCTTGTTGAAAGCCTGTGATATACGGGCTTGGTAAAGTTCGATGCGTTGTTGAGCTAGGAGACGCTTTTCGTCAAGTGCCTCCAATTCCCGCAGACGACGACGTTGATTGTCTTCTTCTGTGAGATCGTTTGTGATTGCCACGCGGAGCGAAGGTATCTGTATCTCGAGAGGCAGTACTGCTTCGCTCCCGTAGACCAGGGAGAATGGAGTGTTGCCTGTTGGGGTCCGTACCGTTGTGCGGTAGGCCCAAAGGCATTCGCCAAGCTTTTCGTCCCAGTCGCATTTGTTGGATGACACGACTTTTTTGAGTAGCCTGACGATAGTTTTGTTGAATGCCTCGGCCAATCCGTTTGCTGCCGGATTGTAGGCGGTTGAGGCCACGTTTTGAATGCGATTCTTGTCACAGAACCTGCTAAAAATGTGGGTGATAAACTGAGGACCATTGTCATGGATGATTCGCCGGGGTACCCCGAAACGGTAAATGACATGGTGTTTGATAAAGCTGACCATCCTGGAGCTTTTTACTTCTGCTAGTGGGACTGCTTCCGCCCATTTGGAGAAGTAATCGGTGATGGCCAGGATGAAGCGGTGTCCTCTCGATGAAGGAGGGGTGATTGGCCCTACAATGTCCATGCCCCAGGCTTCGAATGGCCAGGAGGCGACTGTAGGATGTAGAGGTTCAGATGGTGTATGTATGAAGTCTGCATGAAGTTGGCATGCATGGCACTTCTTAGCATATTCCACTGCGTCGGCAACCATGGTTGGCCAGTAGTAGCCCATACGTCGCAGTCGATCTTGCAACTTAGGCCCTGGTTGGTGAGCTCCGCAAGTTCCGTCATGAGCTTCTCGAAGAGCTTCGGCCGCTTCTTCGTTAGACAGGCATCGAAGGAGAAGCCCGTCGAAGGAGCGTCGGTACAGCATTTTAGTGGCTGTATCGTAGTAGAATCGAAGAGAGCGTCTCCTGACTGAGACGGCTTCCTTCGGGTCCTCTGGAAGGATTCCGTAGACAGTCCAGTCTCGGACATTAACCCCAGTATTTGTCGGCATGGCGTGAGCCATTTGCAAACATAGGTTGTTTCTGGGACAAATTAAGTCTCGGCCAGTTACCGTGTCATAGTGTTGAGTCCCAAGGGGCGCGGCCAATGAGGCTGCGAGGCCAGCTAGAGCGTCAGCCTCCAAGTTTTGTAGGCGGGGTACATGTTCGATGAAGAACCCAGTGAAGGTTGAAATGATGTTCAATGCAACTTCATGGTAAGGGATCAAATCTTCATGGCGAACCTCGTATTGCCCCCGAATCTGGTTTACGACGAGTTTCGAGTCGCCGTAGGCTTCCAGATGATCCACCCCCAGCTGTTGTGCTAGCTGGAGTCCCATGACGAGTGCATTGTACTCAGCAACATTGTTGGAGCATGGCTTCGAAAGGGAGTATGCGCGCTGGATGACCAGCTGATCGGGGAAGACTAAGACTACCCCCACTCCTGCGATGATTTGGCCATTGGGGCCCGTTCTTGAAGCGCCATCGAAGAACATCCGCCAAACGGGGCTTCCTTCAGTGACGTTTGATTCTTGGACTTCATCCGGGATGTCTTCATAGAGTTTTGAAGATTCTGGGATGGGGTGTGCAGCTAAAAAGTCAGCCAGAGCCTGACCCTTGACTGCCTTCTGCGGGACAAACACCATGTTGTATGGTGTTAGTAGGATCGCCCATGTAGCCAGCCGGGAGTTTAATGACCCTGGCTTCGTCATGAGAACTCTGAGCGGATTGACTCGGGAGATGACGTGAATTGTCTGGCCCGAGACGTAATGACGAGTCTTCTGAATGGCAAACACCAAAGCCAAGCACTCCTTTTCAACGGGGTTGTACCGGTGTTCGGCCCCGATGAGTGTTCGACTGAGGTAGTAGATTGCTTGCTCGTAGCCTGCATCGCTGTTTTGAGCCAGCAAAGCGCCGAGGGAATGATCCATGGCACGGACGTAGAGGAGGAATGGTTTGCCGGCGACAGGTGCCACTAGGACTGGCGGGCTTGTTAAGTAAGCATTGATGTCGTCGAAAGCCTTTTGGCACTCCTCTGTCCAGACATAAGAGACTCCCTTCTTCATGAGCTGAGTAAAGGGTTGACATTTACCGGAGAGGTTTGCTATGAACCTCCGGATGTATGCCAAACGTCCCTGTAAGCCTCGAAGTTCTCGAAGGTTCTTCGGAGGGTCCATGTTAAGGATGGCTTTAGTCTTCTCGGGATCGACATGAATGCCTTTTGCCGTGATGACAAAGCCCAAGAATTTGCCGCTAGAAACCCCCAGGAAGGATTTAGCGGGGTTCATTTTGAGTTGATGTGCCCGCATGAGATCGAAGACCGTCTTTAGGTCCTGTAGGTGATCTCTTTTGAGGCGGCTCTTGACTGCGATGTCGTCAACATAGCACTCAACTGTCTTGCGAAGATGTTGACGGAAGATGGTGCTCATAGCTCGCTGGTACGTTGCACCGGCGTTCTTCAAGCCGAAGGGCATTACTGTGTAGCAGAAAACACCCTTTGGAGTCCTGAATGACGTGTGTTTTGCGTCATCGGGGAACATCTTGATTTGATTGTAGCCTGAATACCCGTCCATGAAGGACATACGTTCAAAGCCACATGTGTTGTCGATCATTACATCGGTGATTGGGAGCGGGAATTCATCCTTCGGGCAAGCAGAGTTGAGATCCCTGAAGTCGATACAGACTCGTATCTTCCCGTTCTTCTTGGTGACAGGGACGACGTTGGCTACCCAGTCCGGGTGTTGTTCCTCACGGATGAAGCCACTGGTCAAGAGTTTGTCCACCTCCTGATCGATGGCGTTCATAATGTCCGGGCGGAAGCGTCGCTGTTGTTGTTTGATAGGTTTGGCATCTGGTAAAATGTTCAACCTATACATCGCGATCTGTGGATCGAGACCCGGCATGTCTTCGTAGCTCCAGGCGAAGACGTCGATATACTCCTTAGCCAGTTGGACTAAAGATTCTCGGTCTTCTCCTTCCAAGCTTTTGCTGATAAAGATGGGTTTAGAAGAAGACCCATCCCCGAGGTCGATCTGCTCGACTTCGTCTTCGGTGGGAGGTTCTCGTAACTCAAAACGAGACTCCCATTGTTCTCCTAGGCGTTGAGCCCAGGGTTCTAGGAGAGACTCAGGAGCTCGAACAAAGACAAGCGTGCAGGAGTACTGGCCAGTTGTGCCAGAATGTCAAAATTGTGGGGCTTGGCTAGCCCCAAAGCATTTTCTTTCCGCAGAGGTCTGTCGAAACGGGCCTCCACTTGCTTTTGTTTATTGGCTGCTGAGGGCTTGGATGAACCCTCCTCAGGGATGGTGCCAGGAGGCACCACTTCGGCGGCAGCTTCACCGGGCTGGGAGTTTTGTTGTGCACGCGTCTGCACAGGAAGCGCCTCTTCCGTTGAAGAAGAGACCGTGCGGCAAGACTTGATCTTCCTGCCTTTTGCTTTGGAGGTAGGGCGTACCTCCGGTTGAGTTACCTCGAAGACGAGGTCGGGGTGAACCCAGAGGACCTCTCCTCGAGATGTGGTGAGTGGGACAAGTCCACTCACATTGTCACGGGTGGGTGGCAAATTCACCACCTCCATTGTCGCCTTAGGGATGGGGACGACGCCATCTTGTGTGGTAGTCGGCGGCAAGGTGCCGAACTGAAGTGACACCACATTAGCTGACACCGTCTTCTCTTCGTAGTCGACGGAGATTACATCCGCATTGATCATGCGCTGGATGTAATTTTTGAGGACGTAGCAGTCCTTAGTCGGGTGTCCGACAAACCGATGGTAGTGACAGTACCTCGGGTTGTCCACTTTCCCGACTTCATCAGGCCGCTTCGGGTCCGGAAGCTTGATCTTGTCATCCTGCTTCAGTATCTCAAAGAGTTGCAGGGTGTCGTCATCATTGAATGAATAAACCTCCTTGGGTCTTGGTGCCAGTGGAGGCTTTTGAGTAGGCGCAGATGCACCCTTCGAGGCATTAACAGTCAATGCCTGTTTTCCCTTTGTTTCTCGTCCGGAGTTGTTGGTTGCGGACTTTTTCCCCTTATCGTCAAAGGCGGGGAAGCTAACACCCAGAAGACGTGCATTGGCCGCCTTCTTCTCTGCAGCTTCAGCTTCAATGATTAGGGAGCTCCAGTCGGGAGGGGGAGTAGAGTTAAGCCAGAGCTTTACTGCAGGCAGCATGTTCATACTGCAAGCGGAGAGAAGCGCATGTTTTGGCATGCCTGGAGGTAGCCTGAAGCAGGCCTGACGGAAGCGTTCGATGAATGTCCGAACCGTTTCCTTGTCTTTCTGGCGTATCTCAATGAGAGACGCCATCGTCATGTCCTTCCCACCGTCGTAGAAGCGGTCGAGGAAGAGGCGTATCAGGTCGTCGAAGGACGATATGGAATTATCGGGGAGGCTGCAGTACCAGTCATACGCCACCCCTTTCAGGGCCCCAACAAAGATGCTGGTGAGGAGCGCGTCCTCCTTCGGAAGATGCCCTATCTGCGACTGGAAGTACGTCAGGTACCATCGTGGAGAGTCCTTCCCGTCATACGGCGTGAGTGTTTGTGGTTTATACTTTGGGGGATAAACTACCTTGTTCCACTCAAGGGGATAAGGCTGGGGAATGCCCATCTTCTGGCGCTCCTCCTGCCTGTTCTTGGACTCGAAGCGCTCCCGCAGATCTTTGATCATTTCGACCACGTCCTCCGTGGAGCTAGGAGTCGGGGAAGGAGGTACTACCTGGAGTGGAGCGTTTGAGGGCTCCGATGTCCGGGGTGCTTCTGTGTCTGAGGGTGTCCGCTGGAGGGGCACACTCGACTCTCCATTGGCTCCTGGGTCGGGACCATTTGAAGGTGTCCTGATCAAGGCCGACCGCATCTCAAACACTGCTTGAGTCAGTGCTTGCATTGAGGCAGAGAGGGTTTTGAGTCCTCCCTCTAGCGAGTCTATGCGCTGGACAATGTCCTGTGGCGGCGCATCAGCCTCAAGATCACCCCCGGTCATGTATACTGTCATGACACGGCCGAAAGTGGATGGATTAGTTGAGGCTTCGCTCTCAGCCTCGCTCTCATGTGGAGAAGTTACTTCTCCTGGTGTTTGGCCACCCCCAGCCACATTCTGGAGTTCGTCTTCGACAGGCGCATCTGCAAGGGCCTGACTGCCCTCAGCTCTGTCTTGAAGGGCCTCTTCGTTTTCAGCACTACCCCCGGCGGTGTCCTGGAGGACATCGTCATTTTGAGGGGCTTCAGGGAGGCCATCTTCGCCTTGATGAAGATCTGCCGCAGCTGTGCTTTGGACATCTTCGTCTTCGGAAGGAGGCTCGACAAGGGTCTGGCTACCCCCAGCTTCCTCCAAGGACTTCTTCCTCGACCGAGTGCCTTCAAACACTCCAGAGGTCGTGACAGCTGCCTTGGTTTTCCTCGGCTGGCTTTTGGATGAAGACGAGGAATTGGCAGTCGTCTTTCGGACAGATGAGGAATTGGAGATCACGTTGCATGACGCAATCTTTAGTTCCTCTTCTGCTGACACCTTCGTCCCAAGGCGATGTCGGAGGGGTGTCGATGATTGTAGCCGTTGGAAGACCGACTGCTTTGGCGGTACTGCCGTCTTGCAACAGCAGTTGATGGTGACCACTGCACAAGTGTGCCCCGTGAGAGGCGCATCGTGCTTGTTGGTTAACTCTCCTGACCGGCGCTTGTGAGTGATCACGTTGCGCAAGTCGTTGGAGGAGAGTGCTACCCTCACACCCCTCTCAGGCGCATGGCAGGGCCAAGCGCCGGGGTGGTCGGGTGAGTGCTGCGCCCCCTGATCTAATACCAAGCAGGCATCATGATCAGTAGTGGGGGAACCACAGCATTTGAAGTGACTTGAACGGACCTCAAACGCACAACCAGAGGAGGCACGGGAGTTCAAGACCACTGAGTTTGCCTCTCTCGGCTTGGTTGTGCACACAGTGAATGCGCCCAAGTGAGATGAGGACTTTGAAGGTCGACTCGTTGTCGGTGCGGGAGCACTTGAGTCAACCTTGTACAGCTTGCCATCGGCAGCGCGCGTGATTGTAAGCGCGTGCCTCTGGCCGGCTGCTGGCATAGCACGTTTGTGGCGCGTGGCCCGTGCCGCCTTGGATTTCTTCGTACCAGCCCGCTGGGGCGCATAGTACTCAGCATCCAAATTCTCCTCGCCGTTACAGCGAGTGAGTCTGTCGAAGACAGAGGCTCGTTGTGGCGCATCAGAAGTAATGCGCGGGGCATTGGATGCGCCCCTGCTCCGTCGACGTATCTTCCTCGCCTGAGAGGAAGATGGCTGGGGAACGTGGTCAGCCGCACGCTTCCCCGAGAGATGCGCTGCATCAGCGGGCGCACCTTGACTGCTGAGGACGTCAACAGGAAGGGAAGGCTGGACGGGCGCATCCCCTTCAACGGTGGTGCCCGAGGCGTCGACTTTGCGCACCCAGACTGCGCGGGTCTTCTTCGGCTTCGACAGCCGCTTCGAAAGACTCGTACTTCCTTCAGAAATGAACTCCTTGTACGCCTGTTGATTGAGGCGCACTACCAGCGTCTTGTGGGAGGAGCCCACCTTCATGTCGTCGGCCTGTGACACGACTTTTTCGGTAGAGGAGAAAGAGGTCCCCAGCAGAGTCGCCAGCTTGTTTGCCATTAAAATTGTTTTGATTGAAATCTTAATACAAACAGAACAGTGATACAATATAGGACTTAGATGTAGTCCTAGGAGTACACTTTTGTTTAAGCTGGGTCCTTAGCGCCAATGGAGCGAGTGGTAATGTGTTGACTCCGTTGACCGGCTGACGGCGGTTATCGGTTCTCTGAAGGTGTTGATTACTCTGGGTGCTGGAGCTTGCCGAGAGGAGAAAGACGTTGAGTGTCTAGAACTGCCTCTCCGGTGATTCTCTGTTGTGGATTCTCTGTCAGTCTTATGTTCTGAATCTCTTTGTGTGTGAAGGGGATGATCCTTCTATTTATAGTTTTGCAGGCTGGCTGCTCATGCGCGCATGTAGGATGCGCCGGTGTGGGGACGCCACGTGGAGGTTGCTGATGGAGGCGCATGGATGCTGCGCCCTGATCGAGGGGGAGAACTCTTCATACTGCTGTCGTGAGCCGGCACGTAGCAGAGGGAAGATCTTTCCGTTGCTGAAATCTTGGACGAGTTGAGTCAAAAGACACGTGTCGTCGACTCATGGTTCGAAGATCTCGGATTTGGTGGAGAGGAGTGATCTGGTGGGCTGTGCCTTGGATTGGGCGCAGGAGGAGGCTGCGGCTCATAATCTTTAGGAGTTACAAACCATTTGGGGCGCATGGCTTTTGAGGCGCATGCAGGCGACTTTCCTTCTGTCTTTCGGGATCAGAGATTAGTCTGGGGCTCATGGCTTTTGAGGCGCATGCAGGCGACTTTCCTTCTGTCTTTCGGGATCAGAGATCAGTCTGGGGCGCATGGCTTTTGAGGCGCATGCAGGCGACTTTTCTTCTGTCTTTCGGGATCAGAGATCAGTTTGGGGCGCATGGCTTTTGAGGCGCATGCTGGTTTGGACGCATGGCCGTAGAGGCGCATGCGGGTGGCCACGTGGCAGTAGCCGTCGGAATAGAGTCATGATGATGCTGACGTTGCCGACGCTTCGTTTTCTGAATAAAGCTGTCAACTGTTCAGACTTTGGGAGGCGTGCTGCCAACTCTGTCAATTCAGCATTTAATGTTGGTGACGTTCGATGGACAGCTGAGTGGGCGCGTCGGTTGGCGTTCCACTCGGTATGGAGATGTGTGGGGGTGCACCCTCTATAATGCGCCGAGTACTGTAGGGCGCGTCTGTGTGATGCGCCTAATGCCGAAGGGCGCGTCCGTGTGATGCGCTGTCTGGCTGGCGCATCGGACATGTCTTTTAATGATGCGGCTGTCTCGCTCTTCGAGTGCTATAAATAGCCGTTTGGCTGAATTCGAGGCGTCCGGTTCATCCATTTAATGTAAATTCATTGCACGGAATTCGGAGGGCCATCCACTTGGCGCGTGGGTTTGATCTGCCCGGCCTATAAATAGTGGCATGGAGAGAAGATTTGCTTCTCATTCCCTCACGTACTTCCAATATGAACTTGAACATACGGGTGCATTCTGCTGACGAAGTGCTCCCGAGGGTGAAGATGAGACGCTGTGTTGTCTTTGATACACTTGAAGGTGACTGTTACATCCAAAAGATGGAGTCGAGGGCTTCTGAGGCAGGCGGAAGGTGCCTGTTGCATCCAAAGATAGGGATGCTCGAGCCTCGTCTCCGTTATTCCGGAAGAGCCGTAGATCGGAATGGCGGTGCAAGGCTCTCTCTTCCTGCAAAGTGGGGTTTCCCCACTTTGATCGTGTCGAAAGCTGCTCCTTTAGCCGTGGTTTCGATCACGGTCTTCCTTCGGCTTTGGAGGCTCTTTCGAAGCCTCCCCTGGCCACAGCATTTGCGGTGCTCTTCTCTTCCTTGGTTCCAGCCAGAGGGCGAGCCTGGTTGGAAGAGCGGCACATAACTGGGCTCTGCTCGGCCAGGTGAGCCTGGCTGGAAGAATTTGGCTGAAGGGATGCACATAACTGAGGTGCTGAAGAGATGATGGGATGCGCCTGGATGGAGGCGCATGATATCTGCTGCGCCTCACTGGTGGCGCATAGTGATGCTGCGCCTATCTGGAGACGCATGGTGGCCGCTGCGCTTATCTGAAGGCGCATGATGGCCGCTGGCTGTAGACTTAGGCTCTTTCTTTGTAGAAATTCTCCTTTGTACAACCTTTTCTAGACATGTAATAGACTTTTATATATAAAATGAAAAGTCCTTCTTCAAATGTCTATACTTATTGACTTTGCTGTGAAGTTCTTCGTCTGAGTTCTAGCGCATGTAGTGTCTGGCGCATGGGCTTTCTGGTTGTAAAATTCCATGCTTCTACAAGACCCCCTTCAAAGTTTTCAAAACTTTTGAATAAGTTTTGGAATACTTTGAATAAGAAGCATGGAGGTCAGGGCGCATGATTTCTGGGCGCATGCTTGTTCGGGCGCATGCTCTTCTCAGTTAATGATGATGGTGCCTCGGTAACCGAAAAGATTAATGATGATCTTTTGGTTTTATTTGCTGCTATCCTTGTACAGAACCCGAGGCGACGGCTGAGATCACACGTCATCTGTTCACGCGTGCGACAATGCCCTATAAATAGGTAAGAGTCGGAGAGAGAAAGAGTTCTTCTTCTCTGTGCCTCTGCTTCTTTAGAGTTTCTTCTTCAAAACCCTAACTTCTCCTTCTTCGAGAGAATGGCTCCCAAGACCCCTCGCGGCGCTGCCGGCAAGGGGAAGGAGAAAGCGAAGGAGTCTGTCGATGAGGATGTACCTATCACTCTTGCGCCTCTTGCCGACGTTCGTCCTGAGGTGACAGGTGGGTTTCGTCTCTGCTTTGGGCCCTGTGCCCTAACTGCCGACGCGTATAGACTTTGGTCTTTGATGATACGCCGAGGTTCTGTCCTGCCGACGTGCACAGGTTTATACCTTTATCATGCACCGAGGTTTTAATGGCTGACGCGCATGGGTTTTATTCCCTGAAGATGCGCCGAAGCCTTTGCTGACGCGCATGGGCTCACGCTCTGATAATGCGCCGACGCTCCAATGCCAACGCGCATGGGCTTACGCCCTGATGATGCGCCGAGACATGCTGACGTGCATGGGCCTATGCCCTGATGATGCGCCGAAGCAGATGCGTATGGGTTCATACCCTGGCAATGCGCCAGTCTGCTTGACATATTTTGTCTTTTTGCCTGACTTCCACTTTTGTTGTGCCAGTGTCGATGACAATCCCTTTGTTGAATGAGGTCCTTCTGGACGCTTCTTTTTGCCAGATGGGAGTTGATTTTGATGAGGCGGTGATCAACCCTGCAAAGGATGCTATCCTTCAGGACCAACCTCGTGAGAGGATGCTACAAATCCAGGTCCAGTTGCCGCTTTTCCTCCAGAGTATGATGGAGAGCGGTAAACTGAAGTCTGCTGATTCTGAAGGTGTGACCTTCTTAAAGCCTGCGTTTCTGTTTGGCGACCGATTAGTCTCTTCCGAGGCGAAGATATTGAAGATCAGAGAAGACTGGTTCTTCGCTGCTAAGGGCATGATGTTATACATGCGGCAGGTTGACCGCCAGTTGCCATTGACAGCCTTTTATCGTCTAGCTTCGAAGAGAAGGATGGGTTGGGAACTTACTCCTTCTCAAGGAGGTGCCTTGGGGGGCTCCCTTTCGATTGACACCACCTCGAACCAGCGAGACACCTTGACCGCTTCACGAACTGGTTCTTCGTTCAGTTACCGAGCTTTGCGTCCCGGGAGCATCTATAGTGAAGTCCCAAATGACACGTTTCCATTCAGTGCCCCGACTTTTGCAAATCGGATGCTGACGTCGAAGGTCACGTATCCGACAGCTGGTTTTAGAGTCGAAGGTTGGTGTCACTACATCCCAAAGTGGGACGAGTTGACCTCCTGGGTGCTTTCCAGGTTCAAAGTTGAGCTTAAAGAGATAGGGCTGACTGCCGCCATTCGGGCCACGCAGGCAGGCGTGGACCTCAATAAGCCGATGTTCCTTGTGCTGTTGGAGCTTTTCAACGCCCAGACTGGCAGCTTCTTTACTCCAGTGGGGGAGTTGGGATTGGCCCTTCATAAGATGTACGAAGTGTCCAAGCTTCCTTGGGGCTCGGAACCGTACGAGGAATATTTCCCATCGAATGAAGAGATCCAGGTCTTGGAAGATAAGGACCCGGAGATGATGGCCGTTTTCAAGGAGGTGACGAGCCATCATTATCTGATGCACCAGAGGGACAAGGGTAAGACCCAACCTCACGTGACTGCTTGGAGGGACTATGTTTTTAGACAGGATTTGGCGGATCCTTCGAGGATCCGGTTTGCGACTCCGCAGGGCTTGACACCCGCGGAAGTGAGTTCTGAAATAACCCGGCTAGACGAGAGGACCCCACATTCAAATGAGAGCGGCAAGAACACGTACAGCTGTTTCTGGCACTGCGGGCACCGGATGTCATCTAAGGCAGTGTTGACGGCCTACTTGATGATATGGCTCCGGGATTGCATATTTGCAGGGGGATCCGGTGCTGTTGAGAGGGTACATCGGAATCTCATTTTGCCTGCAGTGAAGTTGGCCTTTGGACGACCTCTGGCTCTCCTCCCCGCGATGGTGTGCAACCTGCTGCGCGGTTTGAGGTCTTTTGCTGATGATGTGATCCACGAGAAAGGTAATAATGACAACTTTCCTCGGGCCGAGCTGCCTTTCCATTATCTTATGGGGTGGCTGATCTTACATCATCCGAATGTGATGAGTCCTGGTCCTGAGGAGGACCATGTTGAAGGAGATGCCTTCATTCGCCGCTTCTACAAGAGGAAGTGGTCTTACACTGGCGTCCCCGTTTGTAGGAGGGTTTTGTCCTTCCTTCAGGGGTGGGAAATCGTGAAGGATGGCCCGATCTTCAAGAATTTTGAGGCCGACCAGGATTTGGTTGATTCTGGCGAGGATGTGGTTACTTTGTCGAAATGGAGTTTTCGTTGGTTGCAGAGTATCCGGCCTTCGCATCTGGTCTACCGTAATCAGAACTGGTGTTATCTGGAACCGTACTTGCCAAGCCGATTTGCTCGTCAATTTGGCTACACTCAGCTAATGCTGCGGAATCCCAGTAGCAGTCTAGGCTTCATCGGGAGTTTGCTGGATGGAGCCCGGGGCTGACAGTATTATAACGCTGGATATACTAGCGTTAAGTTTACCACACCAGTTCGCAATCCTCGGCCGCCGATCTTATATCTGGCCGCCAAGCTGTATTGCACTATGAATACTATGTCTCCTGGTTATGACAGGGAGACTAGTTTCATCTTTGGAACCCAGTTGGAAGCAACCACGAATATGTTGGTGGCAGCTCGGTCATATCGTCCGCCAGAATTAGCGGGGTATCGGGCTGCTGCTGTGGCACCAGTGAGAGACCCGTCTGTCGAGAAAAGACGGGCTGACACAGAAGCTGGTTCTTCTGTACCAAAAAGGTCGAGAAGGACGTCGACCCCGAAGATTACGGAAATGCCACTTGTAACGCCAACGGGCTTAGCTCCCGCTGAGGTAAGGAGTGCTTCATAATTCCAGTTTTTTTTATGTCATTGTGGCGACTTATGCTCTTCTTCTTGTAGGGATTGAAGAAGAAGTCTCGTGCTTCAAAATCGGGCACCAGTAAGCCGAAGGAGGTGGCAGGCTCTTCTGAGGAGCGCATTCCACCAACGATGATGTCTCCTGTGGAGGAGGGTCCCGAAGATGTTCCCGCGGAGGTTTTAGTATCTCCTGACTTTGAAGTCGCAACAACTTCTGGGATAGTACCATCTGCCGTGGAGGCCTTGGACGCTGAGGGTCCTACAGACTCGAGGCATCCTGATGATGAAGTGGATTGGAGTTCGTCGCCTTCTGGTGACGTCCCTCCAGCGTTGCAAGGGTCCGTTGCGGGGGCAGCAGAAGCGGTGAGGATAGAGGAGAGGGTTGATTCCCCTCCTGGTCATGATGAAGGGAGGTCGGCTGAATCATTGCCGAATCCTACCTTGGCTTCAACCATGGACATAGAGATGGCTACCGATCAGGCGGTAGCGACAGATTTTGTCCCTGTAGAGGGATTTGAGAAGAGTGAGACCCTTCTGCCGGTCTTGTCTCCTGGGACTGGCCAGGAGATAGATGTCGATCTCCCCGTTTTGTCGGGGGAGGTAGCTGATGCTGATAGAATGTCGGGGGTAGAAGTAGCCGTTGACGTCGGTGATTTCTCCGGGCTTGAGAAGGGTAAGGGTGTGGAACCCTCTGTTGCTCCTTCTACTTGGGGTACTATCACGACGCATGCGCCGGCTCCTTCTGTTCCTTCGGCTCCTCGGGCTAGCAGTCTGGGCCCTGTTGATGAAGAGCCTATTGCTGCCGAGATTCAAACCTCTCAGATCGAGGTCGGCGGATCTTCCTCCGGTCCGCAAACTGTAGTAGCTCCCTCAACTCCTGCTATGACGCCGCAGGTGCTGGCGGAAGCCGACGGGTATGTGAAATTCCTCGTCGAGGGAGTGTACAAATGCTGGAGAAAGGTGTATCTGCAGTGGTAGATGCCAAGGGGAGCTTTGCGGCGGCAAAAGCTTTGGCAATGCCTTGTATCGAGCTGATCCGCATTCACCAGGGCCATGACCATATGGCCGAAATTCTGGAGGTTTCGGTGATGGAGCTGGACGAACGGCTCGCGGAACTGCAGCGCATCCAACGAAATGACCTCTCGGTCTTGATAGATGCAGAGATAGAAAAGTCGATGGCTGAGATCGAGGCTTCCCATCGAGCCGAGGTGAGCAGTTGGGAGCATGAAGTGGCTGGGACTGAGGCTGCGGCGGAGCAGCTGTCTCAATCTATGAAGAAGACGACGGAGAAGCGGGCTGCGGTGGATGCTAACATCGCAGAGGTTGATGCTCAGATGCGCCGTCTTGAAGACCAGCGGGCCCAACTTCAACTAGAGGCTGAGCGTGTCCTGGCTGAACACGTGGCATTCAAGCAGGAGGAAACGACTCTTACTCAGCGGACCCTTGCTTTGGCTCAGCAGCGACGACAGCTTGATGAGAAGTATGAGAGTAAAACTTCCGCTGAGGCTGTCGGGTTAATACGTCAAGAAGCCGAGCTGCGAGTCCAGGCGACTGTGGAAACTCGCACTGCCGACCTGAGATGTCGAGTCAGAGAACTCTCATCCCACCCTGGGGAGGATCGGGGATTGTAGCTTCTCTTCTTTTTATGTGTTTTTTGCAACTCTTGCTGGAGAAATAGCGTATTTCTGTACTCCTTTAAAAAAATAAAGAAATACACTATCTCTTTGATGTGTTCATTTTTTATTTCATGAACTTGATGATTTATGTGGACCTATTATCTTTTGCGCACCTTGGTTTTTAGGTACAGATAATAAGTATAAAGGAACCAACATGTTTGCTCAGAGGTAATGTGGACATGGCAATCATTAGGTTCAAATGATAGAATCTTCCTACTCAGAGGTGTTTATGGACGTGGTAGGAATGATCCTGGGGGATACGCTGAACAACTCAGAGGTAATGTGGACGTAGAAGTTCTGCGATCAATGTACGACAACGTAGGAGTTGTTTGTACGGGATGTTTACTCAGAGGTAATGTGGACGTGGTAAACATGAAGGATAGCGTAAGCTCACGAAGTGTAAGGTTCCGCTTTGTAGGATGTAGAGAGACAACTCAGAGGTAATATGGACGTGGTTATCTTTCTACGGAAGGATGCCACGGAACAGCTGGGTTCCGGAAGCGATTGATTTTGTGAAAAGAGGTTGTTTGGGGAAATACATGTCTTGGAGGATGTCAAGAGTAGTACTTCTTTAGGAACTTGCCGTTGATGGGCATCATGAACAAGTCCCCATTGGGTTTGGCGAGCCGGTAAGCACCGTTTGAGTATACCGTCTCAATGATGAAGGGTCCTTCCCATTTGGGCTCGAACTTCCCTGGTGTCTTGTGAGTTAACACCATTGGCCTTCTGACTGCTAAAACCAGGTCGCCAACTTGGAAAGTTCTTTGCTTGACTTTCTTGTTGAAAGCCTGTGATATACGGGCTTGGTAAAGTTCGATGCGTTGTTGAGCTAGGAGACGCTTTTCGTCAAGTGCCTCCAATTCCTGCAGACGACGACGTTGATTGTCTTCTTCTGTGAGATCGTTTGTGATTGCCACGCGGAGCGAAGGTATCTGTATCTCGAGAGGCAGTACTGCTTCGCTCCCGTAGACCAGGGAGAATGGAGTGTTGCCTGTTGGGGTCCGTACCGTTGTGCGGTAGGCCCAAAGGTATTCGCCAAGCTTTTCGTCCCAGTCGCGTTTGTAGGATGACACGACTTTTTTGAGTAGCCTGACGATAGTTTTGTTGAATACCTCGGCCAATCTGTTTGCTGCCGGATTGTAGGCGGTTGAGGCCACGTTTTGAATACGATTCTTGTCACAGAACCTGCTGAAAATGTGGCTGATAAACTGAGGACCATTGTCATGGATGATTCGCCGGGGTACCCTGAAACGGTAAATGACATGGTGTTTGATAAAGCTGACCACCCTGGAGCTTTTTACTTCTGCTAGTGGGACTGCTTCCGCCCATTTGGAGAAGTAATCTGTGATGGCCAGGATGAAGCGGTGTCCTCTCGATGAAGGAGGGGTGATTGGCCCTACAATGTCCATGCCCCAGGCTTCGAATGGCCAGGAGGCGACTGTAGGATGTAGAGGTTCAGATGGTGTATGTATGAAGTCTGCATGAAGTTGGCATGCATGGCACTTCTTAGCATATTCCACTGCGTCGGCAACCATGGTTGGCCAGTAGTAGCCCATACGTCGCAGTCGATCTTGCAACTTAGGCCCTGGTTGGTGAGCTCCGCAAGTTCCGTCATGAGCTTCTCGAAGAGCTTCGGCCGCTTCTTCGTTAGACAGGCATCGAAGGAGAAGCCCGTCGAAGGAGCGTCGGTACAGCGTTTTAGTGGCTGTATCGTAGTAGAATCGAAGAGAGCGTCTCCTGACTGAGACGGCTTCCTTCGGGTCCTCTGGAAGGATTCCGTAGACAGCGAAGTCGATGAACGGGAACCTCCAGTCTCGGACATTAACCCCAGTATTTGTCGGCATGGCGTGAGCCATTTGCAAACATAGGTTGTTTCTGGGACAAATCAAGTCTCGGCCAGTTACCGTGTCATAGTGTTGAGTCCCAAGGGGCGCGGCCAATGAGGCTGCGAGGCCAGCTAGAGCGTCAGCCTCCAAGTTTTGTAGGCGGGGTACATGTTCGATGAAGAACCCAGTGAAGGTTGAAATGATGTTCAATGCAACTTCATGGTAAGGGATCAAATCTTCATGACGAACCTCGTATTGCCCCCGAATCTGGTTTACGACGAGTTTCGAGTCGCCGTAGGCTTCCAGATGATCCACCCCCAGCTGTTGTGCTAGCTGGAGTCCCATGACGAGTGCATTATACTCAGCAACATTGTTGGAGCACAGCTTCGAAAGGGAGTATGCGCGCTGGATGACCAGCTGATCGGGGGAGACTAAGACTACCCCCACTCCTGCGATGATTTGGCCATTGGGGCCCGTTCTTGAAGCGCCATCGAAGAACATCCGCCAAACGGGGCTTCCTTCAGTGACGTTTGATTCTTGGACTTCATCCGGGATGTCTTCATAGAGTTTTGAAGATTCTGGGATGGGGTGTGCAGCTAAAAAGTCAGCCAGAGCCTGACCCTTGACTGCCTTCTGCGGGACAAACACCATGCTGTATGGTGTTAGTAGGATCGCCCATGTAGCCAGCCGGGAGTTTAATGACCCTGGCTTCGTCATGAGAACTCTGAGCGGATTGACTCGGGAGATGACGTGAATTGTCTGGCCCGAGACGTAATGACGAGTCTTCTGAATGGCAAACACCAAAGCCAAGCACTCCTTTTCAACGGGGTTGTACCGGTGTTCGGCCCCGATGAGTGTTCGACTGAGGTAGTAGATTGCTTGCTCGTAGCCTGCATCGCTGTTTTGAGCCAGCAAAGCGCCGAGGGAATGATCCATGGCACGGACGTAGAGGAGGAATGGTTTGCCGACGACAGGTGCCACTAGGACTGGCGGGCTTGTTAAGTAAGCATTGATGTCGTCGAAAGCCTTTTGGCACTCCTCTGTCCAGACATAAGAGACTCCCTTCTTCATGAGCTGAGTAAAGGGTTGACATTTACCGGAGAGGTTTGCTATGAACCTCCGGATGTATGCCAAACGTCCCTGTAAGCCCCGAAGTTCTCGAAGGTTCTTCGGAGGGTCCATGTTAAGGATGGCTTTAGTCTTCTCGGGATCGACATGAATGCCTTTTGCCGTGATGACAAAGCCCAAGAATTTGCCGCTAGAAACCCCCAGGAAGGATTTAGCGGGGTTCATTTTGAGTTGATGTGCCCGCATGAGATCGAAGACCGTCTTTAGGTCCTGTAGGTGATCTCTTTTGAGGCGGCTCTTGACTGCGATGTCGTCAACATAGCACTCAACTGTCTTGTGAAGATGTTGACGGAAGATGGTGCTCATAGCTCGCTGGTACGTTGCACCGGCGTTCTTCAAGCCGAAGGGCATTACTGTGTAGCAGAAAACACCCTTTGGAGTCCTGAATGACGTGTGTTTTGCGTCATCGGGGAACATCTTGATTTGATTGTAGCCTGAATACCCGTCCATGAAGGACATGCGTTCAAAGCCACATGTGTTGTCGATCATTACATCGGTGATTGGGAGCAGGAATTCATCCTTCGGGCAAGCAGAGTTGAGATCCCTGAAGTCGATACAGACTCGTATCTTCCCGTTCTTCTTGGTGACAGGGACGACGTTGGCTACCCAGTCCGGGTGTTGTTCCTCACGGATGAAGCCACTGGTCAAGAGTTTGTCCACCTCCTGATCGATGGCATTCATGATGTCCGGGCGGAAGCGTCGCTGTTGTTGTTTGATAGGTTTGGCATCTGGTAAGATGTTCAACCTATGCATCGCGATCTGTGGATCGAGACCCGACATGTCTTCGTAGCTCCAGGCGAAGATGTCGATATACTCCTTAGCCAGTTGGACTAAAGATTCTCGGTCTTCTCCTTCCAAGCTTTTGCTGATAAAGATGGGTTTAGAAGAAGACCCATCCCCGAGGTCGATCTGCTCGACTTCGTCTTCGGTGGGAGGTTCTCGTAACTCAAAACGAGACTCCCATTGTTCTCCTAGGCGTTGAGCCCAGGGTTCTAGGAGAGACTCAGGAGCTCGAACAAAGACAAGCGTGCAGGAGTACTGGCCAGTTGTGCCAGAATGTCAAAATTGTGGGGATTGGCTAGCCCCGAAGCATTTTTTTTCCGCAGAGGTCTGTCGAAACGGGCCTCCACTTGCTTTTGTTTATTGGCTGCTGAGGGCTTGGATGAACCCTCCTCAGGGATGGTGCCAGGAGGCACCACTTCGGCGGCAGCTTCACCGGGCTGGGAGTTCTGTTGTGCACGCATCTGCACAGGAAGCGCCTCTTCCGTTGAAGAAGAGACCGTGCGGCAAGACTTGATCTTCCTGCCTTTTGCTTTGGAGGTAGGGCGTACCTCCGGTTGAGTTACCTTGGAGACGAGGTCGGGGTGAACCCAGAGGACCTCTCCTCGAGATGTGGTGAGTGGGACAAGTCCACTCACATTGTCACGGGTGGGTGGCAAATTCACCACCTCCATTGTCACCTTAGGGATGGGGACGACGCCATCTTGTGTGGTAGTCGGCGGCAAGGTGCCGAACTGAAGTGACACCACATTAGCTGACACCGTCTTCTCTTCGTAGTCGACGGAGATTACATCCGCATTGATCATGCGCTGGATGTAATTTTTGAGGACGTAGCAGTCCTTAGTCGGGTGTCCGACAAACCGATGGTAGTAACAGTACCTCGGGTTGTCCACTTTCCCGACTTCATCAGGCCGCTTCTGGTCCGGAAGCTTGATCTTGTCACCCTGCTTCAGTATCTCAAAGAGTTGCAGGGTATCGTCATCATTGAATGAATAAACCTCCTTGGGTCTTGGTGCCAGTGGAGGCTTTTGAGTAGGCGCAGATGCGCCCTTCGAGGCATTAACAGTCAATGCCTGTTTCCCTTTTGTTTCTCGTCCGGAGTTGTTGGTTGCGGACTTTTCCCCTTATCGTCAAAGGCGGGGAAGCTAACACCCAGAAGACGTGCATTGGCCGCCTTCTTCTCTGCAGCTTCAGCTTCAATGATTAGGGAGCTCCAGTCGGGAGGGGGAGTAGAGTTAAGCCAGAGCTTTACTGCAGGCAGCATGTTCATACTGCAAGCGGAGAGAAGCGCATGTTCTGGCATGCCTGGAGGTAGCCTGAAGCAGGCCTGACGGAAGCGTTCGATGAATGCCCGAACCGTTTCCTTGTCTTTCTGGCGTATCTCAATGAGAGACGCCATCGTTATGTCCTTCCCACCGTCGTAGAAGCGGTCGAGGAAGAGGCGTATCAGGTCGTCGAAGGACGATATGGAATTATCGGGGAGGCAGCAGTACCAGTCATACGCCACCCCTTTCAGGGCCCCAACAAAGATGCTGGTGAGGAGCGCGTCCTCCTTCGGAAGATGCCCTGTCTGCGACTGGAAGTACGTCAGGTACCATCGTGGAGAGTCCTTCCCGTCATACGGCGTGAGTGTTTGTGGTTTATACTTTGGGGGATAAACCACCTTGTTCCACTCAAGGGGATAAGGCTGGGGAATGCCCATCTTCTGGCGCTCCTCCTGCCTGTTCTTGGACTCGAAGCGCTCCCGCAGATCTTTGATCATTTCGACCACGTCCTCCGTGGAGCTAGGAGTCGGGGAAGGAGGTACTACCTGGAGTGGAGCGTTTGAGGGCTCCGATGTCCGGGGTGCTTCTGTGTCTGAGGGTGTCCGCTGGAGGGGCACACTCGACTCTCCATTGGCTCCTGGGTCGGGACCATTTGAAGGTGTCCTGATCAAGGCCGACCGCATCTCAAACACTGCTTGAGTCAGTGCTTGCATTGAGGCAGAGAGGGTTTTGAGTCCTCCCTCTAGCGAGTCTATGCGCTGGACAATGTCCTATGGCGGCGCATCAGCCTCAAGATCACCCCCGGTCATGTATACTGTCATGACACGGCCGGAAGTGGATGGATTAGTTGAGGCTTCGCTCTCAGCCTCGCTCTCATGTGGGGGAGTTACTTCTCCTGGTGTTTGGCCACCCCCAGCCACATTCTGGAGTTCGTCTTCGACAGACGCATCTGCACGGGCCTGACTGCCCTCAGCTCTGTCTTGAAGGGCCTCTTCGTTTTCAGCACTACCCCCGGCGGTGTCCTGGAGGACATCGTCATTTTGAGGGGCTTCAGGGAGGCCATCTTCGCCTTGATGAAGATCCGTCGCAGCTGTGCTTTGGACATCTTCGTCTTCGGAAGGAGGCTCGACAAGGGTCTGGCTACCCCCAGCTTCCTCCAAGGACTTCTTCCTCGACCGAGTGCCTTCGAACACTCCAGAGGTCGTGACAGCTGCCTTGGTTTTCCTCGCCTGGCTTTTGGATGAAGACGAGGAATTGGCAGTCGTCTTCCGGACAGATGAGGAATTGGAGATCACGTTGCATGACGCAATCTTTAGTTCCTCTTCTGCTGACACCTTCGTCCCAAGGCGATGTCGGAGGGGTGTCGATGATTGTAGCCGTTGGAAGACCGACTGCTTTGGCGGTACTGCCGTCTTGCAACAGCAGTTGATGGTGACCACTGCACAAGTGTGCCCCGTGAGAGGCGCATCGTGCTTGTTGGTCAACTCTCCTGACCGGCGCTTGTGAGTGATCACGTTGCGCAAGTCGTTGGAGGAGAGTGCTACCCTCACACCCCTCTCAGGCGCATGGCAGGGCCAAGCGCCGGGGTGGTCGGGTGAGTGCTGCGCCCCCTGATCTAATACCAAGCAGGCATCACGATCAGTAGTGGGGGAACCACAGCATTTGAAGTGACTTGAACGGACCTCAAACGCACAACCAGAGGAGGCACGGGAGTTCAAGACCACTGAGTTTGCCTCTCTCGGCTTGGTTGTGCACGCAGTGAATGCGCCCAAGTGAGATGAGGACTTTGAAGGTCGACTCGTTGTCGGTGCGGGAGCACTTGAGTCAACCTTGTACAGCTTGCCATCGGCAGCGCGCGTGATTGTAAGCGCGTGCCTCTGGCCGGCTGCTGGCATAGCACGTTTGTGGCGCGTGGCCCGTGCCGCCTTGGATTTCTTCGTACCAGCCCGCTGGGGCGCATAGTACTCAGCATCCAAATTCTCCTCGCCGTTACAGCGAGTGAGTCTGTCGAAGACAGAGGCTCGTTGTGGCGCATCAGAAATAATGCGCGGGGCATTGGCTGCGCCCCTGCTCCGTCGACGTATCTTCCTCGCCTGAGAGGAAGATGGCTGGGGAACGTGGTCAGCCGCACGCTTCCCCGAGAGATGTGCTGCATCAGCGGGCGCACCTTGACTGCTGAGGACGTCAGCAGGAAGGGAAGGCTGGACGGGCGTATCCCCTTCAACGGTGGTGCCCGAGGCGTCGACTTTGCGCACCCAGACTGCGCGGGTCTTCTTCGGCTTCGACAGCCGCTTCGAAAGACTCGCACTTCCTTCAGAAATGAACTCCTCGTACGCCTGTTGATTGAGGCGCACTACCAGCATCTTGTGGGAGGAGCCCACCTTCACGTCGTCGGCCTGTAACACGACTTTCTCGGTAGAGGAGAAAGAGGTCCCCAGCAGAGTCGCCAGCTTGTTTGCCATTAAAATTGTTTTGATTGAAATCTTAATACAAACAGAACAGTGATACAATATAGGACTTAGATGTAGTCCTAGGAGTACACTTTTGTTTAAGCTGGGTCCTTAGTGCCAATGGAGCGAGTGGTAATGCGTTGACTCCGTTGACCGGCTGACGACGGTTATCGGTTCTCTGAAGGTGTTGATTACTCTGGGTGCTGGAGCTTGCCGAGAGGAGGAAGACGTTGAGTGTCTAGAACTGCCTCTCCGGTGATTCTCTGTTGTGGATTCTCTGTCAGTCTTATGTTCTGAGTCTCTCTGTGTGTGAAGGAGATGATCCTTCTATTTATAGTTTTGCAGGCTGGCTGCTCATGCGCGCATGTAGGATGCGTCGGTGTGGGGACGCCACGTAGAGGTTGCTGATGGAGGCGCATGGATGCTGCGCCCTGATCGAGGGGGAGAACTCTTCATACTGCTGTCGTGAGCCGGCACGTAGCAGAGGGAAGATCTTTCCGTTGCTGAAATCTTGGACGAGTTGAGTCAAAAGACACGTGTCGTCGACTCATGGTTCGAAGATCTCGGATTTGGTGGAGAGGAGTGATCTGGTGGGCTGTGCCTTGGATTGGGCGCAGGAGGAGGCTGCGGCTCATAATCTTTAGGAGTTACAAACCATTTGGGGCGCATGGCTTTTGAGGCGCATGCAGGCGACTTTTCTTCTGTCTTTCGGGATCAGAGATTAGTCTGGGGCGCATGGCTTTTGAGGCGCATGCAGGCGACTTTTTTTCTGTCTTTCGGGATCAGAGATCAGTCTGGGGCGTATGGCTTTTGAGGCGCATGCAGGCGACTTTCCTTCTGTCTTTCGGGATCAGAGATCAGTCTGGGGCGCATGGCTTTTGAGGCGCATGCTGGTTTGGACGCATGGCCGTAGAGGCGCATGCGGGTGGCCACGTGGCAATAGCCGTCGGAATAGAGTCATGATGATGCTGACGTTGCCGACGCTTCGTTTTCTGAATAAAGCTGTCAACTGTTCAGACTTTGGGAGGCGTGCTGCCAACTCTGTCAGTTCAGCATTTAATGTTGGTGACGTTCGATGGACAGCTGAGTGGGTGCGTCGGTTGGCGTTCCACTCGGTATGGAGATGTGTGGGGGCGCACCCTCTATAATGTGCCGAGTACTGTAGGGCGCGTCTGTGTGATGCACCTAATGCCGAAGGGCGCGTCCGTGTGATGCGCTGTCTGGCTGGCGCATCGGACATGTCTTTTAATGATGCGGCTGTCTCGCTCTTCGAGTGCTATAAATAGCCGTTTGGCTGAATTCGAGGCGTCCGGTTCATCCATTTAATGTAAATTCATTGCACGGAATTCGGAGGGCCATCCACTTGGCGCGTGGGTTTGATCTGCCCGGCCTATAAATAGTGGCATGGAGAGAAGATTTGCTTCTCATTCCCTCACGTACTTCCAATATGAACTTGAACATACGGGTGCATTCTGCTGACGAAGTGCTCCCGAGGGTGAAGATGAGACGCTGTGTTGTCTTTGATACACTTGAAGGTGACTGTTACATCCAAAAGATGGAGTCGAGGGCTTCTGAGGCAGGCGGAAGGTGCCTGTTGCATCCAAAGATAGGGATGCTCGAGCCTCGTCTCCGTTATTCCGGAAGAGCCGTAGATCGGAATGGCGGTGCAAGGCTCTCTCTTCCTGCAAAGTGGGGTTTCCCCACTTTGATCGTGTCGAAAGATGCTCCTTTAGCCGTGGTTTCGATCACGGTCTTCCTTCGACTTTGGAGGCTCTTTCGAAGCCTCCCCTGGCCACAGCATTTGCGGTGCTCTTTTCTTCTTTGGTTCCAGCCAGAGGGCGAGCCTGGTTGGAAGAGCGGCACATAACTGGGCTCTGCTCGGCCAGGTGAGCCTGGCTGGAAGAATTTGGCTGAAGGGATGCACATAACTGAGGTGCTGAAGAGATGATGGGATGCGCCTGGATGGAGGCGCATGATATCTGCTGCGCCTCACTGGTGGCGCATAGTGATGTTGCGCCTATCTGGAGACGCATGGTGGCCGCTGTGCTTATCTGAAGGCGCATGATGGCCGCTGGCTGTAGACTTAGGCTCTTTCTTTGTAGAAATTCTCCTTTGTACAACCTTTTCTAGACATGTAATAGACTTTTATATATAAAATGAAAAGTCCTTCTTCAAATGTCTATACTTATTGACTTTGCTGTGAAGTTCTTCGTCTGAGTTCTAGCGCATGTAGTGTCTGGCGCATGGGCTTTCTGGTTGTGAAATTCCATGCTTCTACACTACTGTAACCCAAGCCGGTCATATACGTTGCCTATTCACATCACTGTACTGTATTGTTTCAAAACTGTTCATCTTCAAACTGTTTAAAAGTGCATGATTTTATTGTTAAATTAATTGTCAAGATTAGCATGAATTGTACTTTGCTCCCTCCTGACTGGAGAACCAACATTTTAGGTATCACTGATGAGGCTTTGTTCTGCGATATTTTTCGAGGTCCCAACTAGAGGACAATGATCTCGAGACTGATGAGCTGGTTGCCTAGATTTTTCTTCTTCTTTATAATTCATGATGTTTGTGGAAAGCAATGTACTTCAGATGTATTTTTCATTTTATTGTAAAAAGTTTTAAACTATTCGAATTATTAAAGTTGTGGCAATTAGACTGTGTTATTTTATTTACCTGCATGAGTGATACAGCTTACTGTCGCCGTCTCAACAACGGTGCAGGCTGGGTATGATCTGATTCGACCCAAGAAATTGGGACCGGATCGTGACATGTTTTAGTGGTGGCCCATGCAGGTCTGAACAACAACTTAGGAAAACATACCTAGAAACAATTAGAACACTAGAACATCAATTTGTCACAACATAGGACCGAAATATATTATAAATAAATATTTTTGTTTGATTATAGACTGGTAGGATACCTTGCTTATGTTTGCATCCTAAACCTTCCAGAGAATGACCATTGATCAAATCCTGCTGGCGATGAGGTGTCATCTCCGGATCATACCCCATCTCCTCAACCAAGCCCAGGGTCTTTTCCCTCGTGGCTGTTTGACCGTCCTCATAGTGCATCCAGTGAAGTTTTTCCTACACTGGCGATTCCTACCTCATCTCAAACTGAATTGCATTTCCTTGGTGGAGTATTCATTTTTGTTGCTCCACTAGTACCAGCAATCATCTTCCAAATGGTTACCCTATTTCAAGAAATCCTGGAGTTCCAGAAAGCTTAAGATGAAGCCCAGCAGGAACAGAAGAATATCACGAGAGAAGACATGAAGAACGTCATGATGTAGCCTTAGTTATCCCCAACCAAGTTAGAGCAGAACTTTTGTCCTAGGAAGAATACCCTTGAAACTAGAAGATATTTGGGTCCCATCAAGTACTCTACTTTTCGGCAGCCTTGTCGTAAGAAGCTATGGGCTTGTAACTATTGCAAGAGGCCTGGTCATCAGACCGTTAGTTGCCGCAAGAGATTGGGACAATGTTTGGCATGTAGATCTGCTGAACATCGGGTAAAGGACTGCCCCTTATCTTTCCATCAAACCAGAGCTCATATCCCAGCAACACCTGTTAGGCCACAACCTAGGGACCCTCTTTCTATCCAGTAGACCCTACCCCTTACAATAAGGCATGATGTATACTCGAGGTTCTTAGAAAGGGAAGCAGTTGGAGACTGCTCATGCAGAACCATGAAGAATAGTACCTAGAACCGCAGAATAGCATCATCTTTTTGGAAGTTATAACAGGATGTCCTTAGATCAATCATAAGAGTTTTGCTGTAATTCTCCCCATGAATAGAAATTTTAGTTACACCCTTATGGCAGATGTTTTTCCTGATAGTCTCCCCGGATTATCCCAGATCTAGACATAGGATTTACCCCTGACCTAGTCCCCGGCTCTTTCCCTAAATTCTAAAGGATGTTACAGAGTCAACCCGAAGGTGGCCAAGAAGATGAAGGACCAGATCAATGAAGGCTCTAGGATTTATTCAGAGTGGAACTTTACCTTAGGGAGCACCTATCTTGTTTTTGCCCAAGAAGGATGGAACAACGGATGTGCATCGGTTACCAGACACTAAAGAACAAGTACTTTCTGCCCGGATCGAGGATCTGTTTGATCTGGTTGTGTGGAGTTAGGGTGTTTCGAAGTTTGACTTAAGATTTGACTTCCATCAAATCAAAGTCAGGAAAGAGGACATTTCCAAGACGGCGTTCAAACACCAAGTATGGATAGTTTTCTTTGGTCAGGACGTTAGACTGACAAATGCTTCTGCTGTGTTCATGAATCTCATGAACAGAAATTTTCATGAGTATTTGAATCAGTTTATCTTCTCCATAGATAACATTCTGATATATTTGAAGACTGAAGAAGAGCATGAAGAACACCTGAGGAAGTTTTGGAAACTTTGAGGAAAAAGAAATTTTATGGTAAGTTATCTGAACGTGGATTCTTGACAAGGTGGACTTTTGGCCATGTTGTCAAGAGAAGAAATTTCGATGGAAGATAGCTGTTGTTGAAGAATGGTATACCCCAAGTTCAATTCGAAAGATTCTTAAACTTGGCCGGCTACTATCAGAAGTTCATGAAGGATTTTGCCAAGATTGTCTGAGCCAATGACGAAGCTCACTTGGAAGAATGAAGAGTTCATCTGAATGAAAGTTTGTCAGGCAGCATTGAGGAGCTGAAGAAGATACTTACCACTACACCAATCCTTGCGCTACCCGCAGGAACCGGTGGGTTCTCAATTTACAGTAATGCCTCTGGAAAAGGACTGGGTTGCGTTCTTCAACAACATGGGAAAGTAATTGCTTACACATATAGGCAACTACAGACTCATGAGAAGAATTATCCCACACCTAATTTGAAATTGCTGCAATTATCTTTACTTTGAAGCTATGGAAGCATGATTTTTATGGAAAGGGAGTGAAATATATACGGACTACAAAAGTCTGAAATATTTCTTCACTCAGAAAGGGCTGAATGTTAGACTAAGAAGATGGCTGAAGCAGATGAAGGATTTCGACATCAACCTGCAGCACTATTCAGGTAAGGCTAATGTGGTCGCTGATGCACTTGGTCGATACTGATGGCGAAGTTCTTAACCAAGGACTAGCACCTGCTAGAAGACATCGAGAAGTTTGGACTGGAGGTTATACTATCTGGAGATAGAAGGACGGAGCTGGATGCTGATTCAGTATTGATGAAGTTCGAGGCTGAGGGATAAAAATCAAGAGAACGTAGTTTCAAAACGAGGCACTTTGCAGGCTTAGAGATCAAGTGTTGGCAGGAACACTTGAGGGTCTCTAAATTAATCAGCATTGGAACTCTGAAGAATGGTGCGAGACTTTGCGTATCGGCTGACAAACGGAGGAACGAGTTGATGAAAGAAATACACCAGTCGCGGTATTCTATATATTCAGGAGATAATAAGGTGTATCGGAATATGCCTCCATTGATTGGTGTTATGGAATAAAGAAGGACAATTCCAGGTATGGGATTAGATGTGAATTTGTCAACATGGGGAATTTAGTAAGAGGACAACAAGCTTGTTGGAGCCGCTGGACAATTCGGAGTGGAAGTAGGAGCATATAACAATGAACTTTGAGTAAGGATTGCCTTGTTCCTAAGGAGGGAAGGACACCAATTGGATTATTATAAACCGACTGACTAAGTCAGCACACTTTATTTTCCTTCAAAGTTGGTTATCCACTTAGAAGTGGGCAGCATTGTACGAGAAGCACATCTACCGGATTCATGGAGTACCGCGGGACGAGCAAGCAGAGAGGTCAATCCAGACGCTTGAAGATGTATTGAGATTTTGCGTCTTGGATTTTGGTAGGTCTTGGGAAGACCAAATTGCTTTTGGTGAAGTTTTCTCCTACCAGAGGAACAATCAGTTTTGACGGAGCTGGAAATTGAGGCCAGGTACATCAGGTCATTTGAAGTTTAAGACGAGTTGGAAGTAGCGTACCAGTTAACTCTACCAGCTAATCTTGAGAGTGTGCAACGTCTTCTACGTTACAGCTCAGACACTACATTTCGGATTCCGAGTCACGTTTTGAATAATTCAGAGCTGAAGATTGGACTTAACCTTTCAGTGCCAGAGAAACCAGTTGCAAGCCTAGTCAGAGATGAGAATCAGAATTTGAGCCATCACTTAAACTCCTATTCCTTATCTTTTCGTTCTAAACTTGACTGATACTGCTAAGTTAGCCTAGTTTTGCAAGCTATCTCTTTAATCAAGCTTGATCATGACGATATTTTATTGGGTGCACCCACTAATATATTGTCTAATCAGGACCGGTGCATGATGGTCTGATCAACCTCGTGTATTTTGGTTCGTTTTTGTATTCTTTCTGCATGGATGTCACCATAAATGAAACTTGCCCCTAAACCGTCTCATCCATGACTGCTTTGGAAATCCTTATGGTTGGACCTGAGTTACGGGCACAGTACCCGTACATGTTTGTCTTTCCTACCTTTAAATTTCGAGGACGAAATTTTCTAAGGAGGGAAGATTGTGAAACCCATTATTTTTGTAGCCATTTATTTAAATAGAATTTTTGTGTTAATAATTAACATTTTCAAAATTATTATTATTAAATATTATTATTAATTATGTTTGGGTGAAAAAGGATTTTTTGAAAATTATATCAACAAGGATTTTTGTTTTCGAGCCCAGACCCAGGCCCGAGCCCATTCTTTATTCTATTTTCTCAATCCTGATCCTTGACCCGGTTTACCTATTAATAAAAAAAAAAGAAAAGAAAAAGAAATAATAAAATAAAATTTATTTAGGCTGGTCCCGAAGGACCAGCAACTTTCCCACTACCTGGTAAACCACTACCCATTCAAACTTCCCTAAACTCCTCTCCACCACACAGCTCACGCACAGCAACTCACCCCCTCATTCCCGTAACTCCTCAGACCCCTCATTTCCGTAACTCCCCAAATTCACTCCTGTCCACACATCCCCTTTAATTTCTCCCACTCTCCCCACTTCACAGCAATAAAGGAAACTTTTTTCCTCTCTAAACCACATCTCTCTCTCTCCCGTACTCATATCTCACCATTCTTGTTCTCTGGAGAAACTCTCACAAAGCCAACTCCTTCTCTTCCCCACCTACCCGAGCCTCTTCCACCTAACCCTCTTGGCCGCGCCCCGAGGTCCCCTCGGCCGACCACCTTGTCCGCGCCGCCGACCCCTAGCGACGACCCCCCCTCCGGTGACAGCGCCCGCGCCGAGCGCCCAGCGCGCGGCCCCCTTCCGCGCCTACTCCGGTGTCCCCGCTCCGCCCGCGAGCCTCTCCGCGCGACTCTCCCTCGGCCAACCGCCCAGAGCACGGATCCCCGCTCCGCCCGCCCGCGAGCCTCTCCACTTAATCGTTTCCTCTTATTTTGATGTAAAAGAATTGTACCGGGCATAAGCCCATAACTCTAGGATGATTAGCTGTGCCCATGGATGATTAGCTGTGCCCATGTATTGTTTAGCGTAGGTTTTACTTTATTTTTCTGGGTGGATGTTGATCTTGGGTGGTATTTTGATTAGACGTATAAATCGTAGTTAGAGCGTAATTTTATAATTAATCAAGAATTAATTAAATGGATAAAATATTAGTAAATAACTAGTTCATGATTTATCACTATAAGAAACTATAATTTTATAAATATATTACAAAAACACAAAGTTTTCCAAAGTTAATTGGTCC
This sequence comes from Iris pallida, assembly GCA_029216955.1. Classification (NCBI taxonomy): domain Eukaryota; kingdom Viridiplantae; phylum Streptophyta; class Magnoliopsida; order Asparagales; family Iridaceae; genus Iris; species Iris pallida. The sequence goes on from JANAVB010013400.1 coordinate 12,840,177, forward strand.
TTGTTATTATTTCCAAATAACCAAATTAATCGGTTTAATCAACGCACGTAGTTGCGACGTAATCGTTAGCTGTAAATTAATACAACTTAAAACCTGACTAGGATTTACTACTAGAGATTGCAACTAGCACACTTAGTCTGGTTATTCAAGGTTCTAAGTCGAGTTCTCAACTGTAGGAACTCGAAGTTACACCTGACGTTCCTCCTCGGTACCGACTCGTCTATCCAGTCATTCTAAAACAAAGGCAAGTATATTTATGTTGATTACAATTATTTAATAATCACTTCACTACAATTTTAAACCACTATTCAAACACGAACTCCTTCGGGAGTATTGACTGTACTGTTGGGGACTGGGGGAGTAGAGTAATGTTTATGACCACATCCAAATTACTGTAACTGACTGTATTAGCTTTCCCCTCTTCACACAGGGACAAGCCATACCGTATCGCTAGATACTACTGTAACCCAAGCCGGTCATATACATTGCCTATTCACATCACTGTACTGTATTGTTTCAAAACTGTTCATCTTCAAACTGTTTAAAAGTGTATGATTTTATTGTTAAATTAATTGTCAAGATTAGCATGAATTGTACTTTGCTCCCTCCTGACTGGAGAACCAACATTTTAGGTATCACTGATGAGGCTTTGTTCCGCGATATTTTCCGAGGTCCCAACTAGAGGACGATGATCTCGAGACTGATGAGCTGGTTGCCTAGATTTTTCTTCTTCTTTATAATTCATGATGTTTGTGGAAAGCAATGTACTTCAGATGTATTTTTCATTTTATTGTAAAAAGTTTTAAACTATTCGAATTATTAAAGTTGTGGCAATTAGACTGTGTTATTTTATTTACCTGCATGAGTGATACAGCTTACTGTCGCCGTCTCAACAACGGTGCAGGCTGGGCATGATCTGATTCGACCCAAGAAATTGGGACCGGGTCGTGACAATATTTGTTTTGATGGATATATCTCATTTGGATATTGTGATGGATATTTGTTTTTTGGTGTGTGAAGTATATTTGTTTGTGTGATGTGTGATGCATATTGTGATGTATATTTGTTTGTGTGATGCATATTGTGATGTTCCGAGAGGTTTGAGGAGACGATCAATTATTTTTGGTCTATTCTGGATTGTATTGTGCGTGCCGGTGTTGAGTGTTCCACCGAAGGGGTCGACGAACCCAGGGATTAGATTCTGTATTTTGGATTGGATTGGATTCTGTATGATGATGTTGGATATGTTGTACGTACAAGGAATAGTCTGTTTCATGCAAAAAAATTCAAAAATATTACAGTTAGCGACACACTCGCGATAAGATAGCGACGGATAATCCGTCGCTATCTGTATGAATTACAGTTTATCAACGGATTGTCGACGGATTATCCGTCGGCCTGGTTCTGGAAAAACACTGAGCGACGGAATGGCGACGGATTTTCCGTCGCTCAGGTTCTGAAAATATGGAAGATATCCAGAAGCATGGCGACGGATTATCCGTCGCTAGACCGCCGCTAATCCGACGAAGTAGCGACGAGTTACCGACGGATTATCCGTCGGCCTGATTCTGGAATTCAGGCATAGCGACGGCATGCCGACGAATTAGCGACGGATATTACGTATCAGAAACTCTCCGATACTCTTTTACCAACATATTTACGACAGTTTAGCGACGGATATTTCCGTCGCTAAACGCTGCTACATTAAAATTTTAAACTGTCGAAGTTGACGAAAAACCGTCGGCTAGCCGTCGCTAACTGTTTTGATGTAGCCAACGGTAATCCGTCGCTAAGTAGTCGCTAAGCGACGGATTTGTTTTAGCGACGAGATTATTTCCGACGGATTTTTTCAGCCAGTATCCGTCGGTAATCCGTCGATAACTTCAATTAGCGACGGATTAGCGACGGATTAGCGACGGATACGACCGTCGCTAAATGTTGTATTTTAGTAGTGATACAACACTCAACTAGTCTAGGAGGTAGTATAATCAAGATTTGCTACTTATAACTAGACACCCAAATGGAGGTAATTAGCAATATCTTATCATATCTGCATCCATTGCCTCATTGGAGTGGTGGAACCATTTCCTTTTCTTTTCTTTTTTTATCTTGAAAATTATTTTTCTTTCATGCTCATTTTTTTGACATCCAGATACATAAATTGACTTATTTTCCTTTCCAAGGTTCTTATTCCGAAAACCAAACGTGGCCAAATATTAATCACAATCTACTACCCAATGTCGTCTAATTAAATAGAAGAAGAAAGAATATGTAATGAAGCATAGTATATTATATGGGCTTTGTAACATATCTTAACATATTTGTAAATATGTATTTTATATATATACTCCTACTAACGTATTTATAATATATATTTTAATTTTTTTTTTGGATAAATATACTAATAAACATATTTATATAAAAAAAAATATATATATTTATTAATATATTAACATAACACATGTTAACAAACCCCTAATGTATATTGAGAGAGCACCACAAAAGAACACAAATTTTGAGGCATTTAACAGCACTGTCTGAGCTAGCTGCAGCCACTAAAGGACCCATGCACTGTCTGGCCTATAGTGACAAGTGTAGGCCCCACCATCAACGGGCAGGGACGAGTGTAGGCCCCACCATCTGTACCCAGGAGTTGAGTTTAGCCTAACCCAAGATCCTCACCAAACGCCACCCCACACCACACTTGGGTTTACGACCGTTAGGTCACTTCTTTCGCTTGCTTTTTTTTTTTTTAAATTTTTTTGCTTACAAGTCCCTTAAACAAATATACCTTACTTTAAGATAAGGGTTTTCGAATCTTATTATTTGTTTTAAAATCCCCAATGTTACTAAAAATTAAGTTATTATAAGTTTCTCTATTAGGGGTGAGCATTATTCGGTTTTGGACTGAAAATCATATCGAATCGAACCGAATAAAAAATTTGGTTCGGTTTCAAAAAAATTAGGTTCGGTTTCGGTTTTCAAAATACACAAGTTTCTTATTCGGTTTCGGATTTGGATTTCAGTTTCGATCCAAAATCGAATAAGAATTACACAATTATATAAATATTTTTAATTTAAAAATATGTATATTTTAAAAATAATATTTTTATGTATGTGCTTTGAATTCCAACTTTGATTATTTAACAACTAGTCCAACTTTATGTTTAACTTTAAAATTTAACAAATGTGTGTACAAAAATTATAATTTTTAATATTATTTGGCCAAGATCCCCACTTTGGGTCCGACCTATTAATTTCAACCAAACAAACAGAATAAATTGAATTCATTATTCGGTTCGGTTCGATATTTGGCTAATTCGGTTCGGTTTCAGTTTTGAATTTTTAGAATTTCTGTTTATTCGGTTTTGACTAATTCGGCTCGGTTGAAACCGAATAAACCGAATGCTCGCCCCTATTCTCTACTAACTTTGTAATTTTTTTTCTATTAGCTATTCATGGGTAATGGCAATAATATGTCCATCTAAACATAATTATTTTTAGGGATATTTTTAGCAAATGTTCTCATTCAAAATATAGAAACTAGCATATACCTCCATTTTTTAAAATTTTTTTTAGCAAATGTCCACATTCCTTTGTATGGAACAAATAAAATTTTTAAGATATACCTCCACTATTTAACCAAAATTTTGGCTGATTTACAAAGGAATGAGGACATTTGCTAATTTTTTAAAATAGTAGAAAAATATACTAGTCTCTATATTTTGAATGGGAGCATTTACTAAAATATTTCTTAATTCTATGACAATTTTATCTTTTATCATTTTTGGACTAATTAGAGTTTAAAAACCAATCAAGAATTTAAGTCTTACATGTCCCATTAGAGACTTTAGACCCTGTTATACCCTCCATAATCTATATACAAAAAATTCATTATCAAGGTTACAATAAAAAAAAAAAATCTAGGGTCTAAATTCTCCAATTGGACCTGCTAGGCCTTAAACTCTAAACTGTTATAAAATCCAGGGTCAAACACTAATTAGTCTTTCGGATTTTTACAACTTTAAGAGTTGATATTAATTGGTTTAAAACAGATGATACATGAAAAGTGTCACGCCCCGTTCCCATATCATGGTAAGTTGGGCAGGCAACAACATCTCCAGGCTACACACCCTATGACTATTTTCGCACCCGTATTACGATTGTCGCCTGTAAAGACTAGAATAAAAAAGTACAAGTAACAGCTTAACATATTCATTTATACAAACCATAATTATTATACATTAAGTGTTTTCTAAGAGTACCATATATACAAGTTCAACTCAACAAAACAATAATTTACATATAACTGGTTACAAAAAGTTGTCATCCGTCTCTTGAGGTTCTTTGGATTGTCTACTCCTCGTCATTGTCCTCGTCATAAAGAGGTAGCATGTCAGAAGACACGTCGTCTTTCCCTAGTGAACAAATACTAGATCGTTTAGAAACGACAAGCAAGTCCTCGGTCAAAGACGATAATAAGAAAAATTATAATTCAGAAGAACTTTAAGAATTATAAGAAAATTTTATTAATACCTTCATTGTGAGACATTTAGAGATATTATATGATTCTGATTCAAAATCAATTATCACACTAGCCCTAACATTATTCCTCATGATTATGCAAACTTGTAGAGAACACATGTGGATCACGATCACCTTCTATTTTTTCGACAATAATCTCATTTACCCGGAACCAGGTGTTGTCTGTATTGGGTACGGTGCCTTAGATCTGACCCCCCCATTTATTGTGGGAAACTTGTATGCATTTAACTTTTTAAATTTTGTTTTATTTTTCAAAATTTACTGGACTGTTCTCTGTTGGTGAGCTAGGCCTCACCCCCTGACATCGCAAGGCCTTACAGATGTGAGACTACTGATCAACTTTTACTGGTGTAATTATATTGTAGGAATTTCGATGGATGTGATCCAGTTGTTCTCTCCCAACCCATGATGCAGCAATAAACATAGACAAAAAGTCTATAGATACCTAGATCTAATATCAGGTTCCAACTGAATTACCATCTCGTATGTCAAAGACAATACGCCATATGATAATCTCTTGTTGGCAGGAGATTAATCAACTTATTACCATCTCGTGGGTCGGAACAACACGCCATATGGTAAAGCTTTAGTTAACTAGAAACTGGATATGAAAGAGTATTAGACTAGATTTTCCAAATCCTGAAAAATTCTCTAAATTTGACTATCTCCCGAAATTATTAAAAATTTCGGCAGAGTCTCCCTTGTATTTATTGACTCCGAAATTTTTCAATAGATAAATATAACAATAATCAGGTACGCCAACTCCTTCGGTGGAGCAACCCTCAACACCGGTACCACGCATACAATATATATATATATATATATATATCCCGGGTACGCCAACCTCTTCGGTGGAGCAACTCTCAACACCTGAACCACGCAATGATGATATATATATATATATATATATATATATATATATATATATATATATATATATATATATATAAAGTGTAGTTAAAATTTAGACTTTCTTACCTTAGCAAGCAATTAAGCGGATTAGAAAATTTTCTTGAGTTTTGTGCCAAACACTAACCAAGATTCAAACAAAACTTATTAATAACATAACGTCATCAAATTCTTACTCTCAATATGATATGCCAAAAATATAATTTTTGTAATTTTGCAACTAGGCTTGACAAGGTAAATCTATATGTTCAATTCTACACGTGTTTTACTATGTACCACAAATTAGCTTCTTAAATATGTAAGAGAAAGTTTTAGTATTAAAATGTATTGCTATAGGGTTATGCTAACATATATATAGGTGCCTATCACCATATATTTTTAACTAGTTAATCATGCCAACACATGAAAATTGAATATAGTTCAATTATGGACAGATTTAAAGTAGCCCGTTAATTTGTAAATTTCCCATTCCTACTTAACTAAATTAACACAAGTATACACAAGTCATGCAAGGAATATAAATTCATATACGTTGATTTTCTTTAAAGTGTATAGGTTAACTTCTAGGTTGTGCCAAGACTTATATGATGAATTTCTATCACATAATTGTGTCAAAATGTCTATATACTTGTATATATGTATGTCAAGAGGTATATATGTGTATAATGTTTATATTGTCAAGATGAGTATATATATATATATATATATATATATATATATATATATATATATATATATATATTTTATATATAATGTTTATATATATATATATTTTATATATAATGTTTATATATATATATATATATATATATATATATATATATATATATATATATATATATATATATATATATATATATATATATATATATATATATATATATATATAAACCAAAATTCAAACAAAACTTATTAATAACATAACGTCATCAAATTCTTACTCTCAATATGATATGCCAAAAATATAAATTTGGTAATTTTGCAACTTGGCTTGACAAGGTAAATCTAAATGTTCAATTCTATACGTGTTTTACTATGTACCACAAATTAGCTTCTTGAAGATGCAAGAGAAAGTTTTAGTATTAAAATGTATTGCTATAGGGTTATGCTAACATATAGGTGCCTATCACCATCTATTTTTAACTAGTTAATCATGCTAACACATGAAAATTGAATATAGTTCAATTATGGACAGATTTTAAGTAGCCCGTTAATTTGTAAATTTTCCATTCCTACTTAACTAAATTAACACTAGTATGCACAAGTCATGCAAGGAATATAAATTCATATACGTTGATTTTCTTTAAAGTGTATAGTGTTTATATTGTCAAGATAAGTATATATATATATATATATATATATATATATATATATATATATATATATATATATATATATATATATATATATATATATATATATATATATATATATTGTGTGTGTGTGTGTGTGTATTGTGTCAAGATGTACATGTGTATAATGTATATATTGTGCCAAGATGTACATATGTGTATAATGTATATATTGTGCCAAGATGTACATACGTGTATAATATATATATATATATATATATATATATATATATATATATATATATATATATATATATATATATATATATATATATTCACAACAAGATTTGGGTGCAAAGTGTGTGTGTGTGTGTGTGTGTGAGTGAGTGTATATATTGTGTCAAGATGTACATATGTGTATAATGTATATATTGTGCCAAGATGTACATACGTGTATAATGTATGTATATATATATATATATATATATATATATATATATATATATATATATATATATATATATATATATTCACAACAAGATTTGGGTGCAAAGTGTCTATAAATATATTCCTACCAAATTTTGGCTCATAAGTACATTACATTTCCTCATGATTGGATTTTTGTCAATGAATTCGTAAAATTCAGAATTGAATTTGAACCACATTATTTCAAGAAAATTAAGAGGACCAAAATTTAAACAATTTTTTCAAGAGATAATGGAAAATGAGGACTTGCCTTTGTTGAGGTTGACCTAGGAATTGTCCAAACTTTCTCCTAACACAACCCAAAATCAAAGATTCAATATACATATCAATTTTGACCTAGATTTTCTTTTGAAATTGGGAAAAGAATCAATTCGTACCTAGATTTATAAGAAGAGGAGGAAGTAGTGGACTGGTGTTGGGGGTGGTGGCTGGCGGCAGTGGGCGACCGGCGGTGGCGGGTGGCCGGCGGTGGCGAGTGGCCGGCGGCAGCAGCAGCCGGCGATAGCAGCAACAACAAAAAGCAGCAAAAGAAGAAGAAGGGAAGAAGAGGAAGGAGAATGAAGAATGAAGAGAGAGAAAATGGTTAGGTGACATATATTGGGGTCCCCTCTCCATGCCATAAGACATGTGGCATAGAGGAATGCCACTTAGCCTAAAAATTTGACACCTAGCTCTCCATGGTTGCCACATGTCCCATGAGGTGGCAAATCAAATTTGTAATTTCAGAATTTGTCTTAAGGGTTTTCTGTGAAAAAAAATAAATTCAATTTTTTTATGATTAGTATTAGAAAATATAAGGTATAAAAAAAGGAAGGGTAATAGAGTGTGTTGTGATAGAAAGAATGAAAAGAAAGGAAAAAAGGAAAAGAAAAATGAAGATGTAGAGAATAAAATATTTTTTTCGACTATTGATTTAGAAATTGAGTTTAATTTTGTTGGATATAGGACGAGAACAATTATAACTTGTAACTTGTAGATGATATTGAGAATGAGTGAGTGTAAAGATGAACCCAAGGAAGTAGAAAGGTTGGTAAAAATAGGATCGGTAGAGAGTACCATCCCGTCAACGCTAATGACGGGATGAATTTGAATTTATTTAAAAAAATTAAAATATTGTCATACCATCAAATGCTATCGACGATATGGTCTTTAGAATGTCATTATTGGCGGTGCGATAACATTTTTATTAAAAAATAAACTAATTCATGGTCCTACGACCATATCATCAATAATATGGCGGCTGCCATTGGCGATTTGTTGTTGTAATTAAATTTTGAGTAACTTGTTATCTTTACGTAATATTGTTAGTTTATTATTGTATTGGTAATATTTTGTTAATCTAACATCAGATTTAAAATTTTGATTTATATTTCAAAAATCTCTTAACAAATAACAAGATTTGGGTTGGGGTGTTTATGTAAAAATAGATTATTTATGAAAGGAAAAAAAAAACCTAGCATTCCATAGTAAAAGGACACAGAGATGAGAGAGAGAGGCATAAAAAGGCAAAGTTGGTAAAGGACTTGGTACTCTACAAACAAACACAACCATACCATCCCACTTCTCCACACATCTCTAGAGAGCTCCTCCCCAAAAGCAAGAATCACTCCCTCTCTCTCTCTTTTGCTCACAAGCTCTCTCTCTCGCTCTTCTTCACTCCCATCCCATGGCAGCTCTAGTGTGTCTAGTGGCCATACTCGCCATTGCTGGGGTTGCAGGTGAGCTTGGGCCTCCTTAACCATCGCTTGTGCACATCATTGCCAAAATCTCATATATTTTCTTCTATTAGCCATCCATTACATTTCTGTGAGACTTTGTTGTTCATACTTGTTTTTTGTTTGGAATATGGGTAGATGGTGCTTGGTGTGTGTGCAGATCTGATGTGGCTGACAGCTCCCTCCAGAAGGCTCTGGACTACGCCTGTGGAGCTGGCGCTGATTGCACGCCCATCATACAAGGAGGCTCCTGCTACAACCCAAACACAGTGAGGGCTCATTGCTCCTATGCTGCCAACAGCTACTACCAGAGGAAGGGCCAGAACCAGCAGGCCTGTGACTTTGCTGGTGCTGCCACCCTCACCACCACTGACCCAAGTAACTATTTAATTAACCACTCTATATATTTTGAGTCTAAATGCTGAAAAAAGACTTATAACTCTATTTTTCTTCTTCTTCTTGCTTGTTTAGGTGCAAGCACCTGCAGCTATCCATCAACTGCTAGGTGAGTCTACTTGAAACATGTTTTTTTTTTTTTTTTCATTCTTTTTTTTGTGTGATGAACAAATATTTTCTGTTGTTCTTAATGTGACCCCAAAGTTTTTGTTAGACCCATTTTTTTCCCCAAGTACTTTTAAGTTTTTTTTTTTTTTTTTGACCACAAACTATTGTGGGTCTTTTGATACAAGTTCATGAGCCTTTCTTTGGGTTTGAGGCAAAGTTGCTTCTATTCCTCCTATCCATCTACTTGTTTTTTCTTTTGGGTTTGAGGCAAAGTTGCTTCTATTCTCCAATATCCATCTATCTTTTCTTTTTCTTTTGTGGGAGTCCATTTTTATTCCCCACCAAAACTTATGGTGACCATTCCACTTAAGAATTGTTATGACCGAACTCAGTGTTACTGTGGTTATCGAGGAGAGGTATAAGATTTCGTCTGAGTGACAGAAGTTCAGTAGATCAAGTCACATAGACGTATTATTTCTTCCATTTATTTGGTGAAAATTTTTTCCATTTATTTGATGGAAGTTGGAGGCAGTGGGTCCAATAGACATGCAATACAGTGTATTCTAAGTCAAAATAACCCCAAAAATAATACAAATAATAAATAATTAATTTTAAAATAATTTTTAAAGTGGAAAATTACCAAAATATTTATACAAAATTTATACAAATGTTCAATATTCCATTGAAAACTCCAGTAATTTTAGTTTAAACTTTTGGCAACTCAATATCAACGGAAAATTTGGTGGGTGAACCAAAAAAAAAAAAAAAAAAACCTCTTTTTTCTTTTCTTTTCTTGGGGCTCATGCTTGAGCTGGTATTGTGCTGTGAGGGGATCTGATGCTTGTGCATTATTGGAGAATCTATCAATGGAGAGATCTCTTTCTCCCATTATTGAAGTGAGAGAATATATGTCTGCTGTTTATTACCACCATGTGACATTTGTTGTACTCGAATCCATCTTCAACTATGTTATGTTACATTTTCTTTTTGGCCCGACTCAAAAAAATTTGTGTGGTCCATGTTTTATTTCCACAGTGGTGCAGGCACAAGCAGCAGCACAGGCACAGCCAGCACAGGCACACCACCAGGCTCAGTCACGCCCGGCAATCTGACCCCAACCACCACCACCACCGGAGGGGGTGTGCTGGGAGGAGGAGGAGGGCTTGGGCCATCAGGAAACAGCATCAGCACTGACTCCACTGATGATGCCCATTTCCCAAGGGCAGGGATGGCTTCACTGCTTGGCACCATGCTCCTAGTTGTGTTGATTGATTATTGTTAGTTAGATATTGAGACATTCCACTGAACTACTTAAGTTCTCTCTCTCTCTCTCTATGGTGTTCTAGTGGGGCAAACAAAAAGGAGTTTTTGATTCCATCCATGTTTGTGTTTTTCCTTTTTGTAAATCCCTGGGATGTTGTTGTAGTAGTGGTTAATCAAAAATCTATTTAGTTTAGGATTCCCTCTTAGGTTTGTAGTTTGCCAATGACTTCTGACTCCTATATCTAGGTGTGGACATTATTCATTTTATATTTCTGTTGAGTTTGGGTTTTGAAAATACTAGAAAGAAAATTTTGAGTTTGGATTTCGGTTTCAATCCAAAATCAAAAACCGAATAATATTCATACAATTATTAATACCCTTAATTATATGCATATTTTATAATAAAAAATGTGCATATTTTGTATATATTAAGAAAATAATAATTTTATGTATGGCTTTTAAAGCCCTTTTTTTTTGATAATTTAACAACTATTTTAGTTTTGGAACCAACTTTGAACCACAACAAAGATGTATAAAAATTGTAAAATTTTAATATAATTTAACTATAATTTTAATTTTAGATTTGGTCCATTAAACAATAAAAGTAATCTAACCTAACAAAATAAATAAATTGAATTTATTGGTTCGGTTTTGGTGGCTATGCTCATCAGCTTAATTTGTTTATATCAATTTCTGATCATGCATGTGAATGCGAACGATGTTTCAGAGGCGGAAGCATAACAACATATATATATATATATATATATATATATATATATATATATATATATATATATATATATATAATCTACTGGTGATTAATAGAATTTTGTTAACATGTGTTATAAGAGCACATGTTAATATATTGATTAATACATATTTTAGATGTATATTTTTACCAGTATATTTATAAATGAACTTTTTACTTAAAACGTGTACTGATACATGTAAAATCTGTATTGATATAGATATGCTCGTAGAAGTATCAATATAAAATACACATTTATTAATATATTAACATATATCCTTAGACACATGTTAACAAAATATTTTTTAATTAGAGTTATTTATATTTCCTCTTCCGATTGCCCCCATTTTAGAATTTACGAGTAACATTTTTGCATTTAGTGTTAAATAATAGGAGGGAGGAAGGTATCTACAAATTATACTTGTTAATTATATGAAATATAAAATATTACTAATAAAATAAAAAATGTGAGGGTAATTCTTTTTTGATTAGCAATTGAAGAAGAGGAGGGTAAATAAAATAACCCTTAGTTACAATACAAGTTTCAAGAAACTTGAATGTACCGTACTGTCAAATGTTTTAGTATCTTCACAAGATTGTGAAGTATAAGAAAAAATGTGCATACTGAAGAAGAATAGTATATTTCTCTCAATTAACAATAGTATATTTCTCTCTTTGCATTTGATGATGTGCATTAAATTGTTTCTTTTCTCAATGCCGAAGAAGTTGGTGTGCATTAAATTCTTTTTAGTGTTTGATACTTTGATGTGATTATAAACTGATCTTTTTCAAACATTTTGCTGTCCTAAAATAATTCTATCCTCATATAGACAAGGTACTAGTTATGTGAAAGCATGGGCACATTGTGGACCGCATTAAAGCCTCCTTTCGTTTGCAGAAAGGTAAGGAAATCAATTTTTACTTTTTGTTTTCCTTGCAAAATTATAATTTTTTTTTATTATTTTCAATGTTTGGAAATATCCGAGAAATTGAAAAAATAGTTGAGAGCAAAAAAGTAAATCCACGGAATGAGTGAAAAAAATATTATTATTTCTTTTATTTTGTTTTTTCCATGGGTAACAATTTTCTTTTCTGTTCATTTTGTTTGGCATCCAAATACAGAAAATAATTTTTTTTTCTTTCAAGTTTCTGATTTTGTAAACCAAATGTGGCCTAAGAATGGAACGAGGATGACAATATGATAATAGCCTAGCAATCCAAGGCAGGTGAATATGTATAAGGATTAATTTTTAATATTTTATGTTCATACATATAAATTAGTGGTCATAAAAAAGGTTTTTTCTAAGGGCACCATACTTTTTACTTGGGGGCAGCCCAAAAATGTTCAAAAAAATTACAAGTTTGCCATCAATTTTTTTACTTGGGGGCAGCCCAAGCCAGTCTTAGGACTGTCAGCAAATTGGCAGTCCTAACATACGTTAGGACTGCCAACAAGGTGGCAGTCCTAGGACTGCCAGCAAGTAGGCAGTCCTAATATACGTTATCCTCGAAGATGGGAGGACGCCGACGTCGTTCCACGTCCTGGAGATGAGCGCCGACGCCGACTCCTGCAGCTCCCGCGCCAGCTCCCCGAGCCAGCTCCCCGAGCCGAGCTGCCTCCTCCCACAGCCGCCTCTCCTCCTCCTCGTCGGCGTTGGTTGGCGGCAACGTCATCTCGGGTTGGGCTGTCCCCTCGCGTCGATCCAGGGTCCTGTAGGCCATGGCGGGAGAGGGAATTAGGGTTTGGAGAAGGGAGGAGGAGGAGGAAGGAGGCGGCGGTGGCGGTGGCTGCTGGTAGTGGTGGTGGCGCCGCCGCCGCCGGAGGAAGGAGGAGGAGGAGGAGAAAAGAGAAGGGAAGAAATTAGGATTTGGGGGGTTGGTGTGAAACCCAATTTTTGTGAATTAATATTAGTGCTATATTATTATTATATTAGTATTATTATTATTATTTTTTTAGTATTATTGCTGAGTGTTAAAAATTATTTCGAAAATTAATTAACAAGGATTTTTGGATTCGAACCCAGACCCGAGTCCGAACCCAGACCCGAGTCTGAACCCAGACCTAATTATTTTCAAATTCTGATTTGGTTTAATAATAATAAAAAAAAATAAAAAAAATAAATAGTTGGAGCTGGTCCACGAGGGACCAGCATTCTTCCAACTCCTCACACGTTCATCTCTCTCCTTAACTTTCTCTCCATTCTTTCTCCTCACCACACAATCACTCCCCACTCCCCTTATTAAACTCACCCCTCTCTCTCCCCTCAACTTCAGAGAACAACTCCTTCAGAACCCCATCACTCCCCCTCTACTCTCTTCTAGAGAGCAAACCCACTCTTCCCCCCTTTTCACAGAAATCCCTCTCCCTCACCACCTCACGCGCGCCCCGGCCATCAGCGTCGACCCGACGCCGCCCGACCCTACGCCGTCGGTGACCCCCCTGGCCCGCGCCCCTGCGCTCGGCCGACCATTCGCCGGCCCCTCCTCGCGCGGCCAGCTCCGGCCCGCCCCTCCAGCGCGCGCGCCACCACGCCGCGCCCAGTCGACCTCCCTCCGCTCCTCGCCGCGGATCCCCTGTGCGGCGACGCACTCCCTCCGACCCCCGACGCCGTGCCCTAGCTCCGGCCCCGCCCGACGCACCTCCCGCGTTCGACCCCCGACGCCTCCAGCGCCTTTTCGTCGGCGTTCAGCGCAGCCTCTGTGCACCGTTCCCAGCGCTGTCCCAGCGCCCCGTCGTGCCTCGGATCCCGATCCAGCACTTTCTCCGCTGTTGCCGAGCCCGGACAGCACTCCAGCGCTGTTCCGAGTTGTCGTTGCTGTTCGGATCCTTTTATTCTTTCTTTATTTATCATCTGAGAGCTCTAGCCGAGCAACCCGAGGTATAACCCCTGTCCCGTCCCATCTTTTCTACAGTCTGTGATGAAAATGGTCCCCGATTCCCTCTTGGGAATTCGGTTTTAGCGAACGTCGTATTTTTTCGGAACCTTCGGAAAGGTTCTGTTGATTATTTTGGATTTTCGGAACTTTTCGGGAATTGGATTTTGGTGTATTTTGAGCTTTCCGGATTTTTTCGGTAGAGTTCTGTGACGTTTTTGGTTGGATTCGGACTTCCGAAAATTATTTCGGGTCATTCCGAATTTATCTGTGGATTGGTTGTGTTTATTATATATATATATTTTGGGGATTCCCTGGTTTGGGATTTGCAGGAAAGTTATCGGCATATTTCCCAGTTTTTGGGTTGACCAAAAACAGAGAAGATGCTGCCGAATTTTTTCGTAAATTCTAGAATATTTTAAAAATAAATTTAAAATAGATTTCGAAATTTTATTTAATATTTAAATTGTAGAATATTTTAATATTTAGATTTCGAATTTTTCCGTCAATGGGCCCCGGCTAAGTGCAAACGAAACCGGCTTCGCCCGGACGTTGAGGCATTAGTCTAGTTGAAGATTGGACCATATCTGAGACTCAATAGATAATTATTTTATCTTTATTTTATCAGTTAATTTTATTCATATTTAATTTATTTAAAAGTTTAGGACTAACGGCAGTTTCTGTCTTATCTCAATTTATGTAAATAAATTGTAATGGGCATAAGCCCAGCTGGCTGTTGGTTCTGTAACTGTATTTGGTAGCGTAGATTTTAGTTGTTGCTGATTTTGCAAGTTTTTGTAACGTTCGAATAAATTGAATAAAAAGTATTTTCGTATAAAAATTAATAAGATTTTCTCACCTAAAATCTATCAGTTGTAATCTTAATTAAAGATCATGTATTTCTCACTAAATAAGAAATTAGTTTTATATTTATAAATTATGAAAATACAAAGTTTTAATCAATTAATCTGGTATCGACGAGTTTTTCCAAATACAAAGTATAAAACGATCTTTCCCTCGAATTAAATCAACACACAAATAATCGTGTTTTCGTGTTTTGTTAATTAAAGAATTAAAATTGGATTAGGACACAAATAGAGATTTCAACTAGCGTAGCTAGATTGGTAACCTGGAATCTGAGTCAATTTCTCGAATGTAGGAATTCGAGGACGATTCTGAATTCCTGTCTCGAAGTTTTCATCCTCTCCAGTCAAGTTTATTTTTGAGGCAAGTATAGTTTGTGTTAGTTTACAGTTATTTTAATAATCGTTTTATTGCAAGTTTAAACCACGATACAAACACGAAACTCTCCCTGAGAGTACTGACTGTAACTACTGTAACTGATTGGGGACTGGGGGAGTAGAGAAATGTTTATGACCAAAGCCAACTGTAACTTAGAACTGTATTAGCTTACCCCTCACACACACGGGGATAAGCCGAATCGTATCAATAGGATACAACTGTACATCCCAAGCCGGTCATATTCATTGCCTATTCAAATCACACTGTTTTACTGCTAGAAAACTGTTCAATTTCTAAACTGTTTAAAAGTGCATGATTCTATTATTCATTTTAACTGTTTTAAATTAGCATGAATTGTACTTTGCTCCCTCCTGACTGGAAATACATTTTTAGGGGATATTGAGGATGCTGAGCTGTTGTACAGCGGCTACTACGACCCTGTCCTGTACCCAGTAGTGCTGCCAGAGTCCCCATTGGAGGACGTTGGGACTGAGGCCGATGAACCGGCTGATAGATAGCTTATCTTTTTCAGTATTGTTGTTATTTTAAATTCTGTTATTTATTTCAAGAACATTTTTCAGTTGTATTTCATTTAAAGTTTAACAAAGTTTTATTTCCCGAATTTGAGTTGTGACAAATATAGATGTTGTTGTTATGGTTACCTGCTAATGGGACAGCTTACTGCCGCCGTCTCAACAACGGTGCAGGCTGAGCATGATTCGGTTCGACCCAATTAGTTGGGATCGGGTCGTGACATGTTTTTAGTGGTGGTCCATGCAGGTCATACAACAACTTAGGAAAACATACCTAGAAACAATTAGAACACTAGAACATTGATTTGTCACGACATAGGACCGAATTATATATACATAAATATTTTTGTTTGATTATAGACTGGTAGGATACCTTGCTTATGTTTGTACCCTAAACCTTCCGGATTATGACCAAGGAGAAGACCACCCCTGCTGGCGATGAGGTGTCATCATCTGAACATACTCCATCTCCCCCAGCACGTCCAGACCCTTCACCGTTGCAGCTGACCGACCGTCCCTATCAATCTCCAGCACTCCGCGGCGCTTACGCCACTACTTCTCAAGCGGCGAACCCTACACTTCCCCGGGCTGAGCCGCAGATCCCTGCGGTAGTGGCCGCACCAGCTGCCCCACCAATGCCCGTGGATCCCACTGATCTAGTGGGTATGCTACGAGGAGTGCTTGAAGCCTAGAGAGCTCAAGCAGAAGCCCATCGAGAATAGACTGCAGCCCAAGCTGCAGCCCATCGCGAGCAGACCGCGATTATGAGAGAAGGCATGGAGAATGCCCACAACGTGGCTATGGCTGCCCTCGGGAGAGGAGGAACCATTTCATCAGAGCCACGACCTGTCAAGGTAAGCATAATTCATGAGTTAAGATTTATATCTTTAAGGCCATTCTTTTGATTAGCGGCATATTATTACATGAAGGTTGGAGATATAGAGAGCTTTAAGAAGCAAGGCCCTCGACCTTTCAAAGGAACCGAGGGTATCATCTACGCCGATGAATGGCTAGACAGCATGGAGCGTCTCTTGAGCGTCGCTCGACTCCCAGAGGACCTCAAGACTGAAGCAGTGGGACTCCAGCTACAAGATGTGGCGAGCACCTGGTATCGGAATAAACCCCGACTCCAGGACAAACAGCTCGACTGGGACACCTTCAAGAGGCTGTTCCGCAGGAAGTTCTTCCCAACATCTGAGATACGGGAGATGGAAAGGCAATTCCAGGACCTGAAGCAAGGGAACATGACGGTCAGCGAATATGCGGCAGAGTTCGACCGACTTAGCCGTTTTGCCCAGAACCTGGTAGCTGACCCCAAGGATCGTGCTGAATGATTCATGTATGGATTAAGAGAAGAGATTCGCACCCCTGTGATCGTAGGTGGAGCTAAAACATATGAGAGGATCCTGATACGAGCTCAGGACGTGGAGAAGAGCCAGCTTCCTCGATCCAAGAGGAAGTATCCTGGAACTAGCAACTTCCAGGATAACCAGAAGAGGCCCAACAACAACAACAACAGGCCTTCGTACCACCAGCAGCAGCACCATCAGGCAAGGACAAATGACAGAGCGCTTCAGAAGCAGATCCCTGTCTGTGATTTTTGCAAGAGGCCGGGATATCAGTCGAACATATGCAGGAAGAAGCTGGGACACTGCCTGGTCTGTGGGTCTGCCACCCACCAAGTGAGGGACTGCCCCTCATCAGTTCACCGGACCGGAACCAATCAGCAAAGAGCTCCCCTACCCACTCAGCAACAACGGTTCGGACAACACCAGCAGAAGACCGGGCGAGCTTTTGCCCTAGCAGCTGATGAGCAGGAACCAGAGCAGAAACCCACCGCTGATGTCATCACAGGTTCCATTTATGTGTTTTCACATCCTGCTCTAGCATTATTTGATTCGGGTGCATCACATAGTTTCATATAATCAGAGTTTATTTCTGCACACCACCTAGATACGGGACTTAGCAAGGTGATTAGTAGAGTTATGACCGGTGGTGGACCCATACCCATCACTGAGGCTTGCAATTATCCCATAACCATCTCAGGACACCAGTTCTCAACACCCTTACTAGTGATGCCCCTGCCCAACTATGATGTAGTCCTAGGGATGGACTGGTTAAGTGAATAGCATGCGCTGATAGATTGTCACCGAGGATGTGTAATCTTCAGCCCACCAGGAGAACCGGAGTTTGAAATCTCTCGGGCTCCGAAAGATATGAAGAGTATTACCTACTCCTCTATCACCGAAGAACCCGGGCCTCCTCACCCTATCATTGCGGAATTCATTGACGTCTTTCCAGATAGTCTTCCAGGATTGCCGCCGGATCGAGGTGTGGAATTTACCATTGATTTAGTACCCGGCTCTTCCCCTATTTCTCGGGGATGCTACAGAGTCAACCCCAAGGAGGCCAAGGAGATGAAGGATCAGATCGACGAGCTGAAGGCACAAGGATTTATCAGAGACGGGGCTTCACCATGGGGAGCACCAGTTTTGTTCGTGCCCAAGAAGGATGGAACTGTGCGGATGTGCATCGACTACCGGGCGCTGAACAACATCACCATCAAGAACAAGTACCCCCTGTCCCGGATCGACGACCTGTTTGATCAACTGAGTGGAGCCAAGGTATTTTCAAAGATAGATCTCAGATCAGGCTACCATCAAATCAAGGTCAGGAAGGAGGATATTTCCAAGACGACGTTCAACACAAAGTATGGACAATTTGAATTCTTGTTCATGCCGTTTGGACTGACAAATGCTCCTGCGGTATTCATGAACCTCATGAACAAGGTTTTCCATGAATATCTGGATCAGTATGTTGTTGTCTTCATCGATGACATACTGATCTACTCGAAGACGGAGGAAGAGCATGAAGAGCACTTGAGGAAAGTGCTGAGTACCTTGAGGAAGGAGAAGCTCTATGGTAAGCTATCCAAATGCGAATTCTTTTTGGACAAAGTGGAATTTTTGGGCCATGTTGTCACAGGAAAAGGAATTTCGTTGGATCCAAAGAAGATAGCTGCTATTGAGAAGTGGACTGCACCAAGCTCGGTTGCAGAGATCAGGAGCTTTTTGGGACTAGCTGGCTACTACCGGAAGTTTGTGAAGGATTTCTCCAAGATTGCTGAACCAATGACGAAGCTTACCAGGAAGAACGAGGAATTCATATGGTCTGAAGCTTGCCAGTCAGCTTTTGAGGAACTGAAGAAGAGGCTTACAACGGCACCGATACTTGCGCTACCCGCAGGTACCGACGGTTTCTCAATCTATAGTGATGCTTCCGGTAAGGGATTGGGCTGCGTTCTTCAACAACACGAAAAAGTAATTGCCTATGCATCTAGACAATTACGGACTCATGAGAAGAACTACCCCCACATGATTTGGAGCTTGCAGCGGTGATATTTGCTTTGAAGCTATGGAAGCACTACCTGTATGGAGAGAGAGTGGAAATATTTACAGACCACAAAAGTCTGAAATATGTTTTCACTCAGAAGGAGCTGAACTTGAGACAAAGACGATGGCTGGAGCTGATGAAGGATTTTGATATCAACCTGCAGTATCATCCAGGTAAGGCTAATGTTGTTGCAGATGCACTTAGTCGATACCCGATGGTGATGTTCTTGACCAAGGAGCGCCATTTGCTGGAGGACATAGAGAAGCTTGGATTGGAAATTGTACTGCCCGAGGAGGAGATGAAGAAACTTGGAAGAGAAGCCATCGTACCAGGAGATGAATCATCATTGATGCAGTTGCAGGTGCGTTCGAGTCTTATGGACAGAATCAAGGAGGCACAATTCCAAGACGAGACGCTTTGCAAACTCAGAGACCAAGTGCTGGCAGGGACACTTGAAGGATTCTCAATCGCCAGCGACGGAGCACTGATGAATGGTACGAGGCTGTGCGTACCAACTGGCGAACTGAGGAACGAGCTGATGCAAGAAGCGCACCAGTCGTAGTATTCTATACACCCAGGAGCCAACAAAATGTACCGGGATATGCGGACAATAGTATGGTGGTACGGAATGAAGAAGGACGTATCCAGGTACGTGGCTAGATGTTTAATTTGTCAGCAAGTTAAAGCTAGCAGACAGAGACCAGCAGAATTATTGCAGCCGCTTGACATTCCAGAGTGGAAATAGGAGCACATAACGATGGATTTTGTATCGGGACTGCCTCGATCCCAAGGAGGGAAGGATGCCATTTGGGTTATTGTGGACCGACTGACGAAGTCAGCTCACTTTATCCCCTTCAAGATTGGTTTATCCACCGAGAAGTTGGCAGCACTGTACATGCGGCACATCTACCGGATTCATGGAGTTCCGGTAAGTATCGTATCTGACAGAGATACTAGATTTACCTCTCACTTTTGGAAGAGTTTGCATGACAGCTTGGGAACCCAACTGAAGTTCAGCACCGCCTACCACCCCCAGACTGACGGGCAATCGGAGAGAACCATCCAGACGCTAGAAGATATGCTGAGGTCCTGCGTCCTGGAATTTAGAGGGTCTTGGGAAGACCATTTGCACTTGGTGGAGTTCTCTTACAACAACAGCTACCAAGCTAGCATCGATATGACACCGTTCGAGGCACTCTATGGACGTCGTTGTCGCACTCCACTTGCTTGGGACGACGTCGGAGAACGAGTGTTGCTTGGACCTGAGATGGTGACCGAAGCAGCAGAGAAGGTGAGAATGATCAGAGACAAGCTCAGGATTGCCTAGGACATACAGAAGCATTGGGCCGATTGCAGCAGACGGCCTTTGGAATTTGAAGAAGGCGACAGTGTGTTTGTGAAGATCTCGCCTACCAGAGGAACAATCCGTTTCGGCAGAGCAGAAAAGTTAAGCCCCAGGTACATTGGTCCATTTGAAGTACTTAACAGGATTGGAGAAGTGGCGTATCGTGTGGCTCTACCCCCAAGTCACGAAGGCGTCCACAACGTCTTCCACGTCTCGCAGCTGAGACGCTACATCCCGGACCCGAGCCATATCTTGGACCATTCAGAGCTGGAGATTGGACCCAGCCTCACAGTGCCAGAGAAGCCAGTGGCGATATTGGACAGAGGCGAGAAGAGAACCAGGAACACCGTGACGCCGATAGTCAGAGTGATGTGGCGGCACAACTCACCAGGCGAGTCGACCTGGGAGCGAGAAGACCAGATGCGGGAGCAGTACCCATACCTGTTTGAGACTTAAGGTAATCCCTAATCTTGCCTTTAATTTCGAGGACGAAATTTTCTAAGGAGGAAAGATTGTGAAACCCAATTTTTATGAATTAATATTAGTGCTATATTATTATTATATTAGTATTATTATTATTATTTTTTTTAGTATTATTGCTGAGTGTTAAAAATTATTTCGAAAATTAATTAACAAGGATTTTTGGATTCGAACCCAGACCCGAGTCCGAACCCAGACCCGAGTCTGAACCCAGACCTAATTCTTTTCAAATTCTGGTTTGGTTTAATAATTAAAAAAAAAGTTGGAGCTGGTCCACGAGGGACCAGCATTCTCCCAACTCCTCACACGTTCATCTCTCTCCTTAACTTTCTCTCCATTCTTTCTCCTCACCACACAATCACTCCCCACTCCCCTTATTAAAATCACCCCTCTCTCTCTCCCCTCTACTTCAGAGAACAACTCCTTCAGAACCCCATCACTCCCCCTCTACTCTCTTTTAGAGAACAAACCCACTCTTCCCCCCTTTTCACAGAAACCCCTCTCTCTCACCACCTCACGCGCGCCCCGGCCATCCGCGTCGACCCGACGCCGCCCGACCCGACGCCGTCGGCGACCCCCCTGGCCCGAGCCCCTGCGCTCGGCCGACCCTTCATCGGTCCTTCCTTGCGCGGCCAGCTCCGGCCCGTCCCTCCAGCGTGCGCGCCACCACGTCGCGCCCAGCCGGCCTCCCCGCGCTCCTCGCCGCGGACCCCCTGTGCGCCGACGCACTCCCGTCGACCCCCGGCGCCGTGCCCTAGCTCCGGCCCCGCCCGGCGCACCTCCGGCGTTCGACCCCCGACGCCTCCAGCGCCTTTTCGTCGGCGTTTTTTGCCGGCGCAGCCTCTGTGCACCGTTCCCAGCGCTGTCCCAGCGCCCCGTCGTGCCTCGGATCCCGATCCAGTACTTTCTCCACTGTTGCCGAGCCCGGACAGCACTCCAGCGCTGTTACGAGTTGTCGTTGCTGTTCGGATCCTTTTATTCTTTCTTTATTTATCATCTGAGAGCTCTAGCCGAGCAACCCGAGGTATAACCACTGTCCCGTCCCATCTTTTCTACAGTCTGTGATGAAAATGGTCCCCGATTCCCTCTTGGGAATTCGGTTTTAGCGAACGTCGTATTTTTTAGGAACCTTCGGAAAGGTTCTGTTGATTATTTTGGATTTCCGAAACTTTTCGGGAATTGGATTTTGGTGTATTTTGAGCTTTCCGGATTTTTCTGGTAGCGTTGTGTGACGTTTTTGGTTGGATTCGGACTTCCGAAAATTATTTCGGGTCGTTCCGAATTTATCTGTGGATTGGTTGTGTTTATTATATATATATATTTTAGGGATTCCCTGGTTTGGGATTTGCAGGAAAGTTATCGGCATATTTTCCAGTTTTTGGGTTAACCAAAAACAGAGAAGATGCTGCCGGATTTTTCGGTAAATTCTAGAATATTTTAAAAATAAATTTAAAATGGATTTCGGAATTTTGTTTAATATTTAGATTTTGGGCGACAACCGTATCGGTCAATGGGCCCCGGCTAAGTGCAAACGAAACCGGCTTCGCCCGGACGTTGAGGCATTAGCCTAGTTGAAGATTGGACCATATCTGAGACTCAATAGATAATTATTTTATCTTTATTTTTATCAGTTAATTTTATTCATATTTAATTTATTTAAAAGTTTAGGACTAACGGCAGTTTCTGTCTTATTTCAATTTATGTAAATAAATTGTAATGGGCATAAGTCCAGCTGGCTGTTGGTTCTGTAATTGTATTTGGTAGCGTAGATTTTAGTTATTGTTGATTTTGCGAGTTTTTGTAACGTTCGAATAAATTGAATAAAAAGTATTTTCGTATAAAAATTAATAAGATTTTCTCACCTAAAATCTGTCAGTTGTAATATTAATTAAAGATCATGTATTTCTCACTAAATAAGAAATTAGTTTTATATTTATAAATTATGAAAATACAAAGTTTTAATCAATTAATCTGGTATCGACGAGTTTTTCCAAATACAAAGTATAAAACGATCTTTCCCTCGAATTAAATCAACGCACAAATAATCGTGTTTTCGTGTTTTGTTAATTAAAGAATTAAAATTGGATTAGGACACAAATAGAGATTTCAATTAGCATAGCTAGATTGGTAACCTGGAATCTGAGTCAATTTCTCGAATGTAGGAATTCGAGGACGATTCTGAATTCCTGTCTCGAAGTCTTCATCATCTCCAGTCAAGTTCATTTTTGAGACAAGTATAGTTTGTGTTAGTTTACAGTTATTTTAATAATCATTTTATTGCAAGTTTAAACCACGATGCAAACACGAAACTCTTCCTGAGAGTACTGACTGCAACTACTGTAACTGATTGGGGACTGGGAGAGTAGAGTAATGTTTATGACCAAAGCCAACTGTAACTTAGAACTGTATTAGCTTATCCCTCACACACACGGGGATAAGCCGAATCGTATCAATAGGATACAACTGTACATCCCTAGCCGGTCATATTCATTGCCTATTCAAATCACACTGTTTTACTGCTAGAAAACTGTTCAATTTCTAAACTGTTTAAAAGTGCATGATTCTATTATTCATTTTAACTGTTTTAAATTAGCATGAATTGTACTTTGCTCCCTCCTGACTGGAGATACATTTTTAGGGGATATTGAGGATGCTGAGCTGTTGTACAGCAGCTACTACGACCCTGTCCTGTACCCAATAGTGCTGCCAGAGTCCCCATTGGAGGACGTTGGGACTGAGACCGATGAACCGGCTGATAGATAGCTTTTCTTTTTCAGCATTATTGTTATTTTAAATTCTGTTATTTATTTCAAAAACATTTTCCAGTTGTATTTCATTTAAAGTTTAATAAAGTTTTATTTCCCGAATTTGAGTTGTGACAAATATAGATGTTGTTGTTATGGTTACCTACTAATGGGACAGCTTACTGCCGCCGTCTCAACAACGGTGCAGGCTGGACATGATCCGGTTCGACCCAATTAGTTGGGATCGGGTCGTGACAGTTGGGCTGTCCCCAAGTAAATTTTGGGTGCCTCCTAGAAATTTCTCCACCTGCTTGGGCTGCCTCCAAGTAAAGGCTGCCCCCTAGCAAATATGGTGGTGCCCTTAGAAAAAACCTAAAAAAATAGTGGTCAGAGCATATGTATTATGTTTGCAAACCATATCGAGATCATCGAGATTATACCTTTAGACGGTACCAAGGGCGAATCGAAAATTTGAACTCGAGTGGGCAGGAGTGAACTTGGGTGGACTAGACTAGATATGAACTGACTCATATAAAAATACAAAATTATATAGAAATTTTTTTTAGATGGGCTGGACTCCACTCCAGCCCTAATGTAGTTCTGCCGCTGGATGATACGTTGGCTCTCGAAAGTCAGATTGTCGGTGGGGAGGTTGAATTGACACACATGACAAATATTTTGTGCGGAAAGTCATGGAAGGATGCAATCCCATGATCGTAGCGATGCAAAAACGACAACCTCTTCTTCATCTCCTCTTTGCAAATTGCACACGTCAAGTATATATAGAAGGAGAGGGGTTATGATGGTTTTAAATTCGCATGGAAGTTTGAGTTAGCTGGTGATCAAAAGATTTTTTATCCATAAATAATAATATTGTAGACAATAAAGTATTACATGAAAAAAATTAATAATACCCCTAATACACTACAATAAAATTAGGTTTTGTGATATGTAAATTTGTCACATAACATGTGACACGCATCACAACACATCATCACCCCCGGAGCTAAAAGACATGTGACGACAAAAAATATGACATCGGAGAAAATTTTTAACTACTACAAGCAAAGAACACATCACAACACATCATCACCCCCGGAGCTAAAAGACATGTGACGACAAAAAATATGACGTCGGAGAAAATTTTCAACTACTACAAGCAAAGTTTAGTATTTTTTCTGTGACGATATGTCTCCAAGTCTTGACTATATATATATATATATATATATATATATATATATATATATATATATATATATATATATATATATATATATATATATAGCAGATGACCTCTAGCCTAGTGGTTAAGAGAGATGCATGCGGCCCGAGTGGTCAGGAGTTCGAATCCTAGTGTGAGCGATTCCAGAAACAATATATATATATATATATATATATATATATATATATATATATATATAGAGAGAGAGAGAGAGAGAGAGAGAGAGAGAGAGAGAGAGAGGTGGGATCGAATTCACCCCCTATTCTGTCCACCCCATTATCATCCTAATCTCATTCATTGGATTAGATTTAAATGACAGCTAGGATTAAATCCCAATAGCCAAAAATAAAAACAAAAATCTTCCATAAATTAAACAAGAGGAGAGATAAATTGTGACGGTAAAAAGACCTTCCGTAAATTAAATAAGAAGAGACATTGTGGAGGAAAAAAAAAGCCTCCGCTCCGGTACTCTCCTTTGCTTGCTCCACCTGCGCTCCGGCTCTGCCTGAGCTCTGGCACTCTGCCTGGGATCTAGCACTCCGTCTCTTCCTCCTCCGACGCACCGCTTGCAATCTCCCTCCGCTCCGGATGCGCCAGGTAGTAAACGAGTATACTTGTCACGACCCGATCCCAACTAGTTGGGTCGAACCGGATCATGCCCAGCCTGCACCGTTGTTGAGACAGCGGCAGTAAGCTGTTCCATTAGCAGGTAACCATAACAACAACATCTATATTTGTCACAACTCAAATTCGAAAAATGTAACTTTTTAAACTTTGAAATCAAATACAACTGGAATTTAAATGTACTGAAATAAATAACTGAATTCAACTAACAGAGTTTCAAATAGACAACAAAGCTGGAAAAGAAAAAGCTAGCTAATCAGTCGGCTCATCAGCCTCAGTCCCAACGTCCTCCAATGGGGACTCTGGCAGTACTATATGGTACAGAACATGGTCGTAGTAACTGCTGTATAACAGCTCAGCATCCTCAATGTTCTCTAAAAATGTATCTCCAGTCAGGAGGGAGCAAAGTACAATTCATGCTAATTTAAACAGTTAAAATAAATAATAGAATCATGCAGTTTTAAACAGTTTAGAAATGAACAGTTTTTTAGCAGTAAAACAGTGTGATTTGAATAGGCAATGATTATGACCGGCTTGGGTTATACAGTTGTATCATATTGATACGATTCGGCTTATCCCCGTGTGTATGAGGGGTAAGCTAATACAGTTCTAAGTTACTGTGGATGTGGTCATAAACATTACTCTATTCCCCCAGTACCCAACAGTCAATCAGTCAGTGCTCTCATAGAGAGTTTCGTGTTTGCATCGTGGTTTAAACTTGCAGTAAAACGATTATTAAAATAACTGTAAACTAACACAAACTATACTTGCCTCAAATGAACTGGACTGGAAAGTTGGAGACTTCGAGATGGGAATTTAGGATCGTCCTCGAATTCCTACATTCGAGAAATTAACTCAGAATCCAGGGTTACCAATCTAACTATGCTAGTTGAAATCTCTAATTGTGTCCTAATCAATTTTAATTCTTTATTAACAGAACACGAACAAAAAAAATACGATTATCGGTGCGTTGAATTTATATCGAGGAAAAGATCGTTTTAAACTGGTAGTTTGGAAAAACTCGTTGTCGCCAAATTAATTGATTAAAACTTTGTATTTTTCGTAATTATATATAAAACTAAATTTTTTATTTTAATGAGAAATACATGAGCGTTGTTAATTATTAAAACTTGTAATTTTAATGTGAGAAACTTTATTAATTTTTTTATATGAAAATAATTATATATTTTGAGTTACACGTACGCTACAAAAACTCGCAAAACCAGCAAACAACAGAAAATCCTATGCTACCAAAATACAAGTTACAGAGCCAACAACCAGCTGGGCTTATGCCCATTACAATTTATTTACATAAATTGAAATAAGACAAAAATGGTCGTTAGTTCTAAACTTCCTATAATTTAAATATGAATAAAATAAACAATAAAAATAAATTAAATAATAACGAGTCTCAGATATGGTCCAATCGTAAACTAGGCTAATGTCTCAACGTCCGGGCGTAGCCGGTTTCGTTTGTACTTAGCCGGGGCCCATTGACCGATACGGTTGTCGCCCAAAACTAAAATATTTAATATATTACCGAAATCTATTTTAAAATCATTTTTAAAATATAATTAAATTTACGGAAAAATCCGGCAGCATCTCCTCTGTTTTTGGTCAACCCAAAAACTGGAAAATATGCCAATAATTTTTCCTGCAAATCCCAAACCAGGGAATCCCAAAATATATATATGAAAATAACCACAAACATTCCAAATATTTATTCGGAACGACCCGAAATGAATTCGGGAGTCCGAATCCAACAAAAACATCCCAGCACGCGACCGGAAAAATTCGAAAACCCAAAATATTAGAAATCCATTTTTACGAAAAGTTTCGGAAAAGCAAAACAACCAACAAAACTTTTTCGAAGGTTCCGAAACTACGACGTCGCTAAAAACCAAATTTTCGGGAGGGAATCGGGGACCAATCTCATCACAGACACAATAAAAAAGGGATGGGACAGGGGGTTATACCTTGGGTTGCTCGGCTAGAACTCTCAGATGCAAGTTTATAGAAATAAAGGGATCCGAATTGCAGCAGAAAATTCGAAACTCTGCCGGACAGAAGTTGGGAACCTCAGGACAATGCTGGATTCAGATTCGCGGGACTGCGGGTCACCGGAAAGCGGGATAGACTTGAAGTCCGGCTAGGGCACGCCTGGACTCGAAAAAGCCAGGGCGAAAGCGGGGTTCGCTGGCTCGACAAGCTCGACGCCGACCGGGGCGGCCACAGGCGGAGGTGGCCCGCCGGAGAACGCGCGCACGGGGCGCTGCCGGGCGGCTCGGGACAGCGCCGACGGCAGAAAGGGGGCGCCGGGGGCCGGCGAAGGGGTCGGGCGCTGGAGGCGCCACGGGGACTCGGGGACGGCGCGGCTGAAGGAGGCCGGCTGGAGGAGGCCGGCGGTCGGGGGTCCGGGGGCGCGGAGCGTCGAGAGGGGCGGCCGGAAGTCGGAGATCGCACGGGGAGGCGCGGAGCTATGGGCGGAGGTTCTGGCGAGAGGAGTCGGGGGAAAGGGTTGCTCTGGAGTTGGGTTGAGTAGAGTGGGAGAGGGGGTGAAGGAAAGTTGTTCTCTTTGGAAGAGTAGAGAGAGAGAGATGATATGGTTCTGTGAGGGAATTGTTTGAGAATGGGAGTTATAAGGAAGTGGGGTTGCTGTTGGGTGAACGTGAGGGATTTTATGGGGAGATAGTTAAGGAGAAAGAACGTGGGAAAGGGGATGGGATTTGGTCCAATTTGGACCAGATCCAAAACACATATACATTTTTTTTAAAAACAAATCAGAATTAATTGAAAGGAGAAAGGGTTCAGGTTGGGTCTGTGTTCGGGAATTCGGGTCCGGGCTCGGGTTTGGGTCAGCACTCAAAAATCCATGTTTTAATTTTTGAAATTGATTTTAACACTCAAAATGATACTAATAATTATAATAAAAAATAATAATATAATACTAATATTTTACATTAAAAATTGGGTTTCACAATCTTCTCTCCTTAGAAAATTTTGTCCTCGAAATTAAAGTCAGGGTTAGGGGTTACCTCAAGTCTCAAACAGGTACGGGTACTGCTCCCGCATCTGGTCTTCTCGCTCCCAGGTCGACTCGCCTGGTGAGTTGTGCCGCCACATGACTCTGACTATCGACGTCACAGAGTTCCTGGTTCTCTTCTCGCCTCTGTCCAAAATTGCCACTGGCTTCTCCGGCACTGTAAGGCTGGGTCCAATCTCCAGCTCTGAGTGGTCTAAGATGTGGCTCGGGTCCGGGATGTAGCGTCTCAGCTGCGAAACGTGAAAGACGTTGTGGACGCCTTCGAGACTTAGGGTAGTAGACGAGTATACTTAACATCGACATCAAATTTACTAAGAAGAATCGGTCAAATTTTTCTATGGATAGCTACTTGAAGCCGATGCGGATCAATGGAACTAAAAAAAAAGTTCAGTTTGATCAGGTTTTAGGATGGTTGCCAAGTACTAACATTCTCTCTCACATAAAGGAGAAAAAAAATCGTGTGATGATGGATTGAGAGCATGTTTCCTTATGACTTGTAGGAATCCGAGTGGTTGGCAGCTACCATCTTTATTTCATACTTTTGAAAATTTTGCTTCAGTTTGCTGTTGCTGGTGTTGGTCTTCTAATCAAGTCTTTTGTAATGGCATCAATGGTAATTGAGGAGAGTACAATTAGATAGTTGAACAAGTAAACTATAGCTAACTAGTCTGCTCTTTGGTGTTACAATCCGTTTTTACACTATAAAATATTGCTTTTTACAATCAGGTGGAGCAAGCGGAGAGTACCGAAGGAAAGGGTAGCGGAGGGTCTTTTTTTTCCGGTTGGGAGCGGAGGGTTTTTTTTTTCTGTCACCCCCATTTCCTGTATTTAGTATTTGTACTCGTAATTTGATTTTGGCACGTATTTTATTTTCTCGACTTGTGGATTCGGGTTCTCGCAAATGGGTTGGACAGTCGACGTCGCAGCTAGCAGAGATGTACCTCAGGCAGATCATCAGACTTCACGGAGTGCCAGCCAGCATAGTATCAGACAGGGATACGAGATTCACATCGCACTTCTGGCACAGTCTTCATCAAAGTTTGGGGACTCGTCTCAAGTTCAGCTCAGCGTATCATCCGCAGACAGATGGGCAATCGGAGCGCACTATACAAACCCTCGAAGATATGTTGCGGTCGTATACCCTTGACTTCGATGGCTCGTGGGAGGATCACCTGCACCTGGTGGAATTCTCGTACAACAATAGTTTCCAGGCCAGTATCCAGATGGCACCCTTCGAGGCTCTGTATGGCAGGAAGTGCAGATCCCCGTTAGCATGGGACGATGTCGGAGAGAGGCAGATGCTCGGTCCAGAACTGATTTCTCAGACGGTTGAAGTGGTCAGGAAAGTCAGAGATCACCTCCGAGTTGCTCAGGATCGCCAGCGCCATTGGGCCGATGCTCATCGGCGTCCCTTAGGATTTGCCGTCGATGACCATGTATTCCTTAGGATCTCGCCTACCCGCGGCGTCATTCGTTTTGGCATACGGGGAAAGCTTAGTCCTAGGTATATAGGGCCGTTCGATATTCTAGAGCGAGTAGGCGATGTGTCCTATCGTCTCGCTCTTCCGCCGTCGCTAAGTGAGGTACATGATGTATTCCATGTATCCCAATTAAGACGGTACATCCCGGACCCGAGCCATATCCTAGATCATTCGGAATTGGTTGTTGGTACCAACCTTTCGTATGAGGAGAGGCCCGTGTCTATATTGGACCGGAGAGAAAAGACGTTCAAGAACAAGACTATTAACTTAGTCCGTGTTGCTTGGGGTCATCACTCTCTAGGTGAGTCAATGTGGGAGCGTGAGGACGACATCCGATCGCGATATCCCTACCTGTTTGACTCGTAAGGTATAATGTCTTCCTTGTGCCTTACGCTTTCCCTTCCTTGCTTGCATTGTATGATTGAACTGCTTAGTGTAGCTTGTCTGTGCTTAGTATAGCTTGTCGTGGCAATCTCTAGCTCCTTGATTAAATTCCGAGGACGAAATTCTTTGAAGGTGGGTAGAGTTGTCACCCCCATTTCCTGTATTTAGTATTTGTACTCGTAATTTGGCTTTGAATTGACAAAGTTATGAAGAATTGAAGTTCTTGGTGTTCTTGGACCTGCTCTCGGCCAGGAAGAACATCCCTCTGCCTTGCGCTCTTTAGCGCATGGCCGATTGCGCACCCCCGGCCTGTGCTCTTTAGCGCAGGGCCGATTGCGCATGACCTCAGCCAGTACTTTGCGCTGGCTGGATTGCGCTGGCGCAAACCATCCATGTGCAAGCCAGCCATGCGCAAAGTAACCCCTGCGCAATCTACCCATACACAGTTGACTTCTGTACAGTCTGTTCCTGCGCAATCCACCCATGCGCAGTTCACTTCTGCGCTGTCTGTTCATGCGCAATCTGCCCCCGTGCCCTGTGCCCCTGCGCACTTGGCACCCTGCGCAACTGACACCTGCGCAATCCAACTCCCTGACCCCTTGCGCAATCCATTGGCTTTTGATGAATTGTTTATTTCTTTAAGCTTGGCTCTTCTATAGCCCTATATATATTGGTATTTTATTAGATATTTTACGTCCATTTTATATCCTTACGCCTTTTGTCATGAACTTGATTTTACTTAATATGTTTGGAATGACTATTGTACACGGCATGGTATGACAAGGAACTAGCATAACACGACAGTGACCCGTAGTGGTGCACTCCTGACACGACCAACCTGACTTGATAGTGGCCGTAGTGGCGCACTCCTGACAGTACCCTGACATGATTTATCTTGATAACTTGATAGTGGCCCGTGGCGGCGCACTCCTGACTTGACTTGTAACTTGTAACTTGACTCATATAATCAACTTGACACCGTGGGTGTTCCTGCTTGCTTGCTTGTACAATCCACTTGTCTTGTCTCGCATCATGTCTAGGACGTGACTTCCTGGGTACCACGGCCAGGGACTCGTGCTAAATTGGATTAGGCTAATGATTAGATCAAACTAGAACATGGAGAATTCCCAGTCACAGGCAATCTCGTTATCTGGGCACTTTAATGGATTTGTAGCTTGCCGACGAGTAGACCACATTTCCAGCATACTGTCATGTGTTGTACCCTCTAAGTCACCTAAGGGTACATTTGTCTCCCGGGCAATGTACCCACCTATAACTCTCAACCCGCGGAAGGATAACTGGATAGTCTGCAGGACTTGGGACTGGAAATTCTCACTTACATCTTGTTAGTAATTAGGTTTGTGATAACCCTAGTTAGTTAAAGTAGTAAGCCGTAGTACTTGCTTGGCCGATTGTGAATGAATGGTGTCCAGCTCTGTCTAAGTCTTGTCTAGCCCCTGTACCTGGAACTCTTGATCATGATTGTTTTACTTATCTCTAACGATAAATGAGTAGAGACAGTGAGCTATTCAGGCGAAGGGTTACAACCCCGGTCCTTGTCTGGTTTAAGGATTATAACCTGGCTCCCGGAATGGTTCCACGTCCCTAGTCGTTTATCGCCCTGTGTACTTTACTACTTGTACTTCTTTTATTCTTTATGTTCTGATATGCTGGCTTTTGTTCTTATTTGTGGCCTCCTTTGTGGCACTTGCTCTTTCTGGGGTTTGACCCAGCTGGTTTTGTGTGGCCAGATTTCGGAGCAGCTCCCGAGGATCTACCAAGCTTCCAGCCCAATGGTGAACACTAGACGGAACCCTGGCTACGAGTAGGTTTTCCCTTTTTGTTTTACCCACTTATATGTAAATTTATTCTTTTGAGGCGTTTAGCCGACGAGCACCTGTTAGCTCGATGCACATTTACTTACTGTCTGCCTACGGGCTGTAAACATGATTAACAAATCCTAGGGTTGATCATGTATGACTGAACTCTTGCTAGTCCCATCATTTTGTACGACTAGCTTCATGATCATCCAATATGTAATATTTGGGATGCCTTATATATATATATTTGATGCTCTAATATCTTGTAATTCTGTTAATTGCTTGAGATTGAGACAATAGGCTTGACCTTAAGAGACTGCTGGCTTGTAGTAAACCCTCATATCTAGACAGCCGTGACCGTATAGTTGAGATGTATTCTATTTCAATATACGTAGCTGGCTATGTCTGCCCCCGCTCTCCAGTATTCTGGTTCTGGGGCGTGGCACGATTTAAGTGGTAGCCCATGCAGGTCTTGGCATTCAAGAAATGTGAGGGTTTACCGAATAGATGTCTCAATCAATATTCGTCCTTGATCTCTGCTCGTATCTTCAAATCCCTGAGAATCTCGACCTGATCACATTGCTTGTATCATTGATCTGTCCTGGTCCTTTCCTTATTGTTTCCTATGTCGTCTTCTTCAGCGGCATTACTCCCGGACCTGCCAACCAGCCAGAGGAAGCTCAACAAGCACCCCAGCGCCAGGAAGATCAAGCTCAGCACTCTGGAGTAGCCTCCCGAGTTATGCTTTTCGGAGGCTCGGAACCTCCAGTTCAGGCAGCTCCGCCCGTTCAACCAGCTAGACAGGATGAGGGACCTTTGGTAGGGCTTATCAGAGAACTGCTTGCATCCCAAGATCGTCGAGGCGACGCCTTGCACCAGGAAGTTCATGATGCACTAAACCGAGGAGGTCCCCAAGGGAATCAGGCGGCCAACAGTTTCAAGCGCTTGAACGCTCCCTTCTTTGACGGCAGTGAAGATGCGATTGCCGCAGATGCTTGGCTTCAGGATATCGAGGTGGTTCTAGAAGCAGCTAGGACACCTGAGAATGAGATGGTGGCGGTGGTACGCCTACAGTTGTTAGACTTGGCTCGCGATTGGTGGGCAGCTCAGGCCATGGGGTTAGCGGCACCAGTCACTTGGGCGACGTTCAGAGAGAGGTTCCAGATAAAGTACTTCGATGCGGTGGCACGGTACGACCTGCAGACCAGATTCACCAACTTGAAGCAAGGAGGCAGAACGGTCGATGGCTATGCGATCGAGTTTTCTAGGCTGAGTAGGTTTGCCCCCACTTTGGTGGCGACCGAGTTCGATAGGGCTCAGCGGTTCTAGCAAGGGCTGCACTTAGAGATATTATTGGCTGTGGAGCAGTTCGAGCACCAGACGTTCGATGCAGTGTTGAAGGCAACAAGGAGGCATGAGTATACCTCCCAGAGAATTGTGGACAGGACCGGAGGCAGGAAGCGGTCCCACAGTCAGATGCACCAATCATCAGCTCCAGCCCCGACAGCTAGGGGATTGACCATTGGAACTCCGAGACGGGCGGCCTCAGTGACGTCAGTTCAGCATTCGACCTCGACGTACCCGCAGCAGCAGAAGCAGAAGCAGTCTTCTGCGGTGGGATGTTCTCATTGCGGGAAGCCGGGCCATGTAGTGGCAGAGTGTCGTAGGGTACAGGGATTGTGCCTGGCTTGTGGAGGAGCAGACCACCAGATAGGGACCTGCCCGAATAGGGGAGGTCCATCATCATCCAACCTTTCTAGTTCTTCGGTGAGAGGACCAGCCCCAGTTCCAGTCCAGTAGCAGCAGCAGCAGTACCCGAGGCCATTGTTGCCTCAGGTCCAGGCCTTTCAGCAGCAGAACCAGCAGTAGTTCACCCAGGCTCCAGCACAGAACCGACAGAGGGGTTTCCAGCAGAGGGGACCCGCAGCTAGAGGTCAGGCTATGATGATAACCATGGAAGAAGAAGTTGCACCAGGTGAGGTAGTGGCAGGTACTATTCTCGTCAACACCTTTCCAGCATCTGTATTATTTAATTCTGGTGCATCGCATTCATTCATGTCTGTACGATTCGCGACACGGATAGGATTGGAGCCCGAGTCATTATCAGTGAGGCTCAATATACTTACTGGTAATGGTCTTGTGGGAGTAGATCGAGTATTTTCCTCATGTCGGATCGTAGTTAGCGGTAGAGAGTTCCCCGCTAGGCTCATAGAGTTCCCTATGGCAGACTATGATGTAGTCCTAGGCATGGATTGGTTGAGGAACCATTATGCTAGGATAGACTACCATGTTGGCAGAGTTGTCTTTAGTATTCCCGGAGAGCCAGAGTTTTCATTTTCCAGAGGCACAGTAGAGCCATCTCCTCCAGTATTACGGATGGCAGTAGCAGCAGTGCAGTTGCCCCGGATAGTTGAAGAGTTTCCAGATGTCTTCCCAGAGGAACTTCCAGGGATGCCACCAGAGCGGGAGATCGAGTTCACCATCGACTTGATTCCCGGGACAGCACCAGTATCAGAGCGAGTCTATAGAATGGCGCCTTCAGAGTTGGAGATTTTGTAAAAGATGATTGAAGAACTCAGGACCAAGGGATTCATTCGTGCAAGTGGATCGCCTTGGGGAGCCCCGATGCTTCTTGTGAAAAAGAAGGATGGTACGTCCAGGTTATATGTTGATTACCGTACCTTGAACTCAGTGACAATCAAAAACAGATACCCCCTTCCAAGGATAGATGACTTGTTTGATCAACTCAAGGGGGCTTCAGTTTTCTCGAAGATAGACTTGCGGTCAGGATACCACCAGATCAGAGTCAGAGAGCAGGACATCCCGAAGACGGCATTCAGATCGAGGTACATGCATTGGGAGTTTCTAGTTATGCCTTTTGGAGCGACCAATGCGCCGACAGTGTTCATGGACCTCATGAACCGTATTTTCATGCCTTACTTGGATCAGTTTGTGATAGTGTTCCTTGATGACATCCTGGTCTACAGCAAGAGTGAAGCAGAGCACGAGCAGCATCTCAGAATTGTCCTCCAGATTCTCAGAGAGCACCAGTTGTACGCCAAGTTCAGTAAATGCGAGTTCTGGCTCGATCGCATTTCTTACTTGGGTCACATCATTACCAGAGGAGGAGTGGAAGTGGATCCCCCGAAGATTGTAGCTATCGAGGCATGGCCAGTACCCAGCTCAGTGGCAGAAGTTCGCAGCTTTTTTGGATTGGCCGGCTACTACCGACGGTTCGTCTCTGATTTTGTAAGGATTTCAGCGCCGATGACCCAGCTGACCCGCAAGGATGTGCCGTTCGTTTGGACAGCAGAATGTCAGGAATCATTTGAGAAGTTGAAGCGAGGTTTGATAACGGCTCCCATTCTCACCCTTCCAGATGGGACCGAAGGATTCACAGTTTATTGCGACGCTTCAGGCAGAGGATTGAGATGTGTTTTGATGCAGTATGGGAAGGTAATTGCTTATACGTCACGTCAACTCTGTGATCATGAGAAGAATTACCCGACCCACGACTTGGAGCTAGCAGCAGTAGTGTTTGCACTTAAGTTGTGGAGGCACTACTTGTACGGAGACAGAGTGGAGATATTTACTGATCATAAGAGCCTGAAGTATGTTTTCACCCAGAAGGATCTTAATATGCGGCAGAGAAGATGGCTCGAGCTACTGGTGGACTACGATGTGGATTTGCAGTATCATCCAGGGAAGGCCAACGTTGTAGCAGATGCGTTGAGCCGGAGAGCCGGAGTTTATTTTCTGACGGCACAACCAGAGTTATTGTCGGATCTTCAGAAGATGGGAATTGAAGTAGTTCTTCCTTCCAATGTGGCCTTGATGGCCAGCCTACAGATTCAGTCCCCCATAGTTGAGAGGATCCGGACCGCACAGTTAACAGATTCCAAGATTCAGCGACTCAGAGCAGAGTGCGAGGCAGGGAGAAGGCCAGAGTTATGTATTCATGAGGATGGTACACTTCGACACGGCACGCGTCTTTGTGTACCCAGTGGAGATATCAGACAGGAAGTCATGGCAGAGGCTCACAGTTCGCAGTATTCCATCCACCCAGGCAGCACGAAGATGTACAGAGATATTCGTCAACACTTTTGGTGGAATGGTATGAAGAGAGAGATAGCCCGGTATGTCTCTCGATGTTTGGTTTGCCAACAAGTCAAGGCTGAACATCAGAGGCCAGCTGGACTTCTTCAACCTTTACCGATCCCAGAATAGAAATGGGAGCACATAACCATGGATTTCGTGACTGGGTTACCCAGATCTCCGGCAGGCAGAGATGCTATTTGGGTCATTGTGGACATGCTTACCAAGGTGGCACACTTTCTTCCATTTAGAGTTGGACAGTCGACGGCGCAGCTAGCAGAGATGTACCTCAGGCAGATCATCAGACTTCACGGAGTGCCAGCCAGCATAGTATCAGACAGGGATACGAGATTCACATCGCACTTCTGGCGCAGTCTTCATCAAAGTTTGGGGACTCGTCTCCAGTTCAGCTCAGCGTATCATCCGCAGACAGATGGGCAATCGGAGCACACTATACAAACCCTCGAAGATATGTTGCGGTCGTATACCCTTGACTTCGGTGGCTCGTGGGAGGATCACCTGCACCTGGTGGAATTCTCGTACAACAATAGTTTCCAGGCCAGTATCCAGATGGCACCCTTCGAGGCTCTGTATGGCAGGAAGTGCAGATCCCCGTTAGCATGGGACGATGTCGGAGAGAGGCAGATGCTCGGTCCAGAACTGATTTCTCAGACGGTTGAAGTGGTCAGGAAAGTCAGAGATCACCTCCGAGTTGCTCAGGATCGCCAGCGCCATTGGGCCGATGCTCATCGGCGTCCCTTAGAATTTGCCGTCGATGACCATGTATTCCTTAGGATCTCGTCTACCCGCGGCGTCATTCGTTTTGGCGTACGGGGAAAGCTTAGTCCTAGGTATATAGGGCCGTTCGATATTCTAGAGCGAGTAGGCGATGTGTCCTATCGTCTCGCTCTTCCGCCGTCGCTAAGTGAGGTACATGATGTATTCCATGTATCCCAATTAAGACGGTACATCCCGGACCCGAGCCATATCCTAGATCATTCGGAATTGGTTGTTGGTACCAACCTTTCGTATGAGGAGAGGCCCGTGTCTATATTGGACCGGAGAGAAAAGACGCTCAAGAACAAGACTAATAACTTAGTCCGTGTTGCTTGGGGTCATCACTCTCTAGGTGAGTCAACGTGGGAGCGTGAGGACGACATCCGATTGCGATATCCCTACCTGTTTGACTCGTAAGGTATAATGTCTTCCTTGTGCCTTACGCTTTCCCTTCCTTGCTTGCATTGTATGATTGAACTGCTTAGTGTAGCTTGTCTGTGCTTAGTATAGCTTGTCGTGGCAATCTCTAGCTCCTTGATTAAATTCCGAGGACGGAATTCTTTGAAGGTGGGTAGAGTTGTCACCCCCATTTCCTGTATTTAGTATTTGTACTCGTAATTTGGCTTTGAATTGACAAAGTTATGAAGAATTGAAGTTCTTGGTGTTCTTGGACCTGCTCTCGGCCAGGAAGAACATCCCTCTGCCTTGCGCTCTTTAGCGTATGGCCGATTGCGCACCCCCGGCCTGTGCTCTTTAGCGCAGGGCCGATTGCGCATGACCTCAGCCAGTGCTTTGCGCTGTGCTGGATTGCGCTGGCGCAAGCCATCCATGCGTAAGCCAGCCATGCGCAAAGTAACCCCTGCGTAATCTACCCATGCACAGTTGACTTCTGCGCAGTCTGTTCCTGCACAATCCACCCATGCGCAGTTCACTTCTGCGCTGTCTGTTCATACGCAATCTGCCCCCGTGCCCTGTGCCCCTGCGTACTTGGCACCCTGCGCAACTGACACCTGCGCAATCCAACTCCCTGATCCCTTGTGCAATCCATTGGCTTTTGATGAATTGTTTATTTCTTTAAGCTTGGCTCTTCTATAGCCCTATATATATTGGTATTTTGATGACTATTGTACAAGGAACTAGCATAACACGACAGTGACCCGTAGTGGTGCACTCCTGACACGACCAACCTGACTTGATAGTGGCCGTAGTGGCGCACTCCTGACAGTACCCTGACATGATTTATCTTGATAACTTGATAGTGGCCCGTGGCGGCGCACTCCTGACTTGACTTGTAACTTGTAACTTGACTCGTATAATCAACTTGACACCGTAGTTGTTCCTGCTTGCTTGCTTGTACAATCCACTTGTCTTGTCTCGTATCATGTCTAGGACGTGACTTCCTGGGTACCACGGCCAGGGACTCGCGCTAAATTGGATTAGGCTAATGATTAGATCAAACTAGAACATGGAAAATTCCCAGTCACAGGCAATCTCGTTATCTGGGCGCTTTAATGGATTTGTAGCTTGCCGACGAGTAGAGCACATTTCCAGCACACTGTCATGTGTTGCACCCTCTAAGTCACCTAAGGGTACATTTGTCTCCCGGGCAATGTACCCACCTATAACTCTCAACCCGCGGAAGGATAACTGGATAGTCTGCAGGGCTTGGGACTGGAAATTCTCACTTACATCTTGTTAGTAATTAGGTTTGTGATAACCCTAGTTAGTTAAAGTAGTAAGCCGTAGTACTTGCTTGGCCGATTGTGAATGAATGGTGTCCAGCTCTGTCTAAGTCTTGTCTAGCCCCTGTACCTGGAACTCTTGATCATGATTGTTTTACTTATCTCTAACGATAAATGAGTAGAGACAGTGAGCTATTCAGGCAAAGGGTTACAACCCCGGTCCTTGTCTGGTTTAAGGATTATAACCTGGCTCCCGGAATGGTTCCACGTCCCTAGTCGTTTATCGCCCTGTGTACTTTACTACTTGTACTTCTTTTATTCTTTATGTTCTGATATGCTGGCTTTTATTCTTATTTGTGGCCTCCTTTATGGCACTTGCTCTTTCTGGGGTTTGACCCAGCTGGTTTTGTGTGGCCAGATTTCGGAGCAGCTTCCGAGGATCTACCAAGCTTCCAGCCCAATGGTGAACACTAGACGGAACCCGGGCTACGAGTGGGTTTTCCCTTTTTGTTTCACCCACTTATATGTAAATTTATTCTTTTGAGGCGTTTAGCCGACGAGCACCTGTTAGCTCGATGCATATTTACTTACTGTCTGCCTACGGGCTGTAAACATGATTAACAAATCCTAGGGTTGATCATGTATGACTGAACTCTTGCTAGTCCCATCATTTTGTACGACTAGCTTCATGATCATCCAATATGTAATATTTGGGACGCCTTATATATATATATTTGATGCTCTAATATCTTGTAACTCTGTTAATTGCTTGAGATTGAGACAATAGGCTTGACCTTAAGAGACTGCTGGCTTGTAGTAAACCCTCATATCTAGACAGCCGTGACCATATAGTTGAGATGTATTCTATTTCAATATACGTAGCTGGCTATGTCTGCCCCTGCTCTCCAGTATTCTGGTTCTGGGGCGTGACATTTTCCTTCATAATTTCTCTCTCCTTTGTTTAATTTATGGAAGGTTATTGTTTTGTTTTGGCTATCGAGATTTAATCATAGCCGTCATTTAA
Source organism: Iris pallida (assembly GCA_029216955.1). NCBI lineage: Eukaryota > Viridiplantae > Streptophyta > Magnoliopsida > Asparagales > Iridaceae > Iris > Iris pallida. Next base: position 12,880,402 of record JANAVB010013400.1, read on the forward strand.
ATCTAATCCAATGAATGAGATTGGGATAATAATGGGGTGGATAGAATAGGTATATATATATATATATATATATATATATATATATATATATATATATATATATATATATATTCCAATGAGATATGACATACTTGCAACAACTCTCATATTACTGTTACTGTAAACTTATATATTTAGTGACAAGTAAATATCGTTACTGCAAATACTTGTAGTAACACTCATATGTATTATTGTCACTACAAACATATATATATATTTAGTGACCAGTAAATTTCGTTGTAAACACTTGCAAAATATCCATACCACTGTCATTGTAAACTTATATATTTAGACTAATAAATATCGTCACTGTAAACACTTCCAATAGCGCTCGTACGAAGTATTGTCACTATAAACTTGTAAGTTTAGTGACCAGTAAATATCATCACTGTAAACACTTGCAGTAATACTCGTACTATTGTTACTGCAAACTGATATGTTTAGTGACCAATAAATGGGTAACTATAAACAGTTGCAGTAACACTCGTATTACTGTCACATAGAACTTATATTTAATTTTGTCAAAAATTAAAATTTTATTTCATTGACAATATTAAGTGACGACCAAAACATAGTCACTGCATGATTCAATTATGTGACGATATACAACTGTTGTCACATAATCAAATTACAAGTAACAACTGTCACGTTCTGCTCCCGAATAATCGGATGCGAGTCGGACACGCCCAACCTACGTTGGAAGACAAAACGTAGTAAGCTGTACAATTTAAGAAAAACTCCAAGTAATGTAATAAAAGTACAACATCATAGTCTGCTATTACGTTCCCAGAGAAATACTACACTATTAGTCATTATTACAACTTTTAAAGAAATAATACCGGAGACAAATTCGGTGGCAAGAATAAAAGAAATAACTCACAATAGAAATATCCAAAGTAAATCACTAAACAAATATAAGAAATAAGCTAAACCTAAATCTCTGCAGCTCCTAAGTCCTGAATCACAACTCTATCCTGCTCAGTTAAGGTCCCGGACTCTGGCCATAAAAAGGTTGGACAAGATCCTTAAGTTCACCTGCAACATATCCAGTCAGAAGCAGAATAAAGTACAATATACAATAATGAAAAAAGCACAACATGTGAACAAGTAAAAATACAATGAATATGATGAACATTGTGAGACTCGACTTACAGTATCGGTATTTATATACGGATACATATTTTTGTACTGTATTTCGTATTCTCTTGGTTTTCAGAATATTTTAAATTTTTTCCAACTTATAGATTTTTTTCTTGATCGGCATACCGCTAGTATACCAGTGTATACCGACGGCATACCTGTCACTCCCATTTTTCTGTTATACGTATTTTCGGTGTACGTATACGGATTTCTGACATTTGTCAGGTGACCCGTGTTTTGACTTGTCTTTCTTAGCCTTACTTTGGTTTAATCTTGACTTGGTTTAATTTGGTTTGATTCAACTTGGCATGGCTTGGTTTGGGTTGGTTTTAGATGAGAAGAATTTTGTATATAAACCAATTTCTTCCTCTCCCTCTCTCTCTCTTCATTACTTCATTTATCTTTTCATCTTCTCCTTCATTTACTCCTCCCCCAACCTAGGCAAGTACATCTTGTCAAATCTTGAACATATTGTCTTTTCCATTTTGTTTATTTTATTCTCTTCCTTGCATGATTTTAAGCCTCTTTAGAACTTGAAGTTTTTGGTTTTGATGGTTACATTTTTGTAGATCTAAGTTTGTAACTTTTCTTATTTTCTTGTTTTTGATCTCTTAAACTTTTTTTATTTTCGAAAACTAATGGTTCCATGTTGTAGAAAATTTTATTCTATCCAATTTTGGCTTTTGAACCACTTGATTTTGATTTATTTTGAGTTAGTTATGCCATTTTTCGTGTTCATGGATTTCCCACACCTTTTGGTGCTGTCGGGACGATGAACAGTGCCGCGCGAAACATTTTTGCTTTGCGCCGTGGGCATTTTTGTCTTGAATGACTGTTTTTGTTCGTTTTAGCTGTTTTGTAGCTAGAATCTTGAAAAACTCAAAACATGAAAGTTGTATATCTTTGTTTTGGCTTCAAGAATCTTCTTGTTTTACCTTAATTGGAGTTCATATGCGACAAATAATTTCAATCTTAGTTTTGATTTTTTGGCATGTTTTCTGTACTTGGCCATTTTGATATTTTCTTCGACTGTAATAAAATTTTAACATGATTAGATAATCTCGTATTGTTGGAGGATGATTGTACACCCTCTATACACTTGACACTAGCACATATTCAATTATTATTCTATATCTTGTACTTACTTTTATTTATTCCTTTTTACATGCCATGATATGTCATTTCTTTCGATTCTTTCTTATATGCTATGATATGTATTGCCATGCCTTCCCGAATTTATTGTATTTTGCATTCTATGCCATGTATAGAATTTCTTTGTTATGGCCCGTCGTGACGTACCCATGTTACATGTCTTCTTTGCTTACTAGATAGTGGTCCGTCGTGGCGCACTCATGTTACATGTCTTCTTTATTTACTAGATAGTGGCCCGTCGTGGCGCACTCATGTTACATGTCTTCTAATAAATAGTGATCCGTAGTAGTGCACTATTGTACATGTCTTTCCTTGCCTACATGATAGTGGTCTGTCATGGCGCACTCCATATTTTTGCTATAGTGGCTTGTCGTAGCTCACTCCTAGCTTTCAGCTTATTATATTTTCTCATTGTGGCTTATTATAGTGCACTTTCTTGTATTGTCCAGTCTTGCATATCATGCCTAGGATGGATTCTGCGAAATGCCACACCCAGAATCCAAGAAGAAAATGTTAAGGGCTAAACGACTAGCTTGATTACTTAGATGCATTGGAAGGGAAGAATTTTTCAGTTGCCTGCAAGCCCTTTGTTCCGGCCCTAACCTGAATAGATTTAGAGCTATCTGTCATGATGAGCACACTTCTAGTACAACGTCGAGTGTTGCACCTTGTATATGTCTATAGGGTACATTTGTCTCCTGGGCGATGTACCCACTATTATATGTCTACAGGGTATATTTGTCTCCTGGACGATGTACACACTATTAGATATTGGATACATTTATCTCCCGGGCGATGTATCCACTATTACTTTCTTTTTCTTTTCGTCTAGATAAGTCGGGTAGTTTGCAGTGTCACGTCCCGAGTCGACAAACCGTTCGTCCCCGGTGTTATTATGCCAAATTGATCGTCCTCGCTAAGACGGGATACCGTAGGAGTCTGAAATTGCACTCGTACAAGGCAAGAACTTTACGTTGATTATTATATTAAAACACCAAGTTAAAACTTCACAAATCACATCAGAATATACTCGACAGCTGCCTGAGTTAACACTTGTCGTTCCATAGATTCGCCCCTTTATACATAAGCATTCAATTGAATTGGCTTCAAAATACTTCGGAAATAGGAAGAGCTTCAAAATGCCTCCTCACACTTCCGTTTCAGTTTAGGGCTCCCGCAGCACCCGGGGAGTTGGGGAGGGGGTTAGCAAAACACAATTGCTAAGTGGACGAAACGAACCCACTCGTCTAAACCGACTCTGATTGTTAAGGAATGCATGCTATAGAGTTTTCTTTCTATTTAGAACTAAATGAATTCAGTTCATATCGATAGCCATCTTTGAAGTAGTAAAGCATACATTGAAGCACAGTAATTTACCATAATTATTCCACAGCCGTGCTCGTCCGTGCATAAAACACAGATAATATTTACAACCTGCATAAAATAATAGGTGAACATGCCCTATCTTATATACGGTCATTGGTGTTACCACCACTTGGGACTATCTCAACAATATTTCGGCCCGTTCAGTCTAGGTTGCAAGCCTGACTGATGGTGTGAAACCCAAAATTTCTATAATTATTGATTGTTGGATTTCTTTTATCTGTAACGTAATCTTATTATTATTATAATTATAGTCGGATTAGGAAAACATTACTTTTAAAATTAATTATTGGATTTTTGTGTGTGGCCTGTCCCGATCCCGTGTCCGGGGTCCGACCCCGAACTCGAACCCGACTTCCGTTTCCTGAACCTAAGTTCGTTTCTATCCCGAATCCATCCTTAAAACCTTTTAATTAAATTATTGCCTTATATATATATATATATATATATATATATATATATATATATATATATATATATATATATATATATATATATATATCCTATTTCGGTTAAGAAAAAAAATACAAAGTTTTCCACGACCTGGCCTTTCCCCATGACCAGGCCGTTCCCCCCAAAATCTCCTCTAATCCCTCACAGCCACTCCACTCTTTCTTCCTCTCCTTCAAAACCCATTTCCATCCTCTCACCAAAAGCATCAGCACTCCTCTCCCTCACTCTCAAACTCATCCCCTCTCTCTCTATTCCCATTTCCACACTCTCCAGAGCCCTCCAACCCGAGCCCACCTCTGATCCGGCTGCCGCTCGGCGCCTCCGCCTGCGCCTCTGACCCGAGGCCAGCGTCTTCCGGCGCCCACCTCCGCTCGCGCGTTCGCCTCCCGAGGCCACGCTCGCCTTCCCCGACCCGGCCAGCGCCCCCGCCGGCCCGTGCCCGTCCGGCCAGTGCCTTCCGTCGGCCAGATCCGCCCCCGGCGACCCCGAGCACCCGTGCCGTTTCGGCCAGCGCCCCGGCGACCCCCTCGAGCCCTGTCGGCTCTGCCCCAGCGCTGCCCCGATTTCCGCAGCGCTTTGTCCCGAGCCGATCTGCTGTCCACGCCTTCTGTGCGTTGTTCCGAGCTAATTGCCGCTGTCCGCGTGTTCCTGGACTGTTCTAAGTTGGCACGAATTATTTCTTTTTATATTTCTTGCATCTGAGAGCTCTACCCGAGCAATTGAGGTATAAACCTGTGTCCCCGTGTCCCTGTGTCCCTTCCGTAGCTTAGTCAATGATGACACGGTCTCGATCCCGTTTCGGGGATCGAAAATTGAGTCCGTTGCATTTAGGGGATACGCACGACGTTTTACGTCGCGACGTTGTATTTCTGTGGTTTGGATATTGTACGCTGGATGTGTATGTTTCCCAACTCATTTCATTAGTATGCTGTACTGGTTATTCCTATTTTAGTTGGTATGTACTATTTTTGGCGAAAGTTTATTATTCTGGGGTTTGGATATTATCTTTGTGTTGCAATATTGGTGTGTTCCCTGGTTTGGGACGTTAATTTTGAGTTGTGGGTTTTGTACCGCCTCGTGGCTAGGCTGTCCTAGTTACAGAGGAGATGCTGCCCAAATTTTCAGTAAAATCTTTTCAAATAATGTTATTTAATTAAGTTCATTAAATTAAAATCTATTTTCAAATCCGGTCTTTGTAGACGATTTACAAAATTGGTTTTGTTGGTTTTAAATGCGGTATTTGTGAGTTTTGTATCCCCTATTAGGCAACGACCACATCGGTCGGATGAGCCTCGGCGACACGCAAACGTTACAGGGAATTCCTGTACGTTGAGGCGTTAGCCAGCAACGTGAGATTGCATGACCAAGTCTGAGACGCCCATTTTCTGCAAATTATATTTAATTTATATTTTGTTTTATTTTTAGAACTAGTTACTGGCCTCTAGTATTTTAGGTGCAGGGCTTCAGCTGTCACGACCCGCACCCGCTTTTCGGATACGAGACGTGTCCAAGCCAGCCTACGCCGCAGAGTCGGCGGTAGAACACTGTCAAGCCCGCAAGAATAAATGCTCAAGAAATACAACATTTGTTGCTCATTCACATTTCTAAATTTATTATAACAGTTACAACATTTATATTTAAAGGAAATACAAAGTTTTACAATTAAATGAAAATAAGTACAACTATTTTCTATTTCTAGGTCGGCCTCAGCATACCCATGTCTTTCCAATGCTAAGAGTGATCGCGGCTAATACCTGAAAAATGTTGGTTATCCAGTCAGGATTGGAATAAGTACACAAACCGACGGCAGTGCAAAACACAATAGAATTATCAAGACATGAAAATAGCATATGAGAAATGAAAATTGTAAGATAAAGTGATGTCATAGCACGATAGAGAAATAAACAAGGAAAAGCTAATAAAAGACATCTATCTAAGTGGTGTGAAATATCCTTTCGCCATGTGGACGGCTAGGGGGTAAAATCCGGCATACTGCACGTGTCGTGTGCAGCAGCTATCGTTCAAGAATAGACTCATGGGATATTTCTGGGTAGTCCACATGTATACTAAGATATTTCCCCTTCCGACTACTCCGTGTGACGAGCGTGTCAACAAGCAGCAAGATATATGTATAGACATGAAATAAAAAGACTACTATGAATCGGAAAGCAATCAGAAAGTGCACTTGCCTGTCGTCCCGAGCTGCGAGTAATGATCAAGTGTTGAGTCAGAGTCCAACAAACCTATATTATGAATCAATTTCTAATCAACAGATGAAGGTGAATAATGAGTCTGCTTATCTATGGTGAGTTACCCCTTTTAATTAATCATATATAACCCTCTATATCTACTATTAACATTACTCTCAACCTTTATCCTATATGAGTTAGGACTATACAGTGCTACTAGGCTCCTGTCTGCCATACCCTCTCTAGTTGACCTATAAAGTCCCCTCCTCTGAACAGTCCTGGGAAGGACTCTTCCCAAACACTAGCACATGTCCTACTCTGACCCTTACTCCCAAGAATTTACCAAGATAGGATGGACCCTAGTTTAGCTTGTGTTGACATGTATTTGGGGCTGAACTAGTTCTGCCTGGCTTTAACAGGAAATGGGCTAATAGTCTAAAGGCAAAAACCAGAATCAAGTGTATGAAGAGACTGATCCAATCCTTCCTTTGTGTCAAATGCTGTCATTACAGTACAGGGCTAATCTATTATACTAAGGTATTTTAGGGCAAGGAATTAGTATCCCTTTTACTAATGGAAACCCAGGCTACTCCCTGTCACCCAGTGCATATTTTTCCCAGTATGCATTTATGAGTTTATGAAGAAAAGTATGCTGTGAGTTAACACAGTGTCATTCAGGATATGGAGACAGGGCTTGATATAAAGGACATAATGTAAAGGGTTAAAGCTAATGTCCTCATGGTCCAGATATCACACTGAACTGCAGTTATAGATTTACCTATAAGTGTACAAGTCTACACATGATATGAATTCTTTGATGTACCTATACAGGGACACCTCTCACTCCTCCATTGGATACTGGCACTCAACACTAAAGACCAAAGACACACATCCAGAACCACACAGGCTATGATACCCCTGTTATACACCTTACTGACTCAGGACACCCTCTAAATACTAGTGAAAGTGTCATTTGCACTTCACTGGTCCTTGGTGTAGGTCCACCCTACCTATGCCTGTTGCAACTGTTTGGTAACCTGTCAAGAGAAGTGTACACACAAATGTGCATTGAATGCTAATTTCCTCTCTTGTCATTTATTTGACTGATGTTTACCTGACAAAGAACCAACTGTCCCAACCACACCATGGTGGACTGGTGCTATGCTACTAATATCTGGAATAGAGTAGAACAATTTGGACTATACACATAGATTGAGCCCTTTAGGATCCTGGACTGAATATTTGTTGTCCTCTTGTGAACAGGGAACAAGGATGATGAAAAATAGGAGAGTTTGACTGTCACCAGGTTATGCAGGACTGGAAATGTACAGATGCAAAGGTTTAACTAAAGTGGTCTTCCTAACTCTCCCTCTAGAACTACTGGAGACTCTCACAATCCTGTGCAATCAAAGCCCTGTGGTATCAATGACCCAATAGTAACCAGGTTATAACTGATACAAGAGGAATTAAATATTACTAAGGTTATGAATCATGTGTACCAAACAGGACACAACCTAATGTTGGGTAGTAGGCAGGACCAAGCAAGGGTGCAGGGCAATTACAACAAAACTCACCATCTTGTGATACTTTCTCCCCCTATAGCAGGACAACCACAAAAGAACCCCCTGTTGCAGTGTCATGTTGGACATTCAATGTAGGAAAAGCTTGGATACCTGGAAATGGTATCTCTGATACTTTCACACACCTGATGCCTAAACAAATACTCCCACCCTTCTATTTCCCAGATACGAGTGATACCTAGATCCCTTCCATTACACACGCCACTAATATATTCATAGGAAGTTTCCCTACCTATTGTATAGTTGTATTTTTTTGCTACCCACAGCCTTCCCTGTGCCAAACAGAGTCTTCCAAGGGACACACCCCTGTGCCCTGAATAATGGGTATCATACACAACCCTAGTTAGGTACTTACACCTTGTTCTCAGGTTTTAATAGCTCTGTGCACAGACTCAACACCTTCTACCCATTGTTTCAAACACCTTATACACATAACAGAGATTTCGAGCAGGGGAATACCTGTATTTCGAAACAAGGTCTCTGGATGATTCTTCTGACCTCCTCTGGAAGATCTTGCGACAGGACGAGCTCGGGTTGCTAGGGTTTTGGGGAGACGGCAGGGTCGATTTCAATTGCTCTTATATAAGAATTTTACTGGATAGACTCGAATCTTTCTCTAGGATTTGAATCCCAGTTTGAAGCCCATTCAAATTAGGATTCAAATCTCTTCGAGTTTGGTCCTCAGCCTTAGCCGTTTGAAGTTTGAATTTAAACAGGAGTTTTGCAGATTAGACCCTCTTCTAATCTTATTTATACGCCAGTATTTCTGTTTTAGAGGCAAAAGGGAAAAACCCCTCCCCAATCCTATCAGTATTTGCTTATCAGGGTGTTCAAGTCATTTACACTATTTGACACTTAAAAAAAAACTTTATGCTACTTAAAGGTATTTAGCAAAATATAATTTTATAAATAATAGAATGGAATTTTGGGTCAAGGACTTACATCGGCCTCCTGACTGGACCGCTTCACGGCATTCAGAGCTCGCCTCAGTTTTATGTTAAATTAATTAAATTGTTGTAAGGGCATAAGCCCAGTTTTTCTTTATTTTTCTGTGGCCATGTATTGTGTAGCTTAGATTTTCTATTTCTTTTGTGGGTTTTGTTGTTGGCGTAGCTAGGCGCATAATAAAAATTGGTTATTAATTATTTTGTATAAAATTAATAAGAATTTCTCACATTTAATTAAAATGGATAAATTACTAGTAAGTTAACAAGTCTATGATTTTATCATTTAAAGAAAGTAGTTTTATATATATTATTAAAAATACAAGTTTTGCCAATTAAATTGTAATTGCTATTTTCTCCAATAAATCAGTAATCGGTTTATCCTGTAAAATTGATAACCAATATAGTTTACGACGTTAGACGGATTTCGTTAGATTAATTAAATAACTTAAAATCTGACTAGGGTATGTTTCTAGAAATAGATTTGGCTCATCTATGTTTCTAAGTCAGGATTCTCAATTGTAGGGTTTTGAGGACGTATTTGACTTCCTCCCCAGGTATCGACATCATGTTCCAGTCATTAACAAGGGCAAGTTACGGTTATGTTTTCTTGCATTTTATTTAGTAATTGTCATGTTGCATGCTCAAACCACATTGCTACACGGAACCCTCTCCTAGGGTTCAAATATTGATTGATATTGATTGTGGGGATATTGGGGGAATAGTATAGCGTTTATGACCAATACCCCTCATATTGCATATTGTTATTGTGTGAGCTTACCCCTCTTACACACGAGGATAATCCGTATCGCGTCGCTAGGATGCTATTGTACAACCCAAGCCGGTCATAGACGTTACCTATTCAAATCATATTGTTTCAAATACTGAATTGCTGGAAATTGCTGAAAAATATTGTTCAAAGTATTTCAACTGTTTAAAATTGCATCTTTCTATTATTATTTAGAATGTCGGATTATGTACTCGTACTTGCTCCTTTTCTGACTGGATCCCCCCCAATAGGTGATGTTGATGATGCTGAGCTATTGTTCAATAGCTACTATGACCCGGTATTATATCCTGTGGTATTGCCAGAGTCCCCCTTGGAAGACGCAGAACCAGAGGCTGATGAACCGACCGTTTAGCTAGTTATTTTCCTCGTTATCTAGTTTATTTGTGTTGGAGTTGTAGATTTTGGTTTCAGTATTTTATTTCAGCACTTTCAGTTTCAGTTTGTACTTTTTGAATTGTTGAATAAAAAGTTTTTAAATATTCGTAAATTCGTGTTGTGGCAAAATGCAAATGAATGTTGTTGTGAATACCTGCAAATAGAACAGCTTACTGCCGCCATCTCACAACGGTGCAGGCTGGGCATGATCCGATTCGACCCAACAATTTGGGATCGGATCGTGACATGTTTTTAGTGGTGGTCCATGTAGGTCCAAAATAACAACTTAGGTAAACATATCTAGAAACAATTAGAACACTAGAATATTGATTTGTCACAACATAGAACCGAATTATCTATACTAGCATATGTGCACGTGCCTTGCACGTATTTTAATATTTCTTAATTAGTTTAGAAAGACTCTTTAGGAGGACCAAAGGGTAGTCTTCCTAATTACTAAGTTGTCCTTATTAAAATTAATGAACTATTTTTAATTAGTATAAGTATGTAAGGGTATTTTCAGAATTCAAAAGTTTCACCATCTAAGTTTTCCTATTATATAGTAGAATAGATATAAGTAACTATTGTTGCTTGCTTATAGAACGGTAGGTTACCTTGTTTACGCTTGCCTCTAAACTTGCCAGACTATGAAGACAACCTGACCTATGCCTATCAGTCGGTACTAGCAAGATCTTGTTTTCTATGCATGACGCAAGAAACATGACAAGAGAATCGTAGTAGTAGATTGAGCAGTGGGAGGATGCTCGAACCAGACCAGGACCAGAAGAGCTAATGATACCTAGAATTATTGATTAGCACTAGATGATACGCTACCGAAGCATAACATATTACCCTTGATTACACTTTTTTTTTCTTCTTCTGGCCAATATCTTTCCCAAAGTCATGTCTCTCCTACGATACAATTTCTGAAAATTGTAATCTTAATGAGAATGTATGTAAGGTGGTATTTAACAAGGATATATTGGTGATTAAGAATTAGAAGAATAGAATTTTGGAATGTCTAGATATTTTATATATATATATATATATATATATATATATATATATATATATATATTTTTTTTTTTTTTTTATATATATATATATATATATATATATATATATATATATATATATATATATATATATTGTCACGACCCGCACCCGCTATAAGGGCACGTGTACGTGACAACGCCCAGCCCTCACCGTAAAAACGGCGTGGAACGCTGTAGGTTTTCTACTCTAACAACAGTTTATATATATATATCAAAACCTGTCGAGAATATGGTCAACCCCGAATGGAGGACAAGCAATGAATATATATGAGTACTCAATCACAACTCTAAGATAATAAAGTATAGACTGAAAGATAAAGACAACAAGACGATAAAATAATAACCCGTCAAGTCCAAATACAAATAATATACAAGTCCAAGTCTCTAATACAATCCATAATAATAACAGTCTCAAAAGTAGCTGGAGACAAGGTCCAGTACAAAAGACCTACTCTATCTAAGCAATAGGTAAAGTCTCGTCAGGCGGAGCTAAGCCCTGCTGGACCAAAGTCTCCAAGTCTATGCCCACTACGTCATCCAGACCGTAGTAGGTACAGTAATCCCCCTCATCAGCATCTGTAATATTTTGTCAACATATCCAGTCAGGATGGAACGAGTATAATCTACTAACAACAGTTCACAAGATATGACAAAAGCTATAAGACAGTAAATAGAGAGTATATACAAGAAAAATCATAGAATGTACATGTGAGTATCATGGCAAGGTAAGCTGTAAATCTAGAGCTAGAACAAGGCAAGTAAACTGATCATGACATGTACAAGAATCAAGAATCATCTATCTAGGTGTGTGAGTACTAGCTATAATATATGGCCGGCTTGGGAACTTGCACAAATAGTAATAGGCCTGGCTAATCATACGTGGGGTGTATGATCAACACTCATAATCAATAGGTGCACAATAGGCTTTGACCACATATCTACACTAATACTTTCCGCCCCCGACTGGTAGAGTGGATCCAAGCAAGACACGTTACGACACGAGATTCTACGAGAAGGGAGCAAGTCTCCTCGAGAATCGGTGTCCATATACTGCACAAGAACTATAAGGAAGCTTGCACAAGATATACCAAGATAACGAGGAATAACATCTCATGTCGGGATCCATAAATACCAATCCGTGTGACCACTGTGTCGAGAACAAGCATATCTACACTAATTACATGAATTATAACAATCATCGTAAATTGAAAAAGTGTCAGAGAATGTACTCGCCTGTAATATGATATGATATGTCAACGGGATCAAATGCTGCGTCTCGAGGACCTATAGAGAACAAGACATATCAATACTCTGTTTAGGAAATAAAGTCAAATCAAATTAAACCCTATTAAGTCATTCTAGGTTAAGACAAGTCAAATTAGGTCAATGCAAGTCAAACGAAATTAATCTAGGTCGATTTAAGTCAACGGTTGACTTACAGTTGACTTTTGGTCAACTGGTCAACTTTGGTCAACTCTAGGTCAATCCTAGGTCAATAGTGACTAATAGTTGACTTTTGGTCAACTGCCCAAGTTTAATGGAATTTGGGACTAAATTGGGTAAAGTGTTGACCCATAGTTGACTTTTGGTCTAAAAAGTCAACCGTGGTCAACCGAGGTCAAGACTAGGTCTAGGCGACTATTTCTAATCATTACCAACCTCTACAATCCATATCCAAGTCCACCTTGGACTTTAAAACTCAAATCTTGGCCGTAGGCCAATTTCCTAATTTACCCTTTTCTAAGGTAAATTTCTAGCCAAGGTGAATATCAAGTTAGCCTACCTACGCTTGGTATTTTGACCCGTGCTCCCTAGGGTAGTAAGATACTAGCCTAAACATACATTACCTACCAATATACCTAGGTAAAGTGGACGTCTAGTCCATCTTACGGTCCATTGTCGATATCTTGAATATTTCAAGATACGCAATGGTACGGCGCGATACCGGCGCCCTACAACCCCGATTTCAACTCGGAAGCCTACCCGCAAAATTTAATTCACGTATTCTAGGTCTCCCCCAAGTTTCATCTCATTCCGACACTCGGGGCTCAAATTCATCCTCTAACTCGATCTCTTCTAAAATTCTCTTCTAATTCTTATTCTAATTCTTCTTCTAATTCCCTTTCCTCCTTTCTCTCATACTCTTCTAAACTTCCTCTCATTCCTTTCCTTATTCTTCTCATTTTTCTCTTATTCTCTTCTTCTTCTTAATCTTCTTAATCTTCTTCTCATTCTTTCCTTCCTAACTTCTTCTAACTCTTTTCCTTCTAATTATCTTCCTCTTATTTTCTTCTAACTTTCTCTAACTTCTTCTCTAATTCTCTAATTCTCTATATATATCCATCTATCTATATATATATATACATCTCTCTATATATATACATATATATACCTATAGGGGGGTTTATTGGGTTAAATGGGGGGTTTTAAGGGGGCTAAAGGGGTGGGGGACTGCTCTGCAGCTGCTGCCACTGCCTTGTTGCTGCTGCAGCTGTTGCTAGCTGCTGCTAGCTGCTGCTCCTACTGCTGCATACTTCTGCTGCAGTTGCTCCTCTTCCCCCTCTCTTCATCTCTTCTACTTCTCCTCCTACTCTTCTCTCTCTCTCTCTCTCTCTCTCTCTCTCTCTATATATATATATATATATATATATATATATATATATATATATATATATATATATATATATATATATATATATCTATCTATATATCTAACCATCTATCTATATATATATTCACATACATATCCATATCTATATGTAAATACACACACACACATACACATTTATATAGACACACTCACACAAACTCTCACACAAGCACTCACACACTCTCACAAACACACACACACTCTCACAACACAAACACACACCACCACTCTCACAAACACACACACACTCTCACAACACACACACCACCACTCTCACACAAACACACACATACTCTCACAAACACACACACACACTCACAAACCACTACCACTCTCTCACACAACACCACTCTCTCACACAACACCACTCTCTCATGACACTCAATCACACACACCATCCACCATCACCACTACCATTCTCCTACACACACACACAAATACATATAATTATATATACTCATATATATATATATATATATATATATATATATATATATATATGAGAAAAATGTACCTAAGGTCGACCTCATTTTCCTCACTTTACAACATTTTTTTGGTGAATTTTTTTTATGGGATTCATCTACACCTTATTGATTGGCAACGTACCAAATTTCAAGAAAAAATAATATTGTTTAGCCCCCTATCAATAAGGTGCAAAATCGACGGTGTAGCAGGAAAGTTTTAGACCGTCGATATATAAAAACCCCTAATTTCAGAAAAGTTTTAGACGGTGTAGTAAGAAAAAATAATATTGTTTAGCCCCCTACCATTCTATATATAAAAACCCCTAATTAATCCTTAACCTAGATTTCTAGAAAAACCTACAAATTCTAGGGCAAAGTTTGGAGAATCATCTCCTCTACAATTATTGTGAAGGGAATAAATGAATTAGAGGAATAAATGATGAATTTATGGCCTACCTAGATTAGGTTTTGCTTGAGGAAGAAAAGAGCTTGGAAAGAAAGAAAGAAATTTGAGAGAGAGAGTGTTTGCTTTGTTGTGAAGCAAAGGGGGTGGGTTCTCCTTGTGGCCGGCCATGGTGGGGGGGGGGGGGGAATATTGGGTTTGGGTGGTGATCCAATAAGCCCCCAAACCTAATAGACTTAGTTTGGGTTCGGTTTGTTTCGGTTTGGTTCGGTTTGTTTCTAATTAACCAATTAAGCCTCTAAAAAGACTAATTAAGCCATGGAAGTTGGGTTTATGGTTTCTAACCTAATTAGGATGGTATGTGGGCCAAGTCCAGCTAGTATGTGGGTCCCACTAGTGTCCAGGCTACCCGGGTCTCCAACTTAAGTCCGAATTGGATAAAATCCAAACCAAACCAAATAAATCCCTAAAAATCATATAAAATCAAATAAAATTCCTAAAAATTATAAAAATTGAAAAATGATGAAAATATCCCTAATTCAAAAACTGGGGGTGATAAATCTACCCTCCTTAAATAAATTTCGTCCTCGAAATTGAATGAGAACTAACACAGCAATCATGAATAGAACAAGGAAAGAAAAAGATAGAATTTTACCTCAAGGCTCGAAGTGATATGGGAATCGCTCCCGCATGTCGTCCTTCCTCTTCCAGGTAGACTCACCTGGAGAGTGGTGTCTCCATGCAATGCGAACCAAGGGAATGGCCTGGTTCCGGAGCACCTTGTCACGACCCGCTCCCGAATAACCGGATACGAGTCGGACACACCCAGCCTTTGTTGTTAGACACAACAAAGTAAGTTGTACCATTCTAGAAAAACTAACCAGATAATATGAACATGAATGAAATCACAGCGTCTATATAAATGTGTCCCAGCCAGAGTAAGTACAATATCTGAATTATTACATTCAACAAATGAAAGAGTCTGCTAGTCTCAATACATGAAAAAAAATAGAAAATACTAAGAGAAGCTCTAGGCTTCTGCAGCCTCTAGGTCACAAGAAGCTCCAGCTGGCTCAGCAGGAAAAACAATATCCTGACCATAGTAAGTGTCGCACAAGGCCTCCATCTCACCTGCAACATATCCTATTCAGGAGCGGAGCAAGTACAATTCTAGGTAATGAACAAGACATCATGATATGAAGGTACAAGAAAACATGGAAAGTACATGAAAGAACATGTGAATAAGTACATGAAAGAAACATTGTAAAGTACATGAAAGAACATGGTGAATAAGTACATGAAAGAAACAGTGTAAAGTACATCAAAGAACATGGTATGTAAGCACCTGAAAGAACATGATATCATGGAATCACAGGAAATAAGTACAAGGTATATTTCCTGAACATGTGTGTACTATATTTGAAATATAACTAAATATGTGACCGGCTAGGGTAAGCACATGAAAGCACATGAATGGGCGGCTTAGGACCCGCGTGCACGATGCGGGGTCTAAGCTAAACACATCTGAGTTGTTTCTTGGGATTGGTCACATAGATAGTATATTTCCCCACCCCAGGTACAAGTAATAAGAACAAGGAACAAGAGCACCAGAAAGTACATGACGTGTTGCAATGTGTCAATCAAGAAAGCACAGGAAAAGTACAAGACTGTAGAGTGTACTTGCCTTGCTCCAGGAAAGTACAAGTAGGCAAAAGAGCTGGATGATCTCCTGTAATTAATGATTTATAATATAATTAGACTATGAACAAGATATTAACTAATCATATTTATAAACAATAACCTTTCTCTATAAATACTTCTTCCTAAACTAAGGTATTTCTACTAAAACAATGAGATGTATATCTAGGGAAAAATTTATAAACTCTAGAGATCACCCCACTGGTTGACTCAATACCAAGATTACTTATAACTAATAGGGTTTCTAGGTGTTGGTATCACCCAATCCCAATCAATCTCTCAATGGCAAGCTAAATGACTGGATTACTAATATGAGTATCCTCCTAACTAGTCCTTTCAACTTGATATGCTAAGATACTCTAAATAGTCTAATGGTACCTACAGTTGCAATTTGCAACATGAATTACAATGTTCTATTTGAAACAGAACACTTAAATCACTTTAGAGTAGGATTGAACCTATATCAATCCTAAATCTAAAAGATTGAATCACTCACAGATAACTGAACAAGAGTTCAGTTCACTGTGCTAATACTCCAGATACAGTTTCATTTGTGAAACTGGTAATCCAATCAGTACAGTCCCGACTTCTCAAATACCAGCCTTGATTCCCATGTTCTATCTATAGTTCAACAAATCCCCCCTCATTCGATTTAGCCATTCCATTCTCAGGTGGAAGTTGATTCTAAAAAAAATAGGACTGTCTTCAACAATACTGAATTACTTCCAAGCTTAGTCATTCTTGAAATTGGTCCTAAATTCTCAGGAAGCCACACTAATACAGCTAGTTATCTAGTCTCAGAATTACAGTTAGATTTGAACTCAAAATTAACCTGGAAATTCCCCAACCAATCTGAGGTAACTGACCCCTTCATTCAGATTCATCTTTGAACCACAAACAAAGATATGCAGTCCCAGGTTACAATTTTAGCTAGAACATTGATATGTATTAGGTTCAACAGAGTAAACTAGGACACATAATAAGTCCCAGTAATATGGACAGTGCAAAAGTTCCTTGTAAGAAGCTGTAGTTAAGAGTTTACTATAAATTCAAACTTAACTTAACAACCTAACCTCTCTTTCTAATCAGCCTCTTGTTTCACTAATCTGTCCAATACACAGAATTACACTCCTGGGTTTCCATTGGAGTTTAACAAGTGTCTCAGGTTTTTCCCTGAGACTCTCAGGTTTCAGCTATCAGTTCAGACTTCAAAACAGTTCAATAAATCCTAAAGTCCAATTTGTATTAGTCCTATAGGTTCAAATTCAGTAAGCTCTTAACATTAGTTAATAATCATGAAACTCCCAACTCAGGACTGAAAAATGGTCCTCATGCTCAACATTATAATTGTATCACTTTGTGATATCTCAGTCCTGGGCTTACTGAGACAACCTACTGCTATTCAGTCCATTTGTTCAACTATACTAAAGACCAATCCTTCCCAGGCTAGGCTGATACTTCTATCAAACACCAATGCAACCCAGGCTACTGCCATATCCATAGATTGGTCATAAGATTACCATATCAGCTAGCAGTTCAGTTCATCAGAATGGAACTGATAGTTGGTAGCAGTCTAGGAGGGATTTAAAAGAATAAATTCTGATCTCAACTGAAATTGTGAAGAATGAAATCAAGTTCACTGATCTGTAGAGAAACAAATCAATGCCTGAAATGAACAGATACATATAAAAAGTCCCAGGAAAAGATTTCCATAGAAAACTTGTCACTGAAACAATATGTAAAAGTTTCCAGGAAGATACTTGCCTAGTTCATCATTCAAAACATTTCCAGTTTAGTTCAGGCTAACTCAGTTATCCCCACCTATCAAAACGCAACCAATCATTGGTACTACAAGATAATTCCTAATATATTCAGGATACATATATCTATTTGCAGCAAGGTTCTATTCAGTTTAGAGAAAATATGGCTACAGTCTAAAATTTACTAAATTAAAAGTTAATCAACAATCGAGTATGAACTCCTGATCTAGGAAAAATTCACACACAATCATGTCTATCCCACAGATGCCATCACACAGATATATTCGAAATATTGCAGATCAGGGGTTTACCTTCACGAGATCAAATCAGGGTCCAAAGGAGTGTTCTCTGCAACTTGCTGTACTGGGTTCAAATCCTCATTCATCCAAACATCCTGACACTAAATCGATCACTCAACAATGAACACATATATCTTCTTATGAATCGAACCAACAGAATTTAACTTCACAGCCTACTGAGAAGAATTTGAGAAAACTCACAGGGACAGATCAATGAGGATGACTGCCAAAAATCAATAAAATTAACCCAACCTCGATCTATCAATTAACATCACAAGTTTGAGAACAAAGTCTAGAATTACCACTTGATCACAAGCAATTGAATGGGGATCTTACCTTGTTCTATTGATTGAAATAGCCAGGAATGTCGAAAAGTACTTGCAACATAGTCTATTGACCTCCATTGATGATGATGAAGATATGAATTCGTTTGATCGATCCACGAGGCTTCGATCAACCACTGGATCGAGAAAGAATTCAGAGTTAAGCAAAAAATTAAGAAATGAAGAGTCGATCGACAGATCGTCAAGAAAATTGGAATCAAAGACTAAGATCTGCATCTACCTGTCGTGCTGATGATTTGGTAAGGAGGAAACTAAACCAAAGTTCTCATGCCTCCATGAAAACTTCTGCCATGGCCGCCATTGCCATTGTACTCAGAAGTTGGTTGAAGCTAAAATCAATGGAGAGAATGGTTGAGGAATGAATGGAGAAATGGGAAGATTATATAAGGTTAGCTGGAAAAGATGGCGTAAGAATAAAGCTAGTAATGGCGGAAAAAATTTGGGGATCTCAGCTGCACATGGCTGGTATAACCGCCTCTCCTATCAAAGAATTTCGAAGGGAAATTCGCACAATCGAAGAGGAATTTTGAAAATGAGAGATAAACGTTTGAGTTTAAACCTAACTAAAGAGTATGGGCTTGGTCCTCATATAAAGGCTTAGTCTACAGAACCATATAGCTGAATGTATCAGTGGGAACATGGGCTTGGCTAAAACAAGGTTTAATTCACATGGAAAGCCCATGGTCAAGGAAAATGTTTAACTTAGATTTGCATAACATAAATATATCAAAGTACAAATTCTAATTTACTTAGTCAAAACATACATATATATATTCATAGAAAATTTTAAAAAAAATTTATTCACTAGAAAAGGTGGAGTTACAAATCTCCCCAGCTTGAGAAATTTCGTCCTCGAAATTCAAGAATTGATTCACAAAATATACTATAAAGTATTATTTGAAAAAAAGATCATGGAAATTTCAAAATACTAAAATACAATCAAGTGAATAATCCAGGGTAGCGCTCTCGCATCTCGTCCTCACGCTCCCATGTGGACTCTCCCGGAGAGTGGTGTCTCCACATGACACGGACAAGAGGAATGGTCTGATTTCGCAGACGCTTCTCCCTACGATCGAGGATCTCCACTGGCTGCTCCTCGTAGGTCAATCTCGGGCCCACCTCCAGCTCGGAATAGTCTACCACATGGCTCGGGTCTGGAATGTATCGTTGAAGCTGAGATACGTGGAAGACATCGTGCACTCTCTCCAATCTAGCTGGAAGCGCTAGTCGATACGCCACCTCGCCAATCCGTGCCGTCACGTCGAAAGGTCCGATGAATCTCGGACTGAGCTTTCCGCCTCTGCCGAATCTGATGACGCCCCTAGTCGGTGAGATCTTCAGGAATACCCTGTCTCCAGCCTCAAACTCAAGTGTCCGTCTGCTGCTGTCCATCCAGTGCTTCTGCCGATCCTGTGCAACTCTGATACGCTCCCTGATCAGTCTGACTTTCTCAGCTGAGTCTACCACCATCTATGGCCCAAGCAAAGCTCTCTCGCCAACTTTGTCCCAAGATAACGGTATGCGACATCTCCGTCCATACAGCGCCTCGACCGGAGTCATCTCGATGCTAGCCTGATAACTGTTGTTATAGGCAAACTCTACTAGATGCAAATGGTCCTCCCACGAACCGCCGAAGTCGAGTGCGCAAACCCGCAGCATGTCCTCCAAGGTCTGAATGGTCCACTCGGACTGTCCGTCCGTCTATGGATGATAGGCTGTACTGAACTTCAACTGTAATCCCAAGCTCGGTTGTAGACTCCTCCAGAAGTGCGATGTGAAGCGGCTGTCTCGATCTGAAACGATGCTAACCGGCACTCCATGAATCCTCACGATCTGACGCATGTAAAGGTCTGCAAGCTTCTCGGTCGACAGCCCAACCTTGAACGGAATGAAATGGGCAGACTTCGTCAGTCTATCCACGATCACCCAAATAGCGTCCTTGCTACTGGGAGTACGCGGCAATCCAGAGATGAAGTCCATGGTAATGTGCTCCCACTTCCATTCCGGAATAGGTAAAGGCTGGAGTAATCCTGCTGGTCTCTGGCGCTCCGCCTTGACTTGCTGGCACATAAGGCATCTGAAAACAAATCTGGCAACCTTTCTCTTCATCCCATACCACCAAACATACTCACGCAAATCCTTGTACATCTTGGTAGATCCAGGATGTATAGAATACTGCGACTGGTGGGCCTCCTACATCACCTCCTCTCGCAAGTCCTTGGGCACACACAGCTGGCTCCCGTGCCTCAAGGATCCGTCCTCCGCAATGGTGAAGTCGTCGAGCAGTCCTGCCTCCGTTTGAGCTCTAAGACATTGTTGCTCCCCTTCCCGGAAATTTTTTAAATATTTTTATTTTACTTATTATTATTGTTGTTATTATTGTTATTATTGTTATTATTTTATTTTAATATTATTGAAGTTATTATGAAATATTACTATTTTAATATTTTTGGGTATATGTGTGTGAATATATATGTGCATGTATATATACCAGTGTGTATAAATATAGGTGAGTAAAATATATAAATATACTAGTATTATATAAATGTAGGTATAAATAAATATACATGTATTGGTATTTGTATATATATAAATATATATATATATATATATGATATATTTGTATGCGTGTATATAAATATATATAGTGTACATGTGTATGTACATGTGAATATATTGTATATATAGATGTATATGTAAAAATATATATATATATATATATATATATATATATATATATATATATATATATATATATATATATATATATATATTGATAATAGAAAAGAAATGGTATATGTGTATTATGCTTCTTTGTCTTTGATCCAAGTATATTCCTTAAAGAGTTTAAATGTGCTCTTCTGCTTAAGTTTGTTTATGGCTTTTGAGCACGGTGGAATATTAAGGAGAGGAATCAGTTTTCTCATTTATATGGATATGGAAGGTTAACCTTTGTACTCATTTCTGTGGAGATGTGCATAGACATTGTAATGATGTACTCCACATATGCTCGCTTGATACCAAATTCTACTTTATGATAGTCAACATAGATGGGCATTATTCAGTGAACATCTTGAGAAATGCAATATATAGGACAGTGAAAGCTTTTCCTGTGGGACCCTAAGACGTTTGGATCAGTATGCAATTATGCATTATCCTGAGATCATGCAGAGCCTTTAAGCCAAGGCCACAGGCCATACGTTAACCCATCCCTAAACCCGAGCCCCACAGCTCACTTAGCCCAGGCCGTAGGCCCACATGAGAAGCTAAGCCCCGCTTAGTTTCTCCAAACCGAACAGTAGCAGTCCCGAACACAGCCAAGTCAACCTTACACCCGATTCTCTTTGTTACATATATAACCGATAGCTACAGATCGAGAATTACAAAACCCTAACCTAAACACCTACTTTTCGTCGTGCCACCCGACCCTGGGCAGCCACCCACCGCCGACGCCACCGCCGCAGGCCGCCCATCGCTGGCCGTCGTGCGTTTCATGCGCGGACTGAAGAGCAGCACCCGCAAAAGCAGAGAACGACAGTCGCGCGCTCGACTTCGCGACGTGATTTCTCCCTCCTCGGTCGATGAAATGTCGAACCGTTTGCTCAGGTACAACCACAACATAACCATCTTCGAATCCCAGTAGTTAGGTTTCAAAATAGTCGTGCGACTGACCCAAGAAATCGACACGAAGTCAATCAAAAACCTGTTCGAAAACAGGGAATATAGTAGTCCATGAACCCATATTTGAGGATCGTTTTCGATCAGACCAGTCCCATATTAGAAATTCTAATTGAACAGTTATTTAGACAACATATAGGACAAAAAAACCCTTCAGATAGATTAATTTTTTGTTCACAGTGTAATGAGTAATTGGATTGTAAAGTTTGAGAAAAATCTGTTTTTAAAATTAGAAAATTGTTCCACGCGACGTGCGTCCCGCCAAACCGGGCGACATGGTCGCGCACCGTAATGATCGAAAGCTGCGTAACAGCTTCGTGGTCGTGTGGGCTTTGACGGAATTTAAATTGGTCGCGTGTGCGCGACGAATTTGACGCGTATCCGTCGAAATCGCCCCGTATCCGTGCAATGCAAATTAAGTCATAACTTTGTGCACGCTCGTCAGATCGAGACGAAACTTGCGCCATCAGGACCGTATCATTTTTCTGGTCCTGTATACCAAGTTTGGTCCAATTCTGAGACAGTTGAATCCGACGTCGTTTTGCGGACCCCACGGTCCCACTCGACGGGCGATTTTGTGCACGGCCTGCCGGAATCCAACTTTGGACATACGGTTGGGTTCGTATTGAAAAACTGGATCCATAGACATGTAGTTTGACGACTTTAGAGACCATTGACTCTGGCACGCTTTTTGGTGCAAAGCGGGTCCAACGACGGACATCGTTTTTGTCCGAAATTACCGTTTTGCCCCTGTGTCCAGAATTGGACTTAAGGACAGGCAATCCTAGCTAATTTGACTGTTCTGAGAACGTTGGTAATATTTATTTCAGCATCCGGAGACTTCTACATGTGTTGACTGATTGGGGCTCATTGAGTGGTATAGTATTTTGGTTTCTCCAGCTAAGGACCTCAGGCAAGTGCACTTTCTGATTGCTTTCCGATTTATCGTAGTCTTTTCATTTCATGTCTATACATATATCTTGCTGCTTGTTGACACGCTCGTCACACGGAGTAGTCGGGAGGGAAAATATCTTAGTAAACATGTGAACTACCCAGAACTTTCCCATGAGTCTATTCTTGAACGATAGCAGCTGCACACGACACGTGCAGTGAGCCGTATTTACCCCTAGCCGTTCACATGTCGAAACAGATATTTCACACCACCTAGATAGATGTCTTTTATTAGTTTTTCCTTATTTACTTCTCTATCGTACCATGTCATCAGTTTTCTTACCAGCTTATATATTCTATATGCTATTTTCATGTCTTGTTAATTCTATTATGTTTTGCATTCTCGTCGGTTTGTGTACTTGTTCCAATCCTGACTGGATAACCAACATTTTTCAGGTTTAGCCGCTATTACTCTTAGCACTGGGGAAGACTTGGGTATGCTGAGGCCGACCTAGAATTAGAAAGCAATTGTATCAATTTCATTAACTGTAAATCTTGTATTTTCTTTAATTATAAATCTTGTAAATGTTGTAATAAATTTAGAATTGTGAATGAGCAGCAAATGTTTTATTTTTGAGTATTTATTCTCTTGCGGGCTTGACAGCGTTCTACCGCCGACTCTGCGGCGTAGGCTGGCTTGGACACGTCTCGTATCCGAAAAGCGGGTGCGGGTCGTGACAAGTTTTTGTGGTGGCCCATGCAGGTCTGTTTTTGCAAAAGATTGCGAACTCGTGATGGTACGATAATCGTACTATTACGAGCCTGCGCCTAAGAAATGCTCATTCACAACTAGGATTAAAATGATTTAAGAGAATGACTAGGACTAGGTGTCCCTTGTTCAAATTGACTAATCGGGTAGTTAAGGTTGTTAAATAGGCCATGCAATTTAGAAGTATTAAATTTGGATAGCTTGCTGGATCCCTATAGGTACACTATTATTTTTGATATGACCATATGATCCCATGCGGATATGCTATTCACTTGGTAAGTTAGGCTTACCTATAATTAAGGCTTTGATTTTGATAAACTGTTTAATTTACTTTTGCTCCATTAGATATAAACATCATTCCATGAGTTAGAATTGCTTGTCTTAATTCTCTTTTTGCTGTAAGGATTTAGTTTATAATTTCTGATTCTGTAATTCGTGTGCGAATCTCGAAGTAGATTGATTTGAGATTTTCCCTCAACCATAGAAATGCATACGAAATAGATACTAGAATGTTTGTGTTTCTTTCGTATTTAGTTAATTCTTCCATGTTAAATCTTTTACTTTAAATGCAGTGACTGATAGAACAAATACCTACGCTCTATTTTAGTCAACTTGTTTAAACCTCTAGAAGCTCATGGATTTTTAGAGGAATATTAGTTAACCCATAAAGTTTAGGCAGCAGCGCACTGTCGTCAATTATTTAGTGGAGAATGTGGGTTCACTACAGCCAGCAGCGCACTGGCGAGACACAACCCATAGAAATGAAATTATTTTGAGGATCATAGGTTATAGAACTTTGCTAAAACTATGTTGTAGTTGACCAAGACTTTAGGGATAGTAAGATTGTAGGAAGACTGTATAAACAATAACACCATGTAAGGCTTTTGATTCTCTCAAAACTCGAACCAATTGTGCCTCATTTCAAAAAAAAAACTTGCATATTTATTTTGACTCTCTTGACCAACGCTGCTATTACAGCCTAGTTTTTGCAAGCTTACTCTTTTATCGAGCTTGATTCAAGACATGTGTTTATTGGGGACGCCCGCTAACATATTGTCTAATCAGAATCATTGTGTTACGGTCTGATCAGCCATGATACATTTTGTTCGCTTTTTTCTAATTACCCTACGTGGAATGGGATGTAGATGCCCCTAGGATCTCAACCGCGACTGCCTTGATAATTCTTCTTGAAATTAAACATTCGCCCTTGAAGCATGTAATTGTGTTCAGTGACATCTTTCTTGAACTCTTTATCGTTTTCGTCTTCACTAATTGGAAAGGCGAAAGCTCGTAATTGATAGATGGATATAGAGTATTCTCATGGCTATGATAGTTGTATTCGCAAGTGTAGCTACCATCGGCCAGCCCTGTGACAGGAACCTTGCCACCATATCCTAGCCTCTAAGGTGGGTAGACTGTAAGCTTCCTAAAATTTTATGATGTACGAGGATTATCGATTGATTAGAATAATTTTCCCATTAGAATGATAGTTAGCGCCCATGGACTCCCACTTTACCCTTAGATTATTTTATGTCTCCGACCGTGTCATTAATGTTCGGAGCACGAGACTAGTTGTTACCTTCCAACAAACTTCATATGCAAGATCTAGACGAGTCCACTTTCATCTAGATATATCACGTCCCACTCAAACCCATCCCCTTGTACTCTATTTTTGGGGTACGACTTTCAGGTTAAAAGGACTAGTTATGACCTTTACCATAGTACCGGTATATTTCCCGACTACAATTAGAGACTCAACCTTGACTCAATTCATTCGACCCAATATATGGTTGTGATTCACTCGAAGCCCAGTACGTACATACCACTAGTGTGCCACCCAATTGAGGCCTCCCGTGCTACTTAAACACAAGAGTCACTGAAGGCGCATTTTGGGCTTTATGAACTTAGCTAACTAACCCGACTAGCAACTAGCTCAGCCCTTGGATATAAACCTATTCTAGGACACCCTAATCTAGTATGAAGAGTTTTATCATTGGGATCTTGTCTAGTACATATAGATTGAAACCCAATGTTCATTCAACCAACAACTGATGTCCAAATAGAGAACCCATTAAGGTCACAACCTTGATTTTCGAATTCCGTTCCGTTATGAAATCTTGTTCCGATAAAATTTTGAGAACGGAATTTATGTGTTGCATGGATTACAAGCCCTCTAGGAAACGAGGAGTTCTTCAATTTAGCAAGTAACTAGACTAGAGTAGCCTAATTTAGCAAATAAGGCAGTGGTTCTTAAACTCACTTCCTATCTGTAACATTGGATACTCTCCACTTCTCTTGAAACTTCACAGTTTCCCGATTATTCTGCCATATCTTCCTGTCCACCCTACTTCGGAGCGACGGATAGTCATGCTTACTAGAGATTATCAATATTCTTAGCTACTTGTGTAAATTTGCTTGTTAAGTTTTTGGGTTGCTTGATAGATACGAAAGGGTTTTAGAAATCAGATGCCTAGACATTTGTTGGTAGGATGGTTAGCAACTAGTTAGAAGATTATGAGATTTTAGTTGAGGAGTAGTGCGACCAAAGGTGGGTAGAAGTCCACGATGATTCGTAGTTACGAAATGGCAAGGAGGAAGATATAAATATTTCTAAGAAATTAAAATTCGAGGATGTTGTGGTAATAGTGGATTTATTTTTATTATGTTAGAATTTTTTGGCATGTTTACGAGTTAGAATTTCGAGGACGAAATTATTTTTAAGGTGGGTAGATTTGTAGCTCCCCTTCCCGAAATTTTTTTAAATATTTTTATTTTACTTATTTTTATTGTTGTTATTATTGTTATTATTTTATTTTAATATTATTGAAGTTATTATGAAATATTACTATTTTAATATTTTTGGGTATATGTGTGTGAATATATATATGTGCATGTATATATACCAGTGTGTATAAATATAGGTGAGTAAAATATATAAATATACTAGTATTATATAAATGTAGGTATAAATAAATATACATGTATTGGTATTTGTATATATATAAATATATATATATATATATGATATATTTGTATGCGTGTATATAAATATATATAGTGTACATGTGTATGTACATGTGAATATATTGTATATATAGATGTATATGTAAAAATATATATATATATATATATATATATATATATATATATATATATATATATATATATATATATATATATATTGATAATAGAAAAGAAATGGTATATGTGTATTATGCTTCTTTGTCTTTGATCCAAGTATATTCCTTAAAGAGTTTAAATGTGCTCTTCTGCTTAAGTTTGTTTATGGCTTTTGAGCACGGTGGAATATTAAGGAGAGGAATCAGTTTTCTCATTTATATGGATATGGAAGGTTAACCTTTGTACTCATTTCTGTGGAGATGTGCATAGACATTGTAATGATGTACTCCACATATGCTCGCTTGATACCAAATTCTACTTTATGATAGTCAACATAGATGGGCATTATTCAGTGAACATCTTGAGAAATGCAATATATAGGACAGTGAAAGCTTTTCCTGTGGGACCCTAAGACGTTTGGATCAGTATGCAATTATGCATTATCCTGAGATCATGCAGAGCCTTTAAGCCAAGGCCACAGGCCATACGTTAACCCATCCCTAAACCCGAGCCCCACAGCTCACTTAGCCCAGGCCGTAGGCCCACATGAGAAGCTAAGCCCCGCTTAGTTTCTCCAAACCGAACAGTAGCAGTCCCGAACACAGCCAAGTCAACCTTACACCCGATTCTCTTTGTTACATATATAACCGATAGCTACAGATCGAGAATTACAAAACCCTAACCTAAACACCTACTTTTCGTCGTGCCACCCGACCCTGGGCAGCCACCCACCGCCGACGCCACCGCCGCAGGCCGCCCATCGCTGGCCGTCGTGCGTTTCATGCGCGGACTGAAGAGCAGCACCCGCAAAAGCAGAGAACGACAGTCGCGCGCTCGACTTCGCGACGTGATTTCTCCCTCCTCGGTCGATGAAATGTCGAACCGTTTGCTCAGGTACAACCACAACATAACCATCTTCGAATCCCAGTAGTTAGGTTTCAAAATAGTCGTGCGACTGACCCAAGAAATCGACACGAAGTCAATCAAAAACCTGTTCGAAAACAGGGAATATAGTAGTCCATGAACCCATATTTGAGGATCGTTTTCGATCAGACCAGTCCCATATTAGAAATTCTAATTGAACAGTTATTTAGACAACATATAGGACAAAAAAACCCTTCAGATAGATTAATTTTTTGTTCACAGTGTAATGAGTAATTGGATTGTAAAGTTTGAGAAAAATCTGTTTTTAAAATTAGAAAATTGTTCCACGCGACGTGCGTCCCGCCAAACCGGGCGACATGGTCGCGCACCGTAATGATCGAAAGCTGCGTAACAGCTTCGTGGTCGTGTGGGCTTTGACGGAATTTAAATTGGTCGCGTGTGCGCGACGAATTTGACGCGTATCCGTCGAAATCGCCCCGTATCCGTGCAATGCAAATTCAGTCATAACTTTGTGCACGCTCGTCAGATCGAGACGAAACTTGCGCCATCAGGACCGTATCATTTTTCTGGTCCTGTATACCAAGTTTGGTCCAATTCTGAGACAGTTGAATCCGACGTCGTTTTGCGGACCCCACGGTCCCACTCGACGGGCGATTTTGTGCAAGGCCTGCCGGAATCCAACTTTGGACATACGGTTGGGTTCGTATCGAAAAACTGGATCCATAGACATATAGTTTGATGACTTTAGAGACCATTGACTCTGACA
Organism: Iris pallida; assembly: GCA_029216955.1. Lineage (NCBI taxonomy): Eukaryota > Viridiplantae > Streptophyta > Magnoliopsida > Asparagales > Iridaceae > Iris > Iris pallida. The sequence continues at coordinate 12,909,229 of JANAVB010013400.1, forward strand.
CGCTTTTTGGTGCAAAGCGTGTCCAACGGCGGACATCGTTTTTGTCCGAAATTACCGTTTTGCCCCTGTATCCAGAATTGGACTTAAGGAAAGACAATCCTAGCTAATTTGACTGTTCTGAGAACGTTGGTAATATTTATTTCAGCATCCGGAGACTTCTACATGTGTTGACTGATTGGGGCTCATTGAGTGGTATAGTATTTTGGTTTCTCCAGCTAAGGACCTCAGGCAAGTGCACTTTCTGATTGCTTTCCGATTCATAGTAGTATTTTCATTTCATGTCTATACATATATCTTGCTGCTTGTTGACACGCTCATCACACGGAGTAGTCGGGAGGGGAAATATCTTAGTAAACATGTGAACTACCCAGAACTTTCCCATGAGTCTATTCTTGAACGATAGCAGCTGCACACGACACGTGCAGTGAGCCGTATTTACCCCTAGCCGTTCACATGTCGAAACAGATATTTCACACCACCTAGATAGATGTATTTTATTAGTTTTTCCTTATTTACTTCTCTATCGTACCATGTCATCAGTTTTTTTACCAGCTTATATATTCTATATGCTATTTTCATGTCTTTTTAATTCTATTATGTTTTGTATTGTTGTCGGTTTGTGTACTTGTTCCAATCCTGACTGGATAACCAACATTTTTCAGGTTTAGCCGCTATCACTCTTAGCACTGGGGAAGACATGGGTATGCTGAGGCCGACCTAGAAATAGAAAGCAATTGTATCAATTTCATTAACTGTAAATCTTGTATTTTCTTTAATTATAAATCTTGTAAATGTTGTAATAAATTTAGAATTGTGAATGAGCAGCAAATGTTTTATTTTTGAGCATTTATTCTCTTGCGGGCTTGACAGCGTTCTACCGCCGACTCTGCGGCGTAGGCTGGCTTGGACACGTCTCGTATCCGAAAAGCAGGTGCGGGTCGTGACAGACATTGGAGTCCTACATCAAGAATCTGGGCCTCCTTAATCTTCTCTAACAACCCCGACTGTATCTGCATGTGTATCATCTGTCCTCCATATCCTGGCAGAACAACCTCAATCCCAAGGCTCTCAAGATCCTCCAAGAGATGCCGGTCCATGGTGAGATACATAGCAATAGGATATCGAATAAGAGCATCCGCTACCACATTCGCCTTCCCCGGATGGTACTGCAGACTGATGTCGAAATCCTTCATGAGTTCCAGCCATCTGCGCTGCCTCATATTCAGCTCCTTCTGAGTAAAGACATACTTCTAGCTTTTGTGGTCCGTGAAGATGTCCACTCTCTCTCCATATAGGTAATGCTTCCACAGTTTCAAGGCAAATATGACTGCTGCAAGCTCCAAGTCATGTGTAGGATAGTTTTTCTCATGGGGCCTCAACTGTCTAGAAGCATACGCTATAACCTTCTTGTTCTGCTCCAGCACACATCCCAAGCCTTCCCTGAAGCATCGCTGTAGATGACAAATCCTCCTGATCCTGATGGCAAAGCTAGAACTGGTGCCGTCGTAAGTCTTCTCTTCAATTCTTCAAATGCTGTCTGGCAGGCGTCGCTCCAGATGTACTCCTCGTCCTTCCGCGTAAGCTTCGTCATAGGCTCTGCTATCCTGGCGAAGTCCTTCACGAACTTCCTGTAGTATCCTGCTAGACCCAGGAAACTACGAATCTCTGCTACTGACTTGGGAGGTGCCCATGCTTCTACTGCTTCAATCTTCTTGGGATCCACAGAAATCCCCTCTCCAGTCGCCACATGCCCTAGAAAATCTACTATGTCTAAGAAAAACTCACATTTGGAGAGTTTCCCGTATAGCTTCTCCTTCCGCAGAATCTCTAAAATAATCCGCAGGTGCTCTACATGCTCCTCTTCTGTCTTCGAATAGATCAGGATGTCGTCAATAAAGACTACGACAAACTTATCCAAATACTTGTGGAAGACCTTATTCATTAGGTTCATAAACACAGCTGGGGCATTGGTGAGTCCGAACGGCATCACCAGGAACTCATACTGGCCGTATCGGGTGTTGAAGGCTGTCTTCGGAATATCCTGCTTCCGAACCTTCATCTGGTGGTACCCCGACCGAAGATCAATATTAGAAAAGACCTTCGCTCCACTAAGCTGGTCAAATAGCTCATCAATTCGCGGCAAAGGGTATCTATTCTTGATGGTGATATTGTTGAGTGCACGGTAGTCAATGCACATCCTCACCGTCCCATCCTTCTTGGGCACAAAAAGTACCGGTGCTCTCCAGGGTAAAGTACTGGACCGAATAAATCTCTTGCCCTCTGGCTCATCAATCTGCGCCTTCAACTCTGCATCCTCCTTCGGGTTGATCTTGTAACAATGCTGTGACTTTGGTGCTGATTCGGGCAATAGGTCGATGATGAACTCCACATCTCGATCTGGCGGCAATCCTGGTAGCTCCTCGGGAAAGACGTCGAGAAACTCTGCGATAAGTGAATGCGGCAACTCCTGGTCTTCTACAATAGCTCCGAAGTAGACTCCCTCTGGCCTCTCTGCAACTCGTCTGCTGATCTCGAACGGTGGAATTTCTGGCGGGCTGAAGATCACCTTCCCTTCATGGCAGTCTATTACGGCAAACTGCTCGCTCATCCAGTCGATGCCGAGGACCACATCGAATCCGGGCAGTGGCATCACTAGAAGTCGAGCTCTAATCTCTTTCCCAGCAATAGTGATAGGGCATTCCACCATCTCACTTACTGGCACTAACCTTCCTCCTGTCATGATCTGACAGTTCCTCCTAGTGGGCTTGGGTGTGAAGTCGTGTCTATGCAGAAACTCATATGATACAAAGCTATGGGTGGCTCCAGAATCAAACAATGCAATGGCAGGGAAAGAATGTAAAAATATAGAACCTGTGATCACATCTAGCACTGCCTCGTCCTCCTCAACCGCAGCCATGACGTAAGCACGTCCCTGCTATGCTCCTCCCCTCTGCTGCTGCTGGTGCTGCGCAAACCTCTGCTACTGGGGTGGTAGAGCTCCTCCTCTCTGGGGTGCAGCAGGTAATGCTCTGGGTGGTGCAACCGGTGGTCCTCCAGCTCCTCGTCCTCCTGCTAGTCTAGCTGTGGCCTGGGCGCAGTCCCTCATCTGATGTGCATCGGATCCGCAGAAGAGGCAAAGTCCCAACCTCTTACGGCACTCGTCGATATGGTGTCCGAGGCGATGACAAAAAACACAACTGGTCGCCAGATGCTGTCTCTGATGCTGATGTACAGGAGCTCTGGCTGGTCGGTGATGCTGATACTGTAGTCTCGTCTGGGTCTGAGTCTGAACCCTCTTCGCTGGTGCCTAGAAACTGCTGCTGCCCACATCCCGGTCCCTCTTCAGCCTTGGGTCTGCCTCCTTTTCCACAGCCTGAGCAATCTTCAGAATGCTCGCATACGTCGTCGCCTGACTGATCGCCACCGCATGTCGCAGCTCTCTGGTGAGACCCTTCTTGAATCTCCATGCTCTGTCCTCTGGCTCTCTAATCAGGTTCTCAGCGAACCTGCTGAGTCTGGTAAACTCTGAAGTATACTGTACGACCGTCATAGTCCCCTGCTGCAGCACCTCGAACTGCATCCTCAGCTCATCCTGCTCCACCTCTGGAAAGAATTTCTCCTTGAACAGAGTTTTAAAAACTGTCCAAGATACTCGGGGCTCCGTCAACTGGGGGTCCTTTTGGTACCAAGCTCTGGCCAAGTCGAAGAGTCGCATGCTAGCTACTGCTACCTTCTGGTCCTCTGGAATATTTGTTTTCCATAAAGAAATTCTCTTTATTTGTTGTGTTTCTAGGAAAATTACAACTGTAGGAATCCGATCTAGAAGACGATCGCTTTATCCCTTGGACTATGCGAAGAAGAAAAGCTCTCAAAATTTTGACAGTAGATATCAATGTATCTGTACAATGAATGAGAAAAAAGAACTCTATTTATAGAGTCAAAAATAATACTGAAAAGATAACTACCTCACCACTGGTGCACTTGAAAAGTCACGCAGACTCTAAATACACGCAGGGTTAGTGAGTAGTTACTGGACGTGGCCCGTAACTGTTGGACACATGGCATCAGTGCATAGGTTGTGTGCAAGTTACTGGGCACGTGAGAGAGAGATCGGTGGCATGGCTGCCACGTACTCCAGTTGAAATGAAATCTACGCTGACTTGCTGAAGGCAAAAATCCACGCAGATTCGTTGACGCAGACTCGTTGAAGGCGAAATCCACGCAAGCTTTGAAGAAGAATACTTCAGAATTCACGCAGGCTTTGAGAAGAATAACTCAAAAGTCACGCAATGTTTTTGAGGAAGGAGAAGGTTCAGAATCCACGCAAACCGCCAGCTGTCTTGATTTGGCACGCTTCGTCTGACAAAAAATCTCTGACATTGATTATATTGTCAGCCACATTTAATGGAGACAAGACCCAAAGTCACGCCAACTTGGTGAAGAGTGAGTCTTGCTAAGGAAGATTTCGAAAATCACGCAAAAGACGGCTGTGATCTCTCGAGTTCTGTGCATACGTGGCATATGAGGAGACGTTTCTCGACTGTTGTGTTGTCAGTCATTATGATTCTGACGTATGGCTGAGCTGTCTCTGCGTGACTTCTAAAGGAAATGGCCAGGCAGAACTTAGCGTATCTTTTGTGCTGCTTCTTGGATCACTCTGCGTGACTTATTCTGATCAACTCAGCGTTACTTCATTTTTGAGGCCTACAAAACCCCCTTCAAAGTTTTCGAAAAATGATAAAATATTTTCGAAATACTTTGAAAATAGAGATGATAAAATGAAATTAGTCACGCTGAGATGACTCCAAAATTTTTCGGAAGTCGAAAAGACTTCGAAGTTCTTTGAAAACATCCAAATGAACCTATTAAATATCATAATGACTCTTCGTTCTCCGAGACTGATTGCGTCCAATTTATGGTGGAATATGAACTGTCGACGAGATCTGTTATATAAACAGGAAGAGATTCTCAGTTTTGACATTCTTCCCTCGAAAATATGACCCCAAAGGAAGCAGCCGAAGAGGAAGCACGCAAGTTGGGCTTTTGTTCCCATGGTGACCCCACTTTTGGGGGCAAAGAACCCGAACCTGTCGTCATCGAGCTCAAGGACGACTCCACACAGTTAGCCAAGAATCTCTTGAGCTACTTTGGATTGGATGGCTCGTCTTCTTCTGATGGACGGAGCCTTATGGAGAAGCGTGAAATGCTCGAGACTCTGTTGCATCGCCTGGGAGTTAAGAGCGTAGAGGAGTTAGGCATCAAACTTAGCCGCTCTGGAAAATAGAGCGTAACTTTCTACGCTTTTGTTGCACTTTTCTGTTTTGTCTTTTTGTAAGGCCATCAGTGCCTGTTTAAAGAATGAAGTACAACTTTTGTGTTTGATCTGCGTGCCTTTTAATGAAGAATATTAATTAGCACACTTTGACTGTTTCCAATGTTGCATTGTCTTCCGAAGTACACGTGACACTCATTCCACGTTTTACGAGCGCTACTCACGCGGATCTTTTCCAAGAATAGACCTGCACTTGACCCTTTAAATAGATGGATGAACTCCACGCAAACTCATCTTCCCATTCTTCTTCCTCTCTTCTGAGAATGAATTTTCTGTGAGAAGAAAATAGGAAAGCCATGTTGTCTGATGTCAGATCTCTGTGCACGCTACCAGACATGGATCTGTCAATCCTTAGCAGCAAACTCAGCGGTAAGTTCAATATACACGCATCGAATTTTTTGTTTGCTAAAAACAAATTCATCTTCCTGAAATGAATAGAATGCATCTGTCTTTGCTTGGCCAATTTCTGTTGGCTGATTTTTCCTTACTGTTTCTTGCAGAATTTTGGCTGAAAACCTTCTTCAGAACTGGCATTGGTGATGTGGATGCTGTGGACAATATTCTTCTGACACCCACATCAGGGAGCTCATACGCCTTTGACGCGTAAATTAGACAACTCAGAACTCTTCGTGAGATAGAAGGGTCTTCCTTAGATGGTAGGAAGAGCCTTTATACACGAGAGTTGGATGGTGGAGTCAACTCTACTACCGAGAAATCGGGTAGTAGAGTTCCTTTTACGGGAGAACTAGGAATTGTATCCCAAGGTTGGATACATTCCTGTCTCCTCTGAAAGGTCGCTCCTAATCCACCAGTTGTATTGGCAGCAACACGTTTTCGTGTTGCCCTACTCTGTGGTTCTCCTCTCGTCTGAGAGATAAGACCAGAGTTTGATTCCTGCTGGACACCCAGGAATTGCCACAAACAACGAGATTGCCAGAGAAGATCCACGAAGAAATAGATCTCAGCTGTACATAGAATGAAAATCCAAGATTTGTAATAGATTTCCATTATGATTTGTAAGAAAGTCTAAGAAAATGTAATAGACTTTTTGTGGTAAAATGGGAATGGAAATGACAATTCTTCTATGCTCAATGATTTGTATTTATGGATAAATTGTGGACATAATAGATAATAAAATCATCTTTTCTGTTTTTAGAGTATATGATATTATCAGAGGTATTATGGACGTGATAATATATAGAAACTCAAAAGAAAATAGATTGATTTCTATGCAGAGGTCAAAACATGACAAATGAGTAAGTAGATTCGGAATTGATTCAGAGGTTATGAAAACATGATAAATAACGAATCCCCACTTAATAAATTGATAGAAGATTATGAACGGATGAACCGTTAGGAAATGATAAACAGATGAACTGTCGAGTGAATGTAATAAATGAACGGATGAACCGTCAAGTATTAATGAACATGTGAACGTCGGATGAATATGAGAAATGAATGGATGAATCGTTAAGCATTAATGAATATGTGAAACGTCGGATGAATGAGGAACTTCTGCCTATAAATAAAGCAGAAATCTGGCGAGAATGAATACTTCTACTCCTCAACATAAAAATGTCGTCTGGAGAAGCATTTAAGAAGACTGAGGCTGCCTCAAAAGTTCAGAAAGGCACTGAAGAATGCCCTGCTGGTCCAGTCAAAATGAAGAAGACAGAAGCAGGCGAAGGTTCGTCTGCACCCGAGCCACCAAAGGACATTCTGGATTTTCTGCTCGAACCAGGAAGGACTGAAGAAGAGGAAGCCATGAGGATGGCTGCTTGCAAATTCCTCATGGGTTCTAGCAAGGAGGTTCTCGGCTCTTTTGCTGATCACGTCTTCGAGAAGGACAATAGTGGCCCACGTCCAAAAGTAGAGAAGGATGATAGTGATCTTCCTTAATATCATGTATCATCATTCATAAAAATAAAATAAAAATTTTATTTTTAAACATGAATTTGTCTGATGATAACAAGTATTTACATTTATACATAGTACTTTTTAAGGAATTTGCCATTAATAGGCATCAAAACTTTTCGACCATCCAATTCTGAGAGTTGATAAGCTCCATTTGAGAAAACTTTGCTCATAATATAGGGACCTTTCCACTTTGCGTCAAATTTGCCCTTACTCATATGAGTCATAGTCATAGGGCGTCTGACTGTTAGAACAAGTTCTCCTTTTTGATATGATCGAACTCTGACTTTTTTATTAAAAGCTCTTAAAATTCTAGCTTGATAGAATTCAATATTTTGTTGAGCAGATAATCGCTTTTCATCCAGAGCTTCTAATTCCTGAAGTCGAAGACGATCATTATTTTCAGCAGTGAGTTCATTAGCGATTGCTATCCTTAAAGAAGGAATTTGAATCTCTAATGGGAGAACAGCCTCAGATCCGTACACCAGAGAGAAAGGTGTACACTTAGTAGCATTACGGACTGTAGTGCGATAAGCCCACAAGCATTCCCCGAGCTTGTCACTCCAATTACATTTGTTAGTGGAGACAAACTTCTTTAGGAGTTTGATGATAGTCTTGTTGAAAGCTTCTGCTAATCCGTTAGCTGCTGGATTATATGCGGTAGAAGCAATATAATTGATCCGGTGATCGTCACAGAATCGAGTAAATTTTTGGCTGACGAATTGTGGTCCGTTATCATGAACAATGCGTCGAGGAACACCAAATCTGTAGATGACGTGGTGCTTAATAAAGCTGATGACATTAGACGTCTTAACTTCAGATAAAGGAATGGCTTCGGCCCATTTGAAGAAGTAATCAGTTATTGCGAGAATGAACCGATGACCTTTAGATGACGGTGGATTGATCGGGCCGACAATGTCCATGCCCCAAGCTTCGAAGGGCCATGATGCTGCCGTCGGATGTAGAAATTCCGAGGGTTGATGAATAAAATCTGCATGAATTTGACAAGCTTTACACTTCTTTGCATATTCGATGGTATCAGATACCATGGTGGGCCAATAATAACCCATACGTCGAATACGGTCTTAAAGTTTTGGTCCTGGCTGATGTGCTCCACAAATTCCATCATGTGCTTCGCGAATGATTTGTTGAGCCTCGTCACCGGCAACACATCGAAGGAGTAAACCATCATAAGCTCGACGATATAAGGTCTTTGTTGTATGATTGTAGTAGAATCTGAGTGATCGTCGTCTGATAGATGCTGCCTCACTCGGATCATCCGGAAGAATATCATATAATACGAGATCTAAGAAAGGAAGTCTCCAATCTTTATCCGTATTCTGATTCTCAGTCGAGTTACTGAAGATGAATTCCATGCTGGAATCGGATGAAGATGATATCGATTTACGACTGAATCCAAATTCTCTTGTTGTATTGACGTCATGAGATGTTGATTCTTCAATGTCAACTGGAAGTCCTAGAGTCAGGTTATTTTCAAGATGAAATAATTCTCGATTACGAACAACAATTATTTGTTGCCGTCTGATTGGGGTAGCCAGCACTGCTGCAAGATTAGCAAGGGCATCAGCTTCTGTGTTACATGCTCGCCTAACATGTTCAATGAAGAATTACTTAAATGATGAGGCCATAGATATGGCCGCTCTATGATAAGGAACCAGATCTTGATGGCGAACTTCATAAGTACCCCTGATCTGATTGACAATAAGTTTAGAGTCTCCATACGCCTCCAAATGTTGAATATTCAGATGTTTAGCGAGTTGAAGACCAATAAGTAATGCGTTGTACTCAGCTACATTGTTTGAACACGGCTGATCGAGAGAATAAGCTCTTTGGATGGCAAGACCTTCTGGTGATACAAGAACAATTCCAACTCCAGCGACAATATCGCCATTAGGACCAATTCTTGATGCTCCATCAAAGAATAGACGCCAAGTAGGATCTTCTTCAGCAATTTGATTTGAATCTAGGACTTCATCTGGGATTTTATCATAGAGTTTTGAATTTTCTGGAATTGAGTGAGCCGCCAGAAAATCAGCTAAAGCTTGTCCTTTGACTGATTTCTGAGGAATATAGTGCATGTCATACTGAGCAAGTAGGATTCCCCAGTTAGCCAATCGAGAATTCAAAACACTGGGTTTCTTTATCATGATCCGTATAGGATTGATCCTGGAAATGACATGAATAGTCTGGCCAATGATATAATGACATATCTTTTGGACAACAAACATCAAGGCTAGACATTCTTTTTCAACCGGTGAATATCGAGGTTCAGCTCCGGTCATAGTGCGGCTGAGATAATAAATGGCTTGTTCATGGCCATTTTGATTCTTTTGAGCGAGTAATGCACCCAATGAATGACTCATTGCTCGAGTATAGAGGAGGAACGGTATTCCTGAGACGGGAGGTACCAATACTGGAGGGCTCATTAGATATTGTTTTATATCATCGAATGCTTTCTGACATTCATCATTTCAGACAAAAGAGACACCTTTCTTCATAAGTTTGTTGAATGGTCTGCAGCGTCCTGATAAATTAGAGATGAATCTCCTGATATAAGCGATTCTTCCTTGAAATCCTCGTAGCTCTTTTAAGGTGCGTGGAGGACGCATCTCTTGGATGGCTTTGATCTTCTCGGGATCCACGTGTATACCTTTAGAGGTAATGACGAAGCCAAGAAATTTACCACTAGAGACGCCTAAGAAGGACTTAGTAGGGTTCATCTTTAATTGATGCTTACGCATTAGATCAAATATAGTCTTCAAATCTTGGATATGATCCTCCTTTTGTCGACTTTTAACTGTAATATCATCAACATAGCATTCGACTGTTTTTCGCAAATGTTCACGGAATATAGTGCTCATAGCTCGTTGATAAGTCGCTCCTGCATTCTTGAGACCGAATGGCATAACTGTATAACAGTATGTACCAATCGGCGTTTTGAAAGAAGTGTGCTTCTCGTCTTCTGGAAACATTTTGATCTGATTGTACCCAGAATACCCGTCCATGAATGACATTCGTTCAAATCCACAGGTATTATCAACCATGACATCAGTGATTGGTAGAGGGAATTCGTCTTTAGGACATGCCGCATTGAGATCGCGAAAGTCTATGCATACTCTGATCTTGCCAGTCTTTTTAAGAACAGAAACAATATTAGCCACCCAATCGGGATGTTGTTCCTCTCTAATAAACCCAGAGGTAATGAGTTTATTGACTTCAGCTTCAATTGCATCCATGATGTCTGGACGAAATCGCCGCTGTTGTTGTTTGACCGGTTTAGCATTCGGCAAGATATTGAGCTTGTGAGTTGCAATTTAAGGATCAAGCCCTGGCATATCTTCATAACTCCAAGCAAAGACATCGATGTAATCACGAATGAGTTTGATCATGTCTTTCTTATCAGTTTCTGAAAGACTTTCACTGATGAATATTGGTTTAGGAGATCCCTCTTCACCAACATCTATTTGAACAAGTTTTCTTCAGTCGGAGGTTCTTTTTGCTCGAAACGGAACTCCCATTGATTATCTAATCTTTGGGCCCACTGTTCTGATTCAGGTGAGATTTCAAACTCTTCTTCGTCTTCATCACTTTCTTCAGAATGGTCAATGGAAACCATATTGGAAGACAGAAGGTTGCAATAGAAGTCACCGATACTCGTATCGGAATCCCAAGAAGTGGTACTAGAAGAATCAGATCTCTTATCTTCGTCAGACTCGGGATCTTCAGTATAACCCAATCCGTATTTCGTCCTTCCATATTTCAAAGGAGGAATTCGGACAGGTATTTTTCTTCCTTTTCCATTATTGAGGCCAGTCCTGAAGTCATAGCCCATATTTTTGATGATGTCTCTAGATTGCTGACTATAACGACGTAGTTGTAATCTTCCAGTATCATCATTTTTGTCATCATCTTCAAGATCAGAAGGATTTTGAGGCCCTTTGTAGAAGAATATTGGAATGTCTCCTGGCTTTCTGCTGGGAACTAGAAAGTATGAAGATTGTACAGGTTCTAGAGATACATCTGTATGAACAGTCTGTACAACTCCTATAGTTATTGTGTTCAAGTCATCTAACAGATGTAAATAACTATGAACATAATTACACACATCAACGTACTACAAAGGTGGAGACTTTTCATTAAATAAAAAAGCAGCAATATTTACATTGGGAGAAGGCTGAGCCTTAGAGATTTTAGCCAAGTCAATGACTAAAGGGGGAGAAGAAGAAGAAGCTTTGTTTCGATTAAGATCGATAACAAATGGTTCAGAAGAGGTGAGCTCCCTTGAAGTTTGAGATGGAAGAATAATCCGCCCTCCAACTGGAATTAGCAGAGTATCTTGTGAAGATACAGGAACTGTAGTACGCCCACTGACAAGAATGATCAGTGTATTTTGAGTAGATGACTGAGGTAACAGAGAGATCCGTCTACTCACTGGAATGATGAAAGAATCTTCTCCAGAGGGTTTAGGAGATTGTTGCTGAGTAGTTCGACTTTTAACAGGGATTATTAAAGTCTCACTTTGTACATCTTCTTTCTCCATAGCTTGTATGACCCTTGTATACTCTTCTTTGTACATTCGGGAATCGTTGAAATAAGCTTCAACCCCATGGAAGGGATTTATATCAGCAACTTCTTTTTGTACTCTTCCATTGCTATCAATGTACTTAAAATACTGATGAAGAGTAGAGGGCACCACATTATTTTCATGAAGAAAGGGCCTTCCCAGAAGAAGATTATAGGATCCTACGATCTCGATCACATAGAAAGTGACTTTAGATCTGAAATCGCCTATCTGAAGCTTCAGATGAATCTTTTCCAAAGGCTCACTTCGGCTTTGATTGAATCCCAAGATAGTAGTAACCGTCTTGGAGAGCTTGTGAAGAGGGATTTTTAGTTCATCCAACAAACTCTTTGGCATTATGCTTATAGCAGACCCTGGGTCAATAAGGATACGATCTATCTTCATCGTATCAATATAACCAGTGTAGTAGAGAGGTCGGTCATGTCGATTATCCTCCAGTAGCATGTCGTCTTGTGTAAAGGTGATATTTGGGATAATCTCCAGTACACTGTTGCAATGTAAGCAAGTGGCAGGTTCCGCATCTGGCTTCTTCAATTGTGCAAGACAAAAGTCAGCTTGTAGAAGTGCCTCACTTAACGTCTCCCGAGTTTCTTTAGAAAGACGTAGAAGTTCAAAGAGGGACATTCTAGATGGAGTATTAGCAAGCTGAGCCAAAATGTCGAAGTTGTAAGGCTTCTGAAGTCCAAGGGGAAAAGATTTCTTGATTGGCTTATCAAACCGAGCCTGTTGTTTGCCTTTCTCCAGAGCCGTAGACTTGGGAGGAACAGGTTCAGTAGATGATTCTTCTTCAGGAGGAACATTAGGAACATCTTTAGCATCTGAAGGGATATCAGTAGGATCTTCAGGATTTTTAGAATAATCCTTTAGGTAAGGTTTCCCCGTTCGAGTAGCACTAACAAGTGCTTCTTCTTTGTCTTTTGGCTCTGTGTCAGAGGTAGACCCAAGAGAAGTCATATGACATGACTTGATCTTTCCAGCCTTCTTGGATTTTTGAGAAGAAATCTTTTGAGGAGAAGGCGATTCAAAATCTGCCACTAGATCAGGATGGATCCACATGATTTCCCCTATTTCCAAAGTGATTGGCACTAATCCTTCAGACTGTGGAGGAGGAAGATTTACTATGTCAAGAGTTGCCTTGGGAATAGGAACAATCCCACTTTCAAGGAGTTGAGGAGGGAAATCTCCAAATTGCATAGAGACGACGTTGGAGGTGACAGTCTTCTCTTTTGGAGTAAGAGAGATAGCTCCAGATTTAATCATTTCTTGGATCTTTCCTTTCAATACATAACATGTACGAATTGTGTGACCCAGCATTCTGTGATATGGACAGTATTTAGGATGATCTGTCTTACCAGCTTCATCAGGTTTCTTGATCTCTGGTAATTGTATTTTATTACCTTTCAGCAGACATTCAAAGATACCAAGGACATCGTCGTCGTCAAAAGAATATTCTTCTTTGGGGCGAGGTGTTCTTGATTGTTGAGTTGTAGAGGCAGAAGTTTGAACATTTGATGCATCTTTGCTCTGAAAATTAACTTCAAGAGTTTCTTTTCCTTTGCGAGCATTATTTTTATTGTTAGCACCTTGTCCTGTTTCTTTAGGAGTCATCTGCACTCCTAAACCTTTGAAGGTTTCAGCACTGATTTCTGCAGCTTTGGCACTGACTATGAAGGAAGGCCAATCTTGAAATTGAGTAGACCCTGTCCACATACTGATGATTGGCAACAAGTTTGATTTGCACGTGTCAATGGTGACAGCATCAAGAGTTCCAAGAGGCATCTTCAGAGCTTCTCTTCGAAACCGTTCAATGTATTCCTCTGTAGATTCATTATTTTTCTGCTTGATTCTAATAAGAGCAGACATAGTCATGTCATTAAGCCCTTCATAGAACCTTTCAAGAAACATCTGTTTGAAACCAGCAAATGAGGTAATACTCCCATCTAGGAGACTCCTATACCATTCATAAGCCGTTCCCTTGAGACATCCAATAAATACCCGAGTAAGGAGGGCATCACTTGGTTGCAGTTGATCAGTCATCACTTCAAAGTGATTAATAAACTAACTTGGAGAAGTGGTTCCATCATAGAATGAGATAGTAGGAGGCTTGTATTTAGGAGGATATGATACTTGCTTCCATTCTATCGGATAAGGCTGCTTGATGCCTAACCTTTGTAAACCATCCTTCTGTTTGAATGCCTCGAATTGAGTTTTGAGATTCTTCAATTCTTCAGATACAACTCCCGAAGATTGTGGAGTTGTGGCTTGTAGAGAATAGTTGGGAGGAGGAACAGCATTGTAAGCACTACCCCCAGCTCCAGAGAGACTAGGATTTGGTTGAGCTGGTCCAGGAGTATTGGATTGTACTGTTGGAGGAACTTGTAATGGACTTATATCAGTATCAACTGGTATGGCATCGGATACAGTCTGTCGATTTTGCAACTGAGCTGTCATGAGTTCATACATCGACTTCATTGTGTCAGTCATAGACTTCATTTGCTGTTCCAAAGAAGCAATTCTTTGATCTTGAGGAGTCAAGGAAGAAGAAGGTTCATCAGTATTTCCATCAACCATGTAAGTTGTGACTGTATGAGGGATTATTGATGAACTAGTAGATGTTGTATACTCTGAATCATTGCTTCGTGCATCAAAGTCAACTATAGGAGAATTACCCCCAGTAGGAAGAGGTGGGAAGTTAGATTCTCCAAAAAATTCAGAATCAATTTCAGAGATCAAATTTCTTTGACTAGAAGCCAGGACTCTTGCTCTGGTGTTTCTATATACTCCATCCGGACTATCAACTCTACCCCCGGTGTCCCGAGAAGTCATGTTGACAGAGACAAACAAAGGCTCATCTTCATCAGGCATAGGTTCATACTGAATCCTATTGAAGACAGACTGTCGTTTATTTTGACATCTGCATTGCATTGTGACTCTTGGCTGGAAGTCACATTCATGATCACCATGGTCTTGAACTGTTGATTCACATCTGCACTGAATTATGACTCTTGGATAGAAGTCACATTCAGCATGTTCCTTTGATATAGAATTACTCCTTCTCTTCTGTTGAAGATATTCCCGTAAATCTGTTTGTGAAGATTGAGGAGTATACTTCCTGTTCTTGGGTCTTGATGGCTCTTGATTATACAAAGAGTGATTAATGTGAGCCACATAATTTCTTGCATACTCTGCATCTGGATCTTTTATCTTCATATCCAATTGGTATGGTTTCTTAACACCAGAAGTGCTGAGTTTTGTTCTTAAATCAGTGGAAGGTAACACATTAATTTTGGAAACATGGAGTTTTCCTTCCATTGATCTGGATATTTGCAGAGAAGGAAGAGTTGAACCACTCCTTTGATTAGGAGTTGGTAACAGACCCTCTTTAAGGGACAGATTCTATGCCCAATTTGAAGAAATCAAAGAAGAAGACATTAAGGAATGTTTCTTCTTAGACTCATTCAAGTTTTGAGACATAGAATGTCCAGAAGGAAGAGTAGTCAAAAGACCATCTCCTTTCCTTTGACTAACAAAAGTATCAGTCAAAGCTGTTCCTGAAGTAAAAACTACAGGAGCAGAAGAAACAACTAAAGAATTATTCCTTTTCGACGGGACTTTGTGTGGAAGACCACCCCCAGTTCTAGTAGAACTCGGTGAAGAAGAAGAGATAACTAAGGAGCTATTCTTCTCTGATGAAATACACGCTAAAACAGACTTGGTTAAAGAACCAGAGCTGTTAGCGTGACTTTTGATTCTAGAATTACACGCTGGAACAGATTCGACTAAGGAGCCAGTACTGTCAGCGTGACTTTTGAATGTGGGATTGCATACTGGAATAGATTTGGCTAAGGAGCCACTACTATCAGTATGACTTTTAGAGTTAAATTTGCACACTGGAACAGATTTGGCTAAGGAGCCAGTACTGTCAGCGTGACTTTTAGAGTTGAATTTGCACGCTGGAACATATTCGGCTAAGGAGCCAGTACTGTCAGCGTGACTTTTAGTTACTGTCATCTTCGAGCGCACAAGAGTATGCGTGCTTGCAGTGGAGTTCTTGCCAGTGTTAGGAGTACACACTGTGGCAGAGACTTCACCATTGACTGCCAACTGATTCTTAGGGACATAGACAGAGTGTCCCTTCGACTTGGCAGTGATGATGGAGGCTGGAGTGGGCTTGCCACCCTTAGCCCGCTGCATTTCTTCATAGGCGAGTTGATCGAATTTGATCGTCATCACCTTCTTCGTCGAGCCGATTGACGAAGTGTCGCATTGAGTTGTTACCATCTCAGAAGAGGAGATGGTTTTCCCCAGCAGAGTCGCCAATTTGTTTTCCATAAAGAAATTCTCTTTATTTGTTGTGTTTCTGGGAAAATTACAACTGTAGGAATCCGATCTAGAAGACGATCGCTTTATCCCTTGGACTATGCGAAGAAGAAAAGCTCTCAAAATTTTGACAGTAGATATCAATGTATCTGTACAATGAATGAGAAAAAAGAACTCTATTTATAGAGTCAAAAATAATAACTGAAAAGATAACTACCTCACCACTGGTGCACTTGAAAAGTCACGCAGACTCTAAATACACGCAGGGTTAGTGAGTAGTTACTGGACGTCGCCCGTAACTGTTGGACACATGGCATCAGTGCATGGGTCGTGTGTAAGTTACTGGGCACGCGAGAGAGAGATCGGTGGCATGGCTGCCACGTACTCCAGTTGAAATAAAATCCATGCTGACTTGCTGAAGGCAAAAATCCACGCAGATTCGTTGACGCAGACTCGTTGAAGGCGAAATCCACGCAAGCTTTGAAGAAGAATACTTCAGAATTCACGCAGGCTTTGAGAAGAATAACTCAAAAGTCACGCAATGTTTTTGAGAAAGGAGAAGGTTCAGAATCCACGCAAACCGCCAGCTGTCTTGATTTGGCACGCTTTGTCTGACACAAATCTCTGACATTGATTATATTGTCAGCCGCATTTAATGGAGACAAGACCCAAAGTCACACCAACTTGGTGAAGAGTGAGTCTTACTAAGGAAGATTTCAAAAATCACGCAAAAGACGGCTGTGATCTCTCGAGTTCTGTGCATACGTGGCATATGAGGAGACGTTTCTCGACTGTTGTGTTGTCAGTCATTATGATTCTGACGTATGGCTGAGCTGTCTCTGCGTGACTTCTAAAGGAAATGGCCAGGCAGAACTTAGCGTATCTTTTGTGCTGCTTCTTGGATCACTCTGCGTGACTTGTTCTGATCAACTCAGCGTGACTTCATTTTTGAGGCCTACAATGTTTGCCATGCTCAAGGTCCTCTCTGCATTCTCCAGCCATTCATCTGCAATGATGATCCCCTCGTCGCCCCAGAAGTCCATCGGGTAGAGGTTCTGGCACTCCTTGGCTGTCCCTGGTCTCGGTCCTCACGGTACTGGAGCTGGTGCTACTGGTGCTGGGGCTGGTACTGCCGGCTCTCTGGTCCTAAGCGCGTCGACGACAGTCGCTCTGAACTGTACTGCCTGATGGTTCTGGGCCTCCAGAAAATGCTGAAACAACTCCATCACCTGGGTGCCGTCAAATGTCATCGTCGGAGGCAGCAACGAAAAAATAGGAGGCGCTGACGGAAGCTGATCTGCCGGAACGTCGAGTGCGGGCTGCTCCATGCCGCCTGCAGCTCCTGAACCTCCTGCAACTCCAGGCTGATCTGCGGACTTCCTCGTAGTGGCCATCTGCATAAAAAGAAAACTTCGTTGAATGACAAACCCTAAAACCTAACAAACAATGTTTTTATAACAACAACGCACCTAAAAAACTTGATAAACCTGATATACCCTTATTTTCCAATTTTTTCTATGCTGTGATCAAGTTTTCCTAGTGTAATCAAGTCCCCCAATAGTATGCTAAGACCTAGGTACTATTAAGATAGACCTGCATGGGCCACCACTAAAAACATGTCACGACCCGCTCCCGAATAACCGGATACGAGTCGGACACGCCCAGCCTTTGTTGTTAGACACAACAAAGTAAGCTGTACCATTCTAGGGAAACTAACCAGATAATATGAACATGAATGAAATCACAGCGTCTATATAAATGGTTCCCAACCAGAGTAAGTACAATATCTGAATTATTACATTCAACAAATGAAAGAGTCTGCTAGTCTCAATACATGGAAAAAAATAGGAAATACTAAGAGAAGCTCTAGGCTTCTGCAGCCTCTAGGTCACAAGCAGCTCCAGCTGGCTCAGTAGGGAAAGCAATATCTTGACCATAGTAAGTGTCGCACAAGGCCTCCATCTCACCTGCAACATATCCTATTCAGGAGCGGAGCAAGTACAATTATAGGTAATGAACAAGACATCATGATATGAAGGTACAAGGAAACATGGAAAGTACAGAAAAGAACAGGTGAATAAGTACATGAAAGAAACAGTGTAAAGTACATGAAAGAATATGGTGAATAAGTACATGAAAGAAACAGTGTAAAGTACATCAAAGAACATGGTATGTAAGCACCTGAAAGAACATGATATCATGGAATCAAAGGAAATAAGTACAAGGTATATTTCCTGAACATGTGTGTACTATATTTGAAATATAACTAAATATGTGACCGGCTAGGGTAAGCACATGAAAGCACATGAAAGCACATGAATGGACGGCTTAGGACCCGCGTGCACGATGCGGGGTCTAAGCTAAACACACCTGAGTTGTTTTTTGGGATTGGTCACATAGATAGTATATTTCCCCACCCCAGGTACAAGTAATAAGAACAAGGAACAAGAGCACCAGAAAGTACATGACGTGTTGCAATGTGTCAATCAAGAAAGTACATGATATAATGAAATGCACAAGACCGTAGAGTGTACTTGTCTTGCTCCAAAAAAGTACAAGTAGGCAAAAGAGCTGGATGATCTCCTGTAATTAATGATTTATAATATAATTAGACTATGAACAAGATATTAACTAATCATATTTATAAATAATAACCTTTCTCTATAAGTACTTCTTCCTAAACTAAGGTATTTCTACTAAAACAATGAGATGTATATCTAGGGAAAAATTTATAAACTCTAGAGATCACCCCACTGGTTGACTCAATACCAAGATTACTTATAACTAATAGGGTTTCTAGGTGTTGGTATCACCCAATCCCAATCAATCTCTCAATGGCAAGCTAAATGACTGGATTACTAATATGAGTAACCTCCTAACTAGTCCTTTCAACTTGATGTGCTAAGATACTCTAAATAGTCTAATGGTACCTACAGTTGCAATTTGCAACATGAATTACAATGTTCTATTTGAAACAGAACACTTAAATCACTCTAGAGTAGGATTGAACCTATATCAATCCTAAATCTAAAAGATTGAATCACTCACAGATAACTGAACAAGAGTTCAGTTCACTGTGCTAATACTCCAGATACAGTTTCATTTGTGAAACTGGTAATCCAATCAGTACAGTCCTGACTTCTCAAATACCAGCCTTGATTCCTATGTTCTATCTATAGTTCAACAAATCCCCCCTCATTCGATTTAGCCATTCCATTCTCAGGTGGAAGTTGATTCTAAAAAAATTGGACTATCTTCAACAATCCTGAATTACTTCCAAGCTTAGTCATTCTTGAAATTGGTCCTAAATTCTCAGGAAGCCACACTAATACAGCTAGTTATCTAGTCTCAGAATTACAGTTAGATTTGAACTCAAAATTAACCTAGAAATTCCCCAACCAATCTGAGGTAACTGACCCCTTCATTCAGATTCATCTTTGAACCACAAACAAAGATATGTAGTCCCAGGTTACAATTTTAGCTAGAACATTGATATGTATTAGGTTCAACAGAGTAAACTAGGACACATAATAAGTCCCAGTAATATGGACAGTGCTAAATTTCCTTGTAAGAAGCTGTAGTTAAGAGTTTACTATAAATTCAAACTTAACTTAACAACCTAACCTCTCTTTCTAATCAGCCTCTTGTTTCACTAATCTGTCCAATACACAGAATTACACTCCTGGGTTTCCATTGGAGTTTAACAAGTATCTCAGGTTTTTCCCTAAGACTCTCAGGTTTCAGCTATCAGTTCAGACTTCAAAACAGTTCAATAAATCCTAAAGTCCAATTTGTATTACTCCTATAGGTTCAAATTCAGTAAGCTCTTAACATTAGTTAATAATCATGAAACTCCCAACTCAGGACTGAAAAATGGTCCTCATGCTCAATATTATAATTGTATCACTTTATTATATCTCAGTCCTGGGCTTACTGAGACAACCTACTGCTATTCAGTCCATTTGTTCAACTATACTAAAGACCAATCCTTTCCAGGCTAGGCTGATACTTCTATCAAACACCAATGCAACCCAGGCTACTGCCATATCCATAGATAGGTCATAAGATTACCATCTCAGCTAGCAGTTCAGTTCATCAGAATGGAACTGATAGTTGGTAGCAGTCTAGGAGGGATTTAAAAGAATAAATTCTGATCTCAACTGAAATCGTGAAGAATGAAATCAAGTTCACTGATCTGTAGAGAAACAAATCAATGCCTGAAATGAACAGATACATATAAAAAGTCCCAGGAAAAGATTTCCATAGAAAACTTGTCACTGAAACAATATGTAAAAGTTTCCAGGAAGATACTTGCCTAGTTCATCATTCAAAATATTCCCAGTTTAGTTCAGGCTAACTCATTTATCCCCACCTATTAAAACGCAACCAATCATTGGTACTACAAGATAATTCCTAATATATTCAGGATACATATATCTATTTGCAGCAAGGTTCTATCCAGTTTAGAGAAAATATGGCTACAGTCTAAAATTTACTAAATTAAAAGTTAATCAACAATCGAGTATGAACTCCTGATCTAGGAAAAATTTACACACAATCATGTCTATCCCACAGATGCCATCACACAGATATATTCAAAATATTGCAGATCAGGGGTTTACCTTCACGAGATCAAATCAGGGTCCAAAGGAGTGTTCTCTGCAACTTGCTATACTGGGTTCAAATCCTCATTCATCCAAACATCCTGACACTAAATCGATCACTCAACAATGAACACATATATCTTCTTATGAATCGAACCAACAGAATTTAACTTCACAGCCTACTGAGAAGAATTTAAGAAAACTCACAGGGACAGATCAATGAGGATGACTGCCAAAAATCAATAAAATCAACCCAACCTCGATCTATCAATTAACATCACAAGTTTGAGAACAAAGTCTAGAATTACCACTTGATCATAAGCAATTGAATGGGGATCTTACCTTGTTCTATTGATTGAAATAGCCAAGAATGTCGAGAAGTACTTGCAACAGAGTCAATTGAGCTCCATTGATGATGATGAAGATAGGAATTCATTTGATCGATCCACGAGGCTTCGATCAACCACTGGATCGAGGAAGAATTTAGAGTTAAGCAAAAACTTAAGAAATGAAGAGTCGATCGACAGATCGTCAAGAAAATTGGAATCAAAGACTAAGATCTGCATCTACCTGTCGTGTTGATGATTTGGTAAGGAGGAAACTAAACCAAAGTTCTCATGCCTCCATGAAAACTTCTGCCATGGCCGCCATTGCCATTATACTCAGAAGTTGGTTGAAGCTAAAATCAATAGAGAGAATGGTTGAGGAATGAATGGAGAAAAGGGAAGATTATATAAGGTTAGCTGGAAAAGATGGCGTAGGAATAAAGCTAATAATGGCGGAAAAAATTTGGGGATCTCAGCTGCACATGGCTGGTGTAACCGCCTCTCCTATCAAAGAATTTCGAAGGGAAATTCGAACAATCAAAGAGGAATTTTGAAAAGGAGAGATAAACGTTTGAGTTTAAACCTAACTAAAGAGTATGGGCTTGGTCCTCATATAAAGGCTTAGTCTACAGAACCATATAGCTGAATGTATCAGTGGGAACATGGGCTTGGCTAAAACAAGGTTTAATTCACATGGAAAGTCCATGGTCAAGGAAAATGTTTAACTTAGATTTGCTTAACATAAATATATCAAAGTATAAATTCTAATTTACTTAGTCAAAACATACATATATATATTCATAGAAATTTTTTTTAAATAAATTTATTCACTAGAAAAGGTGGAGTTACACACCTTCTCTCTTCGGTCCAAGATCTTAACCGGCTTCTCTGGATAGCTGAGTGTCGGTCCCACTTCAATCTCTGAGTGGTCCAAGACGTGACTGGGATCTGCCATGTACCGTCTCAGCTACGACACGTGGAACACGCAGTGTACTCCCTCTAGTGCGGGCGGTAACTCCAGTCGGTAAGCCACTGCACCGATCCTGCCCAAGATACGGAATGGTCCGATGTATCGTGGGCTAAGCTTCCCGCCGCCACCAAAAAGAATCCTGCCACGCGTCGGAGAAATCCGCAGAAACGCAAGATCATCAACCTAGAACAAAACACAAGACTTAAAGCTTGATCTAAAACAATCACAATCAGACTCAAATACTAGAAAAATCTAAACTATACCTCAAACTCCAACGACCTCCAGTGGCTATCGGCCCAATGCCGCTGCCTATCCTGCGCCACCCGAAGTCGATCTCTGATAACCCTGACCTTCTCTGCAGCATCCACCACCATCTCAGGGCCAAGCAGAACCCTCTCACCGACATCATCCCAAGACAAGGGAGTACGGCACCTCCGTCCGTATAGAGCCTCGAAAGGTGACATCTCTATACTGGCTTGGTAGCTGTTGTTGTAAGCAAACTCTACCAAGTGAAGGTAGTCCTCCCAAGATCCCCCGAAGTCCAAGACACAGGTACGCAGTATATCCTCGAGGGTCTGAATCGTCCTCTCCGACTGCCCGTCTGTCTGGGGGTGGTATGCCATACTGAACTTGAACGATGTACCCAAACTAATCTGCAAACTTTGCCAGAAGTGGAAAGTGAATCGGTTGTACCGATCCGAGACTATACTTACTGGAATCCCGTGCAATCGGACTATCTGCCGAACGTACATCTCGGCCAACCTCTCCGTCGACTAACCCACTTTGAAAGACAAAAAGTGGACCGAATTGGTCAATCGATCAACAATGACCAAAATCGTATCCTTTCCTCCTGGAGAGCGCGAAAGCCCTGATACAAAGTCCATAGTGATATGCTCCCACTTTCACTCAGGAATGGGTAGTGGCTGAAGCAATCCACCGGGTCTCTGCCTTCCGGCCTTCACCTGCTGGCACACCAAGCATCTCGAAACGAACTGAGCCACCTCACGTTTCATGCCATACCACCAAACATGCTGTCTCAAGTCTCTATACATCTTGTTGGCTCCTGGATGCATAGAATACTGAGAATGGTGCGCCTCCTGAAGAACCTCCTTCCGAAGTCCTCCGTTCGGCACGCACAATCTGGTACCATGCCTCAACGACCCATCCCCTGCTATAAAAAACTCATCCAACAGTCCTGCCTGGACCTGCTCCCTGGTGACTCTCAGAGCCTCATCCTCAAACTGAGCTGCCCTGACTCTGTCCATCAGCTCTGACTGTACCTGGAGACCCCGCATCTGCACCTCGAACGCTGGAACTATCACCTCTATGCCCAAGCTCTCCAGATTTGCCATAAGGTGACGATCCATCGTCAAACACATGGCCACGGGATACCTGCTCAAAGCATCCGTGACCACGTTGGCCTTCCCCGGATGGTACTGTAAGGATATATCAAAATCCTTCATCAGCTCTAACCATCGCCTCTGTCTCATATTCAGCTCCTTTTGGGTAAATACGTACTTCAAGCTCTTGTGATCAGTATAGATCTCAACTCGATTTCCGTACAGATAGTGTTTCTACAGCTTCAAAGCAAAGATGACCTCTGCCAGCTCCACATCGTGGGTAGGGTAGTTCCTCTCATGAGGACGTAACTGTCTAGATGCATAGGCAATCATCTTCCCGTGCTACTGAAGAACGCAACCCAAACCTAGCCCTGAAGCATCACTGTAGATCGTATAACCACCAGATCCAGATGGCAGCGTCAAGATAGGAGTTGTAGTCAACCTCGCCTTCAGCTCCTCGAAGGCGGCCTGGCACTCTTCGGACCAAATAAACTCCTCGTCCTTCCTGGTAAGGCGGGTCATCGGCTGGGCAATCCTGGAAAAGTACTGCACGAACCTCCGGTAGTAACTTGCCGGACCCAGAAAACTCCGAACCTCTGCTACTAAGCTCGGCGTAGACCAGGACTCCACCACAAAAATCTTCCTCGGATCCACTGAAATCCCCTCGCCAGAGACAACATGGCCTAGGAACTCCACGCGATCCAAGAAGAACTCACACTTGGACAGCTTTGCATACAGCTGCTCCCTCCTGAGAGTGTCCAACACAATCCTCAGGTGCTCCTCATGCTCCT
Organism: Iris pallida; assembly: GCA_029216955.1. NCBI lineage: Eukaryota > Viridiplantae > Streptophyta > Magnoliopsida > Asparagales > Iridaceae > Iris > Iris pallida. Next base: position 12,933,429 of record JANAVB010013400.1, read on the forward strand.
CTGGTGTCTTCGAATAGATGAGAATGTCATCAATAAAAACCAACACAAACTTGTCAAGGTACTGATGAAATACCTTGTTCATCAAGTTCATGAATACCGCCGGGGCGTTGGTCAACCCAAACGGCATGACGGTATACTTATACTGACCATAGCGAGTCCGAAAGGCAGTCTTCGGAATGTCTTCCTGCTTCACCTTCAGCTGATGGTACCTGGTACGCAAGTCAATCTTCGAGAACACCCTCTCCCCGCTCAACTGGTCGAACAAGTCATCAATCCTTGGCAAAGGATACTTGTTCTTGATGGTAAGGTTGTTGAGCGCCCTGTAATCAATACACAGACGTACCGTACCATCCTCTTGGGGATGAAAAGAACTGGCATGCCCCAAGGTGAAGAACTAGATCGAATAAAGCCCTTGTCCTCCAGCTCGTCGACCTGTTTCTTCAGCTCCGCTAACTCACTGTTGTCGATTCTATAGACGTGCTGGAAGATAGGCTCAGCGCCCGGCACTAGGTCTATAGAAAACTCAACATCATGATCTGGCGGCATCTCGGGCAGCTCCTCGGAAAGGACATCCAAGAACTCAGTAATAAGTGGATATGGCAATACCGGCCCCGCCAACAACGCTCTGCAGAATCCATCTCCCTGCTCCACTGCACCCCTGGTGAATTCATACCCCGGCTCTCCCGGCGGCCTACATAAAATCCTGCCCCCTCTGCAGTGGATGCTAGCGTGGTGCATGCTCAACCAATCCATACTGAGTATCACACCGTAACACGGAAGTGGCATTACGAGCAAATATGCACTCAGCTCCCGGCCTCTCAAAGAAACTCTTCGCCCCTTGCAAAAATTATTAACTAGGATGATGCCATTCCCAGTCATAATCTTGCAAGTCCTACCAAGATACTCAGCAATGATATTGTGCCTAAGAGCAAAAGAAACAAACACAAAACTGTGCGTAGCACCAGAATCAAATAAGGCTAAACTGGAAAAGAATCAAACAGAATAGAACCTGCGACAACATCCGCAATAGGCTCCATCTCTTCGGCTGCAAGAGCAAAGGCTCTACCCTGACTACCCCGCTGCTGGTGGTGCTGAACAAACCGCTGCTGCTGGGTCGGAAGTGGACCCCTCGGCTGCACTGCAGGAACTCTCGCCAGTGCCCTCTGAGCTGTACCAGTAATACGAGGGTTCACTGGATACTCCCTCAACTGATGGCCTGCGTCGCCGCAAAAGAGACACACTTCTAGCCTCTTCCGGCAAACCTTCCAGACGTGGCCGGGCTTCTTGCAGAAGTGGCAAGGAGCCCCATACTGTGCCTGCCTCTGCTGAGTGTGCTGCACCTGCTGCTGAACCAGTGCTCTGGCCTGCACCTGCGGTTGGTGATGCTGGAAAGAACGATGCTGAAGCTGAGGGCGCTTAGCAGCCCCCGCACTGCTAGTAGCCCCCGAGAAAAGATCATGCTCCCTCTTGGGCTTCAAGCCCCACTCCCGTTCTACCTTGCGGGCCTCAGCATAGATCTGGGTATAAGTCTCATAGAAGGAGGGAATGAGGATCTTGATATCCCAAGTCAGCCCCTCCCTGAAACGGCTTGCCCTGATCTCCGGGTCTTGAACCATGTACTCTGCGTATCGGCTCAGACGGCCGAACTCCGTGGCGTACTCCTCCACAGATAAACGGCCCTATTGTAAATCCTAGAACTGCCGTACCAGATCAATCTTGTCCGTGGGGAAAAAGAACTTTTCCTTGAAGAGGAGCTTGAACTCTGTCCAAGTATGGCCCTCTCCAGCTAGGGCTGGCTCATTTCTGAACCAGGTGCGTGCAATGTCTAGCAACTGCAAACCTACCGCCTCGACCTTCCGGTCGTCTGCTAGGCGGGAGGCCCTCATCTGCCGCTTGATATCCTCGAGCCAATCATTTGCATAGACCACGCTCTCGGTCCCGCTAAAGTCACGGGGCCCGAGCTTCTTGAAGTCCTGGATATCTCCGTACCTCGGTCGCGTCCCCGGATGCGGAGCCCTCTGCTCCATGGCTGCAAGGGCCAACTGATGGGCATCCTCCATGCCCTTACGCATCGCGTCTGTCTGCCTCTGCTGAGCCTCGGCCTGGGCTCTCTGAGTCTTCAGCATCTGCTGGAGAAAAGTAAGCATCTGTCTAATATTTGTAGGCAGAGAAGGTAGAGGTGGAAGTATGTCTGCAACTAGCGGAGGAATCCGCTACGTAGCAGGAGGAATAGCGCCCACATCAACCACTGGTTCTGCGACCGGAAAAGTCGTAGCAACCCTGGGGTCAGCCCTCGTAACCAGCAGAGGAGCGCCCCCAAGAGCTGCTGCTGCCGACACCCTGACTGCAACAGGAGTGTCCGGATCAGGTCCGTGAGTCATAGCAGACCTCTCCGCATCCGCGGACTTAGGATACTGGGACCTGGTCGGCACCATCCTGAAGATAGAAATAACGAAGATATCAATATGGCGCAAGAAGTATTATATCAAAGGACGACAGCTAGAAAACAGTAAATCAATATCAAAGACGGTAAGCAAGATAAGCAAAGAAAGATCCTACTGTGATTGAGCACTCTTAGCCTACTACATTCTATGTGTAACACAGGCTCGTAGTCAACACTCTAAGATGAGTGTCGCCACGACATCGCACTAATTGCGACTTCAGGACCTACGTGGGCCACCACTAAAAATGTGTCACGACCTGCACCCGCTATAAGGGTATATGTACGTGACAACGTCCAGCCCTCACCGTAAAAACGGCGTGGAACGCTGTAGGTTTCTACTCTAACAACAGTTTATATATATATCAAAACCTGTCGAGAATATGGTCAACTCCGAATGGAGGACAAGCAATGAATATATATGAGTACTCAATCACAACTCTAAGATAATAAAGTATAGACTGAAAGATAAAGACAACAAGACGATAAAATA
>JANAVB010013400.1:12941361-12990844 GCA_029216955.1 Iris pallida
CAAATGATTGGACTTGTAGCCTGCCGACGAGTAGGGCACATTTCCAGACCACTGTTATATGGGGCACCCACCATTGTCACTTAAATGATTGAACTCTATTATCACTATAATGCATTGTACTCTCTAGATTGTCACTATAATGATTGCCTGGATAACCTGGATAGCTGCAGGGCCTGTGACTACTTGGAGCATCTCATTGCATCTTGCTAGTAACTAGGATTGTGATAACCCTAGTTAGTTAATGTAGAAAGCCGTAGGCAATGATTGGCCGTGATTGCTTGGATGGAGTCTAGTCCAGTATAGGGTTATCTAGAATTGATTGATTGTAAGATTGTACCAGAATGATTGAAGGATTGTCACTATAATGATTGTCACTCCAGATTGTCACTATAATGATTGTCACTCCAGATTATCACTATAATGATTGCCACTCCAGATTGTTACTTGACCTGATTTCTTATATTTATCTTGCCGATAAATGGTGAGAGAAACCAAGTTCCGTTCAGACGAAGGGTTACAACCCCGGTCCTTGTTTGGTTTACGGGTTGTAACCTAGCTATCTGAATAGTCCTATGGTTATCTCATCGTATATCATCATGTCATGCTTTTCCAGATGTCCTATCTTTTAGTGATTCTATGCAAGATTGTCTTTTATGATTACCCATCATGCTTTTTCTTAAATTACTGTCTCTTATTATGTAATTATATTATTGTGCTAATTTGCTGGCTTTGGTTCTTATTTTGTGGCCTCCTTTGTGGCACTTGCTCTTCCTGGGTTCTGACCCAGCTGGTTTTGTATGGCCAGATACCGGAGCAGTAGCAAAGGATCTACCTGTCTTCCAGCCCGATGGTGGTCACCAGGCGTAACCAGGGCATCGAGTGGGTTTCTTTTGTTCTCCCACTGTAATATTGTAAATTATTTTTTTGAGGCGTTTAGCCGACGAGCAAGTGTTAGCTCGATTGTACTTACTTACTGTCTGCCTACGGGCTGTAACATGATTGACAAGCCCCGGGGGTTGATCATGTATGACTGAACTCTTGCTAGTCCTCACATTTTGTAACGACTAGCTTCATGATCATCTGGATATGTAATGTTTGGGACGCCTTACAATTGTATATTTGGAGATCGGATATCTTGTGATTATTATTAATTGGTTGAGATTGAGACAATAGGCTATTTTATGACCTTAAGAGACTGATGGACTGTAGTGAAACCCTCACATATCTAGACAGCCGTGACCATATAGCGGTGTGGATCCCATTCCGTTATACGTAGCTGGCTATGTCTGCCCCCGCTCTCCAGTATTCTGGTTCTGGGGCATGACAAATTCTAGGGCAAAGTGTGGAGAATTATATCCTCTACAATTATTGTGAAGGAAATAATGAATTAGAGGAATAAATAATGAATTTATGGCATACCTAGATTAGGTTTTGCTTGAGGAAGAAAAGAGCTTGGAAAGAAAGAAAGAAATTTGAGAGAGAGAAAGTGTTTGCTTTGTTGTGAAGCAAAGGGGGTGGGTTCCCCTTGTGGCCGTCCATGGTGGGGGGGGGAATATTGGGTTTGGGTGGTGATCCAATAAGCCCCCAAACCCAATAGACTTAGTTTGGGTTCGGTTTGTTTCGGTTTGGTTCGGTTTGTTTCTAATTAACCAATTAAGCCTCTAAAAAGACTAATTAAGCCATGGAAGTTGGGTTTATGGTTTCTAACCTAATTAGGATGATATGTGGGCCAAGTCCAGCTAGTATGTGGGTCCCACTAGTGTCCAGGCTACCCGGGTCTCCAACTTAAGTCCGAATTGGATAAAATCCAAACCAAAACAAATAAATCCCTAAAAATCAAATAAAATTTCTAAAAATTATAAAACTTAAAAATGAAAAAAATACCCCTAATTCGAAAACTGGGGGTGACATATATATAATATACACGGTGAACAGAGAGTCTACTATATTCACCATGTTACAATACAGGGCCGAAATTATTTATTTTAAATATTTTGGCTTGCTTATAGTTTTATAGGTTACCTTGCTTACGTTTGTACCTAAACCTTATCTAGATTAGGCCGATCGTATGATGATATGTTTTACTGCCTATTTTATTTTCTAGATTTTTGGTATATTTTAGTGTCCCATGGCTTTCGGGATTATTTTCTTCCATATCTTTATCAGATTCTATCATACTTTAGGATCCATACTCTTTCTTCATTTTTTTGGACTAATATTAGATTTATTTTCAATCTCCTTCTTTAGCAAACCTATTTCCAACTTCTCCATTTGTTGATCAAATCTTACTCCTCTATCTTTATTTGGAATCTAGATCCAATCACTATTTAGATTTTCCAATTCTTCTATAGCAAACCTAATAAACTATTATCTACCCAAGGTATTTCTACGACTAGTGTATCCAACCATTTCACTTGACCTTATTTCCAATTGACTTTCTCAGAACCGATTTCGAACCGAATTCTTTTGGAACCATAAAGCCCCAAGGTTAATTATTACCAAAGAATTGGTTCAACTTAGCTGGTTCACATATCTTCCAAGGGAACTATTTTTCAAAAAAAAAAAAAAAATCCAATATGGATTGATATTTCCTAAGTTATTCCAAGTACCGAAAATATTTTTATTTGTTGATTTCCTCCACTCAACTCGAAACCTTACTCTCCCTAGGCAACTTCTTGATCAATTCAAGGCCTAGAAAGCTTTTAAACTCAATGCTTGAGTATCATAAAGCACGAACGGTCAGAGAATCGATTCCACCCTAATATTGAATTTTCTTTAGTCATTGAAAAACTTTTTGAATTGTTGAATTATCCCTTTGAAATCTCCATGGACAAAGTTAAGAAAATATTCAGTGACCTAATATGACTTCGCACATATGCGTCGCAACCATCTATTTGAATTATAGAAACTGCGAGTATACTGTAGCCAGTTGTGCACTGACGGGGCATAGACTCTAAGTTGAAGTGATTCATGTGTTGATAGGTGTTTGGATATTATTGAGACTATGTCCTAAATGCATCCAATTTGTCTCCTAGTTGTTCAGCTAGGAAATGGATAAAGTTGATAGATTACTCGAAAACCTATTACTATTCAAGTTATGGAGCCAAAATTTTACTGCAGTCAGGTGCACTCTGGCGAGGCATGAATTTGCGGCAAAGTGACTTCGGATATATTTGGGTTTTCAAATATTATTAAGACTATATCCATAATATGGTTGTCTTTTCTGCACCATCAAATTATTCTGATTGTTGTCCGATTAGAGGATTTGTATTTCTAGCGGATTTCCATTTTCAGACAACTCTTATCACAGCCAGAAAGGATAAATTTTCTATAAAATTGTACTTGATTTTTTCTAGAACTTATTAGGACCATATCAATCTCTATTGGCACAATCTCTTTCTTGTTTCAACCTTAGTACGTTGTATATATATATATATATTTATTTATTTATTTATTTATTTACTATTATTATTATTTTTTAGTTACATATTTTGGAAGCTGTAGATAGTTGTGGTTAGATTTATATATTAAATAGTTGATATACATCTTGTGGATGACCATATGTATATAGTTGATAGCTATATGCGGGGAAAACATAGATTGTTACTTATCTCATTCCTTGTAAGGGATCCTTGGGATAAATATTAGATAGCTAAAGGGTAGAAAAGGTAGAATAATACCTTGAGTAAGCTAGTCTTGAGAGAGTGGTATATCTTAGCTTGTGACTTATTTGGGTTAAAACCGTTAGTAGTGCTCACTAGTGCCTAAATCTCATTCAAGCAAATGAAGGTATTTGACGATTTTGAATTTTATAAGTGAAGGAAGAGTTATAGAAGATAGAGGAAGACGTAGGTAGAGTTAGCAAGGAAAGTATAGGATTTGGTAATGTTCTCTTGTGGAGGAAGTAAATTTGGATAATATATATAAACATGTGAATATAATGATCAAGTAAAGAAACGCTTGACGAGGATCAACTTTTATGGTTAGATGACTACTATACTTAGAAGGGACGGATATAGCCATGGAAGACTAACACGAGCAATGGAATGATAGGTTCTAGAGAAGGAATAAGCAGAGAGGAATTGAGATAAGACCATTGGCATACAACGATGGATGAAAAATTGATTTAGGTGATTTATGATTCCATATATATATTTAGTTTTAATACCTTGACAGATATCTTAGTTTATGTAGATACCGAAAGTTCAGCTAGTTAGAGATTGGTTTTGCATGGTATTAATAAGATAGTTATCTTGTAAGTCTTTTTTCTGCATATCTTATCTTCTGACCGTTGAAATAGTAAAACGATATCCTTCTATTCCCTTTGATCATCACTCGGCCCTCAGTGGGAATATCTTACTCGATTACATTCCTATCATAGTTATATTATTTTAATCATGTTTGCTATCCTACCATCATACAACTTTTTATCTTTCATGAGTCACAAACCCTTATAACCCATTCTAATTTGATTTGAAATTTTTAGTCCCTCATCTCATAAGATATATTATTTTATACTTTCTCAGTAAACTGTTGACGTTCGATTTTTTCTGTCTTATCTGTTTCACGAGACCTCATTTGATTTTCTCCTATTTTATGATCACATTTTAATCATACCTAGATTTTTTTCTCGTGCCTAAATTTTTTTTTATCACAACAAAATTTATATCTCTATCTTAGATCATATCTAGATAATTCTGATCGTGCCTATATTTTTATCATTGTACCTAGTAATCATGTCTAGAATCCGATCGAGTCTGATGATTTAAATTTCTCTTTTGATCAAGCTAAGTGATTTTGATTGTACCCCGATCCTCGTCTTGAAATTTTGAGGACAAAATTTTCTAAGGAGGGAAGGTTGTAAACCCGAAATTTCTAGAATTATTAATTATTGGATTTTTTTTATCTGTAACATAATCTTAGTCTTATTATTATTATTATTATTATTATTATTATTATTATTATTATTCTTATTATTACAGTCGGATCAGGAAAATATTACTTTTAAAATTAATTGTTGGATTTTTGTGTGTGGCCTGTCCCGATCACGTGTCCAGGGTCCGACCCCGAACTCGAACCCGACTTCCGTTTTCTGAACCCAAGTTCGTTTCTGTCCCGAATCAATCCTTAAAACCTTTTAATTAAATTAAGGCCTTAGATATATAATCCTATTTTGGTTAAGAAAAAAAATAAAAAATAAAAAATAAAAAATAAAAAATAAAATACAAAGTTTTCCACGACCTGGCCTTTCCCCATGACCCGGCCGTTCCCCCCAAAATCTCCTCTAATCCCTCACAACCACTCCACTCTTTCTTCCTCTCCTTCAAAACCCATTTCCATCCTCTCTCACCAAAAGCATCAGCACTCCTCTCCCTCACTCTCAAACTCATCCCCTATCTCTCTATTCCCATATCCATACTCTCCAGAGCCCTCCAACCTGAGCCCACCTCCGATCCGGCCGCCGCTCGGCGCCTCCGCCCGCGCCTCCGACCCGAGGCCAGCGCCTCCCGGCGCCCACCTCCGCCTGCACGTTCGCCTCCCGAGGCCACGCTCGCCTTCCTCGACCCGGCCAGCGCCCCCGCCAGCCCGTGCCCGTCCGGCAAGCGCCTTCCGTCGGCCAGATCTGCCCCCGACGACCCCGAGTCCCCGTGCCGTTTCGGCCAGCGCTCTGGCGACCCCCTCGTGGCCTGTCGGCTCCGTCCCAGCGCTGCCCCGAGTTTTGCAGCACTCTGTCCTGAGCCGATCTGCTGTCCGTGCCTTCTGTGCGCTGTTCCGAGGCAATTATCGCTATCCGCGTGTTCCTGGACTGTTCTAAGTTGGCACGGTTTTTTTTTTCTATTTCTTGCATCTGAGAGTTCTAGCCGAGCAATTGAGGTATAAAACCGTGTCCCCGTATCCCTTCTGTAGCTTAGTCAATGATGACACGGTCCCGATCCCGTTTCGGGGATCGAAAATTGAGTCCGTTGCGTTTAGGGGATGCGCACGACGTTTTACGTCGCAGCGTTGTATTTCTGTGGTTTGGATATTGTACGCTGAACGCGTATGTTTTCCAACTCATTTTATTAGTATGTTGTGCTGATTTTTCCTATTTTAGTTGGTATATACTATTTTTGGCGGAGGTTTTTTATTCTGGGGTTTGGATATTATCTTTATGTTGCAATATTGGTGTGTTCCCTGGTTTGGGACGTTGATTTTGAGTTGTGGGTTTTGTTCCGCCTCGTGGCTAGGCTGTCCTAGTTACAGAGGAGATGCTGCCCAAATTTTCTGTAAAATCTTTTCAAATAATATTATTTAATTAAGTTCATTAAATTAAAATCTATTTTCAAATCCGGTCTTTGTAAACGATTTACAAAATTGGTTTTGTTGGTTTTAAATGCGGTATTTGTGAGTTTTGTATCCGCTATTAGGCGACGACCACATCGGTCGGATGAGCCTCGGCGACACGCAAACGTTACAGGGAATTCCTGTACGTTGAGGCGTTAGCCAGCAACATGAGATTGCATGACCAAGTCTGAGACGCCCGTTTTGTGCAAATTATATTTAATTTATATTATGTTTTATTTTTAGAACTATTTACTGGCCTCTAGTATTTTGGGTGCAGGGCTTCGGCCTCCTGACTGGACCGCTTCACGGCGTTCAGAGCTCGCCTCAGTTTTATGTTAAATTAATTAAATTGTTGTAAGGACATAAGCCTAGTTTTTTTTTTATTTTTCTGTGGCCATGTATTTCGTAGCTTAGATTTTCTATTTCTTTTTTGGGTTTTGTTGTTGGCGTAGCTAGGTGCATAATAAAAATTGGTTATTAATTATTTTGTATAAAATTAATAAGGATTTCTCATATTTAATTAAAATGGATAAATTACTAGTAAGTTAACAAGTCTATGATTGTATCATTTAAAAAAGTTAGTTTTATATATATTATTAAAAATACAAGTTTTGCCAATTAAATTATAATTGCTATTTTCTCCAATAAACCAGTAATCAGTTTATCCTGTAAAATTGATAACCAATATAGTTTACGACGTTAGACAGATTTCGTTAGATTAATTAAATAACTTAAAACCTGACTAGGGTCTGTTTCTAGAAATTGTAACTAGCACACCTAGATTTGGCTCATTTATGTTTCTAAGTCAGGATTCTCAACTGTAGGGTTTTGAGGACGTATTTGACTTCCTCCTCAGGTACCGACATCCTGTTCCAGTCATTAACAATGGCAAGTTACGGTTATATTTTCTTGCATTTTATTTAGTAATTTTCATGTTGCATGCTTAAACCACATTGCTACACGGAACCCTCTCCAAGGGTTCAAATATTGATTGATATTGATTGTGGGGATATAAGGGAATAGTGTAGCGTTTATGACCAATATCCCTCATATTGTATATTATTATTGTGCGAGCTTACCCCTCTTACACACGAGGATAAGCCGTATCCCGTCGCTAGGATGCTATTGTACAATCCAAGTCGGTCATAGACGTTACCTATTCAAATCACATTGTTTCAAATACTGAATTGCTGAAAATTGCTGGAAAATATTGTTCAAAGTATTTCAACTGTTTAAAATTGCATCTTTCCATTATTATTTAGAATGTCGGATTATGCACTTGTACTTGCTCCTTTCCTAACTGGATCCCTCCAATAGGTGATGTTGATGATGCTGAGCTATTGTTCAATAGCTACTATAATCCGGTATTATATCCTGTGGTGTTGCCAGAGTCCCCCTTAGAAGACGCAGAAGCAGAGGCTGATAAACCGACCGTTTAGCTAGTTATTTTCCTCGTTATCTAGTTTATTTGTGTTGGAGTTGTAGATTTTGGTTTCGGTATTTTATTTCAGTACTTTCAGTTTCAGTTTGTACTTTTTGAATTGTTGAATAAAAAGTTTTTAAATATTCGTAAATTCGTGTTGTGACAAAATGCAAATGAATGTTATTGTGAATACCTGCAAATAGAACATCTTACTGCCGCCGTCTCACAACGGTGCAGGCTGGGCATGATCCGATTCGACCCAACAATTTGGGATCGGATCGTGACAGACGGTCTCGCAATGCATCAGTACCGAAGCACGATTATTCATTCCCTAGGTTGATTCGATACCGACCGATGCTCCGGATACCGATTCGAGAAAAATCAAACTTGTGCACAAGCTGTCCATGACCATGCCAATGCGTGAACAGTTTAATATATGCAAATAGATTTGTATAGCGCGGACAGTATTGAACGACATTATCATTTCTCCTAACTCATGCAACGATTCATTTCCCCCAAAGCCGTACTTCCGATTTAGCGTCCCGTAGGCACCAAATTGCCCGAGGCATCATAAGCCACGATCGACGTTTCATATTATTTTGCAGCACGTGTAATAGTATTTCTTTTTACTAGAACCTTAAACTTTCTCGTTTTGGTGCGAAACTTATATTTTCAGAGTAGATTACACTAAATCGATACGTTTTTCCCGAGTTCTTGATCTTAGTGGTGGCATGCATTTAACTTGGCATCGTCGATTTGAATAAGTTCGAGGTAAAGAAAATTCGTTTGTGGGTCATGGTAGATAAGAAGGGGCCGAATCACCCACCAAGTACTTTGAGCGTGCCGACCGTCAAAGCGCTTCGCAACATTCAAGCTTTAGTTACGCGAGCTCCTACAATGACACCAACACTTAGTTAGAATTTTTTCTTTATTTCTTCGTTTCGAAATTCGTAGATTGCATTCAGAAAATGACACGAAAGCACTTTCATCAAAACCAAGCGGCAAAATCTCCAAGAAAACCATACAGTAGTCCGGTCCCGTCGAAGGGACTCTTATAAAGAGCTCACTCGTCGAGACGTAACCCACTACATCTAGGACTTATTCCAACAAAAGTCGTTCTATTAGTTGGATCGATTCACGTAACATTCGACCAAATCGATTTGATCGATGCCGCAAGGTGCTATCGTTTACCAAGCTCAGTGATCGAGTCAGATGGCCATCTAAGTTCCCGACCGATCTGACTTGGCACAAGCATATTACGATGTCTGTCGCCTATCGAAAGCGGGGCACTAGATAATATACCACTAAGAAAAAAGTTTCGTCTCGAAACTTAAGAACAAGGGTCTGACCTTAAATTACGCAAAAAATGAAGGGTAATTCTCCTTCATCTCCGCCTCCATTTCCCACGTTGACTCTTCAACTGATAGTTTTGCCAAAGCACGCGGACCAAGGACATCGATCGATTTCGTAATACCTTCTCCTTATGGTCCAAAATTTGAATATGCTCCTCCGAGTAAGACAAGTCAGTGCATAGCTCCAACTGATCGAAGATAACCACGTGACTTGGATCGTGCACGTATTTTTTAAGTTGTGAAACTTGGAAAAAATCATGCACATCAGCCAAGGCATGAGATAGTAAGATCCGATAAGCAACCGTTGCAACTCGTTCGATGATCTCGAAAGGGCCTACAAATTTTAGGCTCAATTTGCGTTTAACGTCGAACCGCATCATGCCACGCATGGGAGTTACTTTCAAAAATACATGGTCCCTGACCAAAAATTCTAGCGGTCATCGACGATGATCTGCGTAGCTCTTTTGTCAACTTTGTACGATACAGAGTCTATCTCGGATCAAGCAGACCTTTTCGACGGCCTGCTCCACCAATTCTGGTCTGAGAACTTGTCACTCTTCGACTTCATCCCAGCATTTTGGAGAATGACACTTACTCACGTAGAGTGCTTCATATGATGCCATTTGAATGCTCGACTGATAACTGTTGTTATACGCAAACTCCGCAAGCGGCAAATGCGTATCCCAACTAGTCTTTAGATCGATCGCACACATACGCAACATATCCTCTAATATTTGATTTACCCTCTCTGTCTGACTGTCTGTCTGGGGATGGTACGCAGAACTAAAATTTAGTTTGGTCCCATTGCCACTTGGAGGCTCGTCTAGAAATGTGATAGGAATCGTCCGTCTCTGTCCAAAATTATTGTGGCCGGTACCCCGTACAGTCGAACAATCTCATCGATATAGATTTGCGCTAACCGTTCGACGCTCCATCATACTTTAATTGTGATGAAGTGAGCCGACTTAGCCAATCTATCAACAATGACCCAAATTGCATTATTCTCCCACGGCATCTTCGGAAATTCCACAATTAAATCCATCGAGATGTTGTCCCACTTCCACTTGGGAATTGAGAGGTTTTGTAGCTCTCCGCCTGGCCTTGGTGTTCTGCCTTCACTTGCTGGCATGCCGTGCACTGTGATACGAAAGTAGCCACGTTTATGGGGGCCCATGGAGGTCAGAGCATATCGTACCGGTTATGTAACTGTACTGGTACGAGCCTGCGACTATGACTAAACCCTTAGAAATCTCAATTCACTCTGTCTTAAAAATTCTCCTAGAAATTCTCTACGTCCTTGAAAACTTCATAATTGCTCTTGATTATACTTTCTTGCTTTTCGTACCATTGATTCTCTTCCCTTTTTATTTCGAGGTGACGAACGATCGTGCTATCTAGGATTTATCAGAAATTCTTATGTTATAGTATAATATTGCTTGACTAATAAATATTTGGTTGTTTATAGATATGAGGGATTATAGATGCCATATGCCCTAGATATCTGTTGGAGGGATTATTAGCAACTAATTAAAAGATTATAAGATTTTATTGACAGTATTTGAGGAGTAGTATGACCAAAGGTGGGTAGAAGTCCTCAAGTATTCGGAGTTATAAAATGACTAGAGAAGGTCATAAAATATTTTTGGAGAAATTAAATTTGAGGAGATCAAGGTGGTAGTAGACTTTAATTTTTAAGGAATAGTTATGAATTAGAATTTCGAGGACGAAATTATTTTTAAGGTGGGTAGATTTGTAGTTTTCCTTCCCGAAATTTTTTTTGAAATATTTTTCTATTTATTTATTTGATTTGAATGGTGATTTTTAGAATTTATAAATAATTATTTTAATTAATTATTACGGTAGATGACTTTAGCTATAGTTGAGTTTTGAAGTACTAGACGACTAGGATTTGTGGCACGGGAGATGTAGCTGTGTGCCTTGACTAGTGTACTAGCCATGGCCGGGGAAACCTAGCCATAGGGATGTCCTAACTAGGAAAACCAGGCCTAGTTGAGACATGAGCATTATAAATAGTTAATTATTTATTATTAATATTATTTGACGTTGAGTGACCTGGTTGTACCAAACTAGTCCTGATTGGGCCCAAGTCAAATTCAAGCCCATGTAGTAGGATAGTGAGACCAAAGACGTCTATGTTGACGTACATATTGCTTTTATTATTTCAGATTGTTAATAGGCATTCCATATATAAAGGATTTATATCCATAAATATAATTTATTGTTACTGAATTAATATTCTATTTTAGAAATAGGTCAACACCTTCCTAATTACTCTTATGCATGTTGGGATATTTAGATTACATATTCTGTCTGTACACTTATTATAGATTTTCCTTATTATTTATCTTTATTATTGTTATTTATATTGTTATTAGATTTATAATGATAAAAATATATTATTTAATATTCTAGATTATTTGTGAAATAAATATTATATTCTCTATATTGAATTTGAGGTATATATAATATATATGTATACGTGTATATATGTATGTGTATATAAATGTATATAAAAATATGTGTACGTGTATGTATATATAAATAAATATTAAATATAAGTATGTGTATGAATATATAAATATATATATTAAAAATATGTGTATGTTTATGTAAATATAAATATACATATATATAAGTGGGTATATATAATATATATGTACACTACCAAAATACAGTAAATTAGCGACGAAAATTTAGCGATGGATATTGTCCGTCGGCGTTAGCGACGGCTTTGTGGCAACTAGCCGACGGAGTACCGACGATAAGCCGTTACATTTTTTATTTTATTTTTGGGGAGAGAAAAGGTCGCTCATCCGTCGCTAGGGCGTCGGAGATATAGCGACGGATATTTAGCCGTCGCTATGCAGTCGACTATTTGGCGAGAATTATGGGGAGAATTGGCGGAATAATTCTTCGACTACGTAGCGACGGATATTCCGTCGGCAAGCATCAAAAAGAGCGACTAACGGGCGACGACTGAAAATCCGTCGCCAGTCCGTCGCTAAATATACGTTCCAGACTTATATTGAAACGACGGGAGGAACTTTTCGCATTCCCCCCCCCAAATTCACTCTCTCTCCTCTCTCTCTCTCCCGCGGCTTCTGTGATCGGCGTCGGCGTCCTCTCCTCTCTCTCTCCGAAGGTAATCCCCTCTCTCTCTCTCTCTCTCTCTCTCGATCTCTCTCGATCTCTCTCTCTCGAGGTGTCGTAGGGACAGCGGGGGCGGCGGGCTTGGGGCGATGGCGTCGGGGGCTGGACGGCGGGGGGCGGTGGTGGGCGGGGGGTTGTGGGTGGCGGGGCTGAGGGGGGCGGCCGGCTTGGGGCGGGGGCGTCGGGGGCTGGGCGGCGGGCTTGGGGTGGGGGCGTCGGGGGCTGGGTGGCAGGCTTGGGGCAGGGGTATTGGGGGCTTGGGGCGGGGGCATCGGTGTCACGCTCCGCTCCCGTAGGAGCGATCGTCCTCGCTAAGGCGTGATGCCGCACGGGCCTAGGTTGCGCCCGTGCAAGGCCAAGTCCAGAAACGTCCGATTTGAGCTAGGCCACAGAGTTGCACAGAGTGTCCCCATTGTAGCGGAAAGTAAAATGAACACAAGTTGAAGCGAATTCAAACTCTTTTATTGATATTCAAAAAATTTACAAGCGGCGCTAGGCCGAGTTTACAAGTCTCTCAAGCTCTCTCTCTGAAACATAAAAGGCGTGCCAAGTGGCTTACAAATATGGAATGATTCATGGCGATGTTCCAATACATTATGTCCTGTATAGGGTGCTTCAGCTCCTTGCAACGCTCTAAGGCTCCAGAGATAGATCCGTGCCTTAGCACCCGCCGGCATCTCCTGCATCCTGCAAGCAGACTGTTGGGTTAGCAGTACATTGTTATGCACTGGTGGGGAGGCTAGCTCGCCCACAATGCTATCATTACCAAACACGTTCCATTTACTTTTGTGTACCGTCTATCATTCATTATCTTTCTAGTCTTGCCTTAGGATCGGTTTTATGCCATATTTCGTAACCTATCTTGTATTGCCGAATTCGAGTGTCGCATGAAAATACATGCACGACTTAACCATACTTACCGTCCGGTATTCTCTGTCCAAAGTAAACCAAGTTAGTCAACAATTCATGTGTAATAACATAACGTAATTCTTGGAAACATTCAATATCAAGGGCGTGTCCCTGCCTTAGTTTCTAGCGCGTCGTAGGCGTATTCTCTAACTCATTGTACGAAGTATTCATTATCATTTGGTGTGATACATTTCAAGCCGTTCAGTAAGCGATTGTTCATTTAACTTAGACTACTTTGATTTCAATGCAAGGACTTGCACGTGGATAGCCACCAGCAAAGTCCACTTAATCTATATGCACCGGTCGCTGGCATGACAAGCCATTTTGGACATTTCCCTTGGTATTTCTCAACTTAGCGTAGGGTGATGGCTGGTACACCCCGTTAAGTCTCTTGAATATACCCTGCACTTACGTCTCTTGGTGCCCAAGCCCACACCCAAGCAGCCCGTAAGCCCCATTTTGATTCCGCCTAGGCCAGCCACGGTATACTCCACACAACGCCCGTGCCGCAGAATTCTTCCACTACACGGCCACGGTATACCCCCCATCGCCCTGCCGTTTGTCCACGACCATTTCGTATTATCTTGTCATTTAACATATCGGCTGTCTTGAGACATAATGCGTTATCGACCAGGTTGGCGTCCGTACAGCACGGGTAGCGAGCCTCGTTGCACGTGCCCGTCATACCTGTCGCTAACATCTTTCATGTCTTATCTTGTATTCACTCTTTCATTTCTTTCTTTCACATGTTTGTTCATTCAATCATTTTTCACGTATTCATTCATTTATTCGTGGATTCATTCATTCATTATGCAACTCCCGTGCGGGAGTCGCCTTGGCGATCCATCGGTCCCAAAGTCTTTCAATGTTGCTATACTCTACTCGAAACGACTATGTTGATAGTCTTCCGTTTCATTGTTGTAAACCATTCATTGTTTCATTGTTGAACGCGTACGGGACTTGAACGTAAGCTTGTGCCTTAGCACAAGCGTAGAGCGCGGTACGAGATTTTCTATATTTGCCGAGTTCTTTTCCATGTTCTAAACAAGCATGCAAGATGAGATTATTCCCTTAGCTAGGTGCGTTGAGTCATTTATTAGCATGCACGGTGTTATCGCCTAGCGATTCTAGCATTAGTGTCCGTATTGTTATGTGTCTAGGCTAAGCAAAGACGGGTTCATCGGAACCACCCACCTTAGCGATGTTCGCATCGGCCGAGCGATACTCCGAGCGCGCCTTTGAAAGTCTAAGTCTGGATTCATCTTGACGGGCCAATATAAGCCTTGCATCGATTCTTCATCAGGTCGATGCCAACTCTTCGGATCGACGGCTCATTTGAGTCGTTGCACTTGCCGTTTGAATCGGCGTTCCGCTAGGGCGGAGCGGGTCGTTACATAATACACCACTCAAAATAAGTCTCGTCCTCGAGACTTCCTGAGTGCAGGTCATCCTACCATTCCTTAAATCGTGTCGTCGTGTTTCTTAGACAAGTCTATCGAACGGCTCTATCGTTCGATGGCATCGAACTATACTCGATACCTTTCCAAGTCCCGTGTCTGTATACGTTTTGGTTGATTTTTATTGAATGGCTTTTCATTCATTTAGAGTTGATGGCACTTATTCAATTATCGTGTTTTGTCGATTCGGTTGCTATTTCGACGTGTCATGGGACTGAAATGGTGGCACGAGGCACGTTGTAGTTTGTCAAATGCGAGGGTCGTAGGCTGAGGCAAACTCACTTTCGTTTATCTCGGTCATCGAGATAACCCGATTCGCTTCTCAAGCGTTCTTGTCCACGAAATCAGTATGATTTCTTCTTAGCGGGGTCGACCAAGTCTAAGCAATTTCCGTCCGATTCAAGACTAAGTATTGCACTATCCTTGAGTATATCTTCCTATCAATGGTCCAATTCGTTATACCAACTTTTACTTGTACGATATCGATTCTATACCACACACTTGTTTAGGGCTAATCTCGTCGTCATTTACGTACACTCTGCCTACACGTTTCTTCGATTCCGAGCCACGCTCGTACTAGTATCATTCCTTTTTTTAACACGATTCGAAGTTCTTGACACTCTTCCATTCATCAAGTCTCGTTTGGAATTCAATGTGTCACTTGGTTAGATTGTGCACGTATTCCAGGCGTCCCCAAAATACATGCATTCACCAAACCGCGTGATAGAGAATTCATCATTCTTATTCGAGTCGCATTGTGCACATACTCTGGCATCCCTGAAATATATGTATGTCAGCCGAGTCTCGTGAGCAGGGTTTCCAATATTCTTGATTCATGCTATCCATCCATGCCAATCCTCAAGATCAATCTTTCAATTGCTAACAATTGAAACAGGGCGTCTCGCCTAACCGCTAGGCTACTTCTTTTCGAGGCTAAGTCAATGTCAGGATTGGAATCATAGTTCCCCAACAATAATGCCAACACTGACCCCAATCCTAGGGTCAAACCAAAGTCGGTAGTACGGGGGGTTTTCTACCCAAGCACGCGTCACTCAAATTTCTAAACATCGAGCAGGATCACCTATTCGTATCAATGTATTTGCTGCACATATTCGAATCCATTCAAATCACCCAATCGACATACTTCACATATCTATTCTAACCAATTCATGTATTCGATCACGAGGTCATCTAGCTCGATAATACATTGCGTCCCAATCTCACGCGAGTCCGATCATCCACGGTGGTTCATGAATCACCATACAACGCTCCCGCGGAATAATCATTCTCATCGGGGCATAACTCTTGTTTGAGTTTAGACTAACTCATTTTCGATACGTGGATTGGACCTACTCAATCCTCAAGTTCAATCATAAAACACACTGATTCATTCTCGAGTTTACCTTCGCGTCAAACCACAAGTCGAAGCAATCAAATTTCTACGCCATTCAAGTTCAATCACTCCTGCTGTATGAATTACCATATCAGCGCTCACGCGGAGTGATCGTCCTTATCCGGTACGACGCATGTAAGAGGCTGGAGTTGCGCTCGCATAAGACAACAACGTCAACGTTGTGGTTGTCAACGAAGCAAATCCAAGCATTTTTATTTTCATCCACGCCAAATCAATTCGACAGTCTGACCGTCATGCGTTCAACTAGAAAATCCTCGAGCCAAGTCTATCTTTTCCTCGACACATTTTTTTTAACATCCCAAGTATAGCATCCAACGGAATAATGACATTTGTACGATCGTCATTCGTCGAGTCAGAGTACCCTCGAGTTATCGCATATCGATCTTTGATACGCCTCAATACCATCGACGATATGCGTAACCTGACGATCTTCCTTTGCAACCGATTTGGAGTTGTGCGTTGATGCTTTTGTCCGAGTTGGATATTCCATAATTTCATTTAATATTCAAGATCAAGTTCAACTGCTATTCCTCTAGCTAGTTTCAAGATCGTTGTTCAAACTCAAGTCACAATTCATTTGAATCAATCCGAAATTGTACGCGCGATCCTCTAAGTTTCCTCGATCAAGACCATTCATTTTCATTCATCGTTCCGAACCATTTTCTAACTCGCGTTTCCCAATGACAAGTTGTCCAGCGACATCTTGTTCGGGACTTTTGAAGTCACGGCCAACTAAGCGTGACACGTTCTAAGACTTTGCACGATCGCATCGCTTGCCGACATACTCGTACGATCCGTAAATCCTTTAGTCTTGCTCGAACAATTTCTATGACGTCCATACACCACTCAGGGTTCGAGCCACTCGACTAGTCGTCGACACTCATTCTTATTCTTCTTCGAACCTATCACATACACCACTCGGATTCAAGCCATACGATCTAGTCTTCAATCACGTTCGCGTCATGCGCTAAGACATCCTTCAGATTCGTTCGACGAATCTCTAGCGTAATCGCTCACGTCGCCTCGACGTACTAAGTCGTTCGCACTAATATTCAAAATCCAAGCCAATCCTTTCGGGTACGCCTAAGCGTTAACTCGATAGCGTTTCCATCGATAGACACTCAAAGTGTATCTTCGTTCTCGATCGAGCGATACTTGATATCGCTCGCAATCCGATTGCACCCAAAAGTCGAGGTGCGCGACACGCGGACTAAGTTGTGCTGCATAACCATCCCGTACAGACTATATTCAAGTTTGTACGCTCACTTGCTAGGTCGATGCAAGACTAGTCAGGTACGCACACGACAAGTTAACTTAGCATGTGTTCTCTATCGAGTCAAGTTTAACATCGTTCGACATTGTTAGCGTAAGGTTATTTAAGCACGCCTTGCGTTTGCTAACTTCTAGCATTTTAGTTTTCCTTCGACTCAAGTCTGTCATAGTTTAGCACAAAGGCCTTCGCCTATCGATCCCGTTCAACCGAGTACTTGTACGAGCTTTTGAAAATATTAGACTTATTGTATGGAACATCCCAAGGCACAATGAGAGAGAGCGTACACTTCTTTTTCCAACGACGAGCTTTCAAAACTGAGAAAATCGAAATGAAGTCCAAGGACGTAAAGCCGTGCTCTGATACCAATCTGTCACACCCTGCTCCCGTAGGAGCGATCGTCCTCACTAAGGCGTGATGCCGCACGGGCCTAGGTTGCGCCCGTGCAAGGCCAAGTCCAGAAACGGCCGATTTGAGCTAGGCCACAGAGTCACACAGAGTGTCCCCATTGCAGCGGAAAGTAAAATGAACACAAGTTGAAGCGAATTCAAACTCTTTTATTGATATTCAAGAAGTTTACAAGCGGCGCTAGGCCGAGTTTACAAGTCTCTCAAGCTCTCTCTTTGAAACATAAAAGGCATGCCAAGTGGCTTACAAACATGGAATGATTCATGGCGATGTTCCGATACATTATGTCCTGTATAGGGTGCTTCATCTCCTTGCAACGTTCCAAGGCTCCAGAGACAGCTCCGCGCCTTAGCACCAGCCGGCGTCTCCTGCATCCTGCAAGTAGACTGTAGGGTTATCAGTACATTATTATGCACTGGTGGGGGAGGCTAGCTCGCCCACAACGCTATCATTACCAAACACATTCCATTTACTTTTATGTTCCGTCTATCATTCATTATCTTTCTAGTCTTGCCTTAGGATCGGTTTTATGGCATATTTTGTAACCTATCTTGTGTTGTCGAATTCGAGTGTCGCATGAAAATACATGCACGACTTATCCATACTTACCGTCCGGTCTTCCCTGTCCAAAGTAAACCAAGTTAGACAACAATTCATGTGTAATAACATAACGTAATTCTTGGAAACATTCAATATCAAGGGCGTGTCCCTGCCTCAGTTTCTAGTGCGTCGTAGGCGTATTCTCTAACTCATTGTACAAAGTATTCATTACCATTTGGTGTGATACATTTTAAGCCGTTCAGTAAGAGATTGTTCATTTAATTTAGACTACTTTGATTTCAATGTAAGGACTTGCACGTGGATAGCCACCAGCAAAGTCCACTTAATCTATATGCACCGGTCGCTGGCATGACAAGCTATTTTGGACATTTCCCCTTGGTATTTCTCAACTTAGCGTAGGGTGATGGCTGGTACACCCGTTAAGTCTCTTGAATATACCCTGCACTTACGTCTTTTGGTGCCCAAGCCCGCACATAAGCAGCCCGTAAGCCCCGTTTTTGTCACGACCTGCACCCACTGTGAGGGTACGAGAACGTAACAACGTCCAGCCTACGCCGCAGTGTCGGCGGTAGAGCGCTGTCCTAGGTCAACATACATCTAACAATATATATATCTAAACAGTTTATACTCCCCGAATGGGGGTGACATAACAGTAAAACTCAATCACAACTAAGGAAGAGATAGCACGAAATAAAATAGAACTCAAGGAAGTAAATAGATGACATAGCAGTAGTCTAAGATAATCCCATCAATATCCAACAGTACAAGGTCTCAGATGAAAGAATATATACAACTCATAACTCCAAATAAAGTCTAACTAAGACATGTCTCAAGACTGCATAAAGTAAGATAAGCCTAACTAGTCTAGTCTAGGCAATCGGGGTGATCTCCTCAGCTAGAGCTGGGTCCTCCTGAGGGTCCAGCTCGCAGGTGTCATCTAAGGCTGCCCCGTAGTAAGTATCCAGGCAAGCCTCCTCCTCGTCCTCTGTAATATTTCAACAGGTCCAGTCAGGACAGGAGCGAGTACAGTACATCTCAACAGATCATAGCAGGTTAGAAGATATAATCATGCAGTAAAGTAAGATACAAGTACTGAAAGAAGTGCAGTATGTAAACAGAGAGAGAAAGCTGTAAGAGAAATATCTACTATAAATAGAGACTATCATGTGACTAGTGAGTCAGAGTACAATATAGACATGTAAATGGCATAGGAGATTCTGATGCTACACTATGGAAGAGATTCTGATACTACACTACTTGGATATTATTCACATGTCCATTTCTACTCCCCCGTACCCTCAATCAATACACAAGGATCCAGCCAGGTTATGTTATATGATGCTATGTAACAGCCCCGAAGGGTAGTAGACCCCGAAGGTGATAGACCCCGAAGGTGATAGACCCGGAAGGTGATACATAGTAGTCCCATAAATGGGATAAGGATTCTAGGAAGACTCTACGATCATAAGAGTATATGTCGTAAGTGATCAAAGAACCAATGAAGCATATGATACGCCCTGTAAGTGAAACGCATAGAACATGTAGTACCTGATGCTTCCTAAGGATAACATCTCAAGAAGGGATCCATATAGTACCAATCCGTGTGACCAACGTGACAGTACAAGTAAAGTAATCTACTGCAGGAAATAATTCTAAGCAGGATATGAAATGATCAGAGAATGTACTCGCATGTAACTGAGTGTCCAATATGAAAAGTACCGTCCGAGGAGTGGTGTCTGGCTCCTAATCAGAACAGCACAAGTCACAACAAGTCCAGAATAGTAAAATGGAGTCCTACTATGCATTCTACATGATTCTAGGTCAGTCTAGGCCAAAGTCAACTCTTGGTCAACTTTGGCAATCCTAGAAGTCAAACTAGGTCAACTTAGTCTAATCAAGTCTAAACTCAACCATCTAGGTCTAACAAGTCATGCTAGGCTCTAACAAGTCTATAATAGACAACACACACATTCCAAGTATACACAATGGCACAATATGAACTTGCACCCAAACAACCCCATGTGCCTACTATCATGGCATCCCCCAAATCAATACACAATGTAACCCTCTATATAAACCATATTCATATGTATAGGAACACACATATCACAATGTATCTATTAGCCTACAATATACAACACATTGCATTATATATAGACACATATATTAGAGGTTCATTTATGAACTCTACATTAGTTAGGCATATATGAAACATGGGAATTTGTATGTGGTACACATGAATTGGTGTGGGGTAAACAAGTGCAGCTGTGTGTGTGTTTACAGGAATTAAAGTGTGTGTTTGCACTATACCAACAGTGATCACATATACATGGGCAGGAAACACCAGTAATGAGGGGGAAAAGAGGGTGTGTGTGATAAAACCATGTACGAATTAAAACAGTGAAAAAGGAGAGGACTGTGTGTATAGGTGAGGGTAATACAAATCATGTGTGTATGTGTCATGTAAATCAGTGCAGGAAACAACAGTGCAACATCAAACAGGGAGTGTGTGAACCAGTGTCAATATGTGTACAGAATAAATGGAAGGCAGGGCTGAACAGTGTGTGTAGAGATGTCCCTACTGGACTGTAAACAGGGAATCACACACAGGAAAAGCAATAAGGGGCAGTCCATACACAGGTTTTCAATATCAAGAGAACTCAGTTCAATGAATTCACAGGTTAAGAAGAAAAAGAAAAGGAAGTCAATTCAATGTCCCCCTTCTCTTAAATCTCAGTTTATAACTAAGTTCAATACTCAGTGAGTATCAACCCAGGTTCCTGTCACAACTTGAACAACACATTATCTAGGGGAAAAAGGAAAATCAGTTCAAACCAGAACTGAGAAAGCAAATGGTATTTCTCCAGTTTTTTCAGTTTTGTCCCTCAATACAATTTCGAATTCAAAGGCTCACCAATCCAAAACCAAATTGACATACAAGTAGTCTGCCTATAGGAGTAACAATATAGGAAATAAAACCAACATATTAGCAGTGCTTAAATGATTAAAACTGGTGACAAGTTCCAGTTTCAAAGCTGGAAACAGGAAGCTGATACAAGGATTTCAGAATTTAGAAACAGGTGAAATACCCAAACAAACACATTAAAGTTTTGATAAAAAGGTTGGTAATGATCCTACACATAATACATGTGTCACACAACCTGTCCGTGTCCACTAAGATGGACACAAACGTGTCCAGGCCACCCAGATACAAAATCAATGCACAGTGAGGTATTCCTCGTGCACGTGTGCACGCGTGTCGTGCACACGACACAACACGTGGTAGGCCACGTGCTCGTGCACCTGAATACCCTATACTAGGGCTAGGTCTAGGTCGACCTGTCCTGAGTCCTCGTGTCCGCGTGTCCAACTTATAAAACCGTATCAGCGACAAAAACCCACACTGCACAGAACAGTACGAAACCCGTGCGTCGAGGATTCCTCACTCGATGCCACGTGGGCCCACGAAACTTGACACGTGGCGTGTCAGTCACTGCCCCTAGTGGCGTGTCAAGTTTGTGTCAAACAAATGTGTGTCGTGTCCAGTGCAGCCCCCGCACAGCAGGACAGTGCAGCCCCAGCGCGCGGTTGTGTCCATGTGTCCAAACCGACACGACACAAGGCCAAAACTACCTCAGTCCCCCAAAAATGTGTAAGCGACATCAAAACAAAGATTCCTATTCAAACACAAATCGAAACTAACACGAAAAGTTTACTGTGGCATTTTCACAAACACATAGAACATGCCACTGATACATGTCCTGTTAGGACACGAAACGACACAAAAACTTAGGGTTTCTATTCCTACTGTTAGGTTAGGTCTAGGGCTCCCTAACGATGCAAAAATTTTAGGATTCTATGGTGGAAATAGGAAGTTACCTCAAAGTGTCAAAACTCTCAAAAAGCTTTAATAAGTGATGTTCTCCTTGGTGGTGAAACTCCTCCAAATTGTTGGAAAACTGAGAACAACCAATTCCAAAGCAAGAAAACAATAATTAGAATCTATTGCAACTTTTTTGGATTAAAAAGGAGGAAAAATGAATTTATTATGAATTTCTAAAGATGGGAGCTCACATCTTTCTTCTTGAAATGGATTCCTATGGAAAGGAGGCTAGCCCTAGAAATTAGGAGGGGTTTTATAGTGGGGGAATCCCTAGGTTGGCTGGACAAAAAGTTTGGGTTGCTAATTTGGGCTTGGGCCAAGTCACATAGGCTATGGCTAAGTTGTTTTATTAAAAGGTTAGAACCATAAGTCATGACTTATGGAGTTTTAAGCCATATTAGCCTAAATAACTCCAAATCACTCCCAACTAGTTCCAATGACTTAAACCTCATTACATTAGGTCAAACCAAGGTTACTTAACCTAACTCAGTGGACCATAACTAGATTAGTCACTAGGTTAGTCTTCTAGTCAACACAAGTCAAAGTCAACTTTAGGCCCAAAATCAATTATCTAAAAATTACCAAAAATCATATTAATTCTAAAATCATAATAATACATGATAATTCCAAAAATTCCCAAAATTTGAAAAATGACCAAAATACCCCCAAGCTAGAAAAGTGGTAGTGACAGTTTTGATTCCGCCTAGGCGGCCACGGTATACTCCACACAACGCCCATGCCGCAGAATCCTTCCACTACACGGCCACGGTATACCCTCCATCGCCCGTGCCATTTGTCCACGACCATTTGTTTATTTCTTGTCATTTAACATATCGGCTGTCTTGAGCCATATGTTATCGACCAGGTTGGCGTCCTGGAGCACGGGTAGCCAGCCCCGTTGCACGTGCCCGTCATACCTGTCGCTAACGTCTTTCATATCTTATCTTGTATTCACTCTTTCATTTCTTTCTTTCACATGTTTGTTCATTCAATCATTTTTTACGTATTCATTCATTCATTCGTGGATTCATTCATTATGCAACTCCCGTGCGGAGTCGCCTTGGCGACCCATCGGTCCCGAAGTCTTTCAATGTTGCTATACTCTACTCGGAATGACTATGTTGATAGTCTTCCGTTTCATTGTTGTAAACCATTCATTGTTTCATTGTTGAACGCGTACGGGACTTGAACGTAAGCTTGTGCCTTAGCACAAGCGTAGAGCCGGTGCAAGATTTTCTATATTTGTCGAGTTCTTTTCCATGTTCTAAACAAGCATGCAAGATGGGATTATTCCTTAGCTAGGTGCATTGAGTCATTTATTAGCATGCACGGTGTTATCGCCTAGCGATTCTAGCATTAGTGTCCGTATTGTTATGTGTCTAGGCTAGCAAATACGGGTTCATCGGAGCCACCCACCTTAGCGATGTTCGCATCGGCCGAGCGATACTACGAGCGCGCCTTTGAAAGTCTAAGTCTGGATTCATCTTGACGGGCCAATGTAAGCCTTGCATCGATTCTTCATCAGGTCGATGCCAACTCTTCGGGTCGACGGCTCGTTTGAGTCGTTGTACTTGCTGTTTGAATCGCGTTCCTCTAGGCGGAGGGTCGTTACAGTCGGGGGCTGGGGCGGGCTTGGGGCGAGGGCGTCGGGGGCTTGGCGGCGGGCTTGGGGCGACGGGCTTTGGTCGGGGGCGGGGGGCTTGGCTTCTCAAATTCATCTGAGTTTATATATTGGCTAAATAATGTGTTATCCATATTGGGTGTTATCCATTAGTTTGGTGGTGTTTGAATTAGTAAATGTGAATATGGAGTTTGGGTTCATGGTGTATATGTTCACTGTGTCAACGACAGTGCGAGTTCTTCATCTGCCTTCTTTGTTAAGAATATCCTTGGGACATTCGCTTCACCAAAGTACTGAATAAGTGAAGTTTTTCCTGGAAAACCGACCCTTAGAGTGTATCAGTTGTGTGCTTCTATATAGATGTATATATCTATACATCTAACTGTGATATACATATGTGTATGTGTGCTTTAGAGAGTGAGGAATGAAGACAGGCCTACCATGCCTATTAGCATGCAGGACGGCTTGGGGTGCAATGTGTGAGTGTAGGCATGGTAGGAAATATATGTAATGCTAGTGTAACAAGACTAAGGTAGTGTTTGCTAGATATTAAGGACACTCTAGTATCCTAACCAATTTAGAAATAGATAGATTGACTCAGTTTGATTAATTGACCTATAATGACTCTAAAACTTGATTTGCTGCTGCAAGCATACAACACCACAAAAATATTTCTGACTCGTCAAGTTGAACCGTGTATAACATGCTCGACACTTAAGAGGAATTATTTCGACTTAGTGGACTATCGAAGAATCGGTATCGGACTATCGGTATCGGTATCGAACTATCGGACTATCGGTATCGAACTATCGGTATCGCACTATCGGTATCGGTATCGCACTATCGGTATCGGACTATCAGTATCGGTATCGAACTATCGGTATCGGTATCGAACTATCGATATCGAACTATTAGTAACAACTGTACTTAGATTTTTCTCTTCTCGAGCTAGAATACCAGCGGATCCACCAGTTACATGATTATATGCTAATTCTGTTTAGTTTGTCTTACTATACAGATGTTCACATCCAATCTGTGATGGATTGTTATTTCGTTGATCGTACATGGATGTACATACGACAACACGAGAGCATAATAGGTGTGAGTGACAATTTTCAGGCAGGCGTGGTAGTGTTTCTTAAGTATGCCATGAGTAAAGCTCAGTTTATGGACGGTAACAAAATCAAGTGTCCATGTCGTAATTGTCGCAATAGACGTTACGAAGAAGTGGTAGGTGTAAGAGATCATTTGACCCGTAAGGGTTTCGTACGTGATTACGGCTTGTGGTCATCGCAAGGTGGACTATATGCGAAAAGACAAGTTGCGAATGCTGCTACTTATGCTTTTGATGATAATGCTGCAGCGGATTTTGTCGTCGATGAAGACGAATGTTCTGTTGATTATGGAGACGTGCAGAACCTTGCCCGAGATATGGTGTACGACGTGGCAGGGCCTAATTTTGATCCGGATGATCCTAATCCCGAGGCGAATGAGTTCTATGATATGTTTCAGGATGCTGAAACTTCTTTATATTCTGGTTGTGAGCCACATTCCGTACTGTCAGTGACGATGCGGTTGTTGAACATAAAATTCGATTTAACTTGACACAAACTTGCTATGATCGGATTACACAACTAATGAAGGAGGTGTTACCGAAGGAATCAAAAGAGCTTCCAAAAAACTTCTACAAGTCGAAGATGATGGTCCGACAACTGGGACTGGGGTACGACAAGATAGATTGTTGTCGCAACGGATGCATTTTGTACTACAAGGAGAACGAGGATATAGAAAGTTGCAGCTTCTGTAATGCGGATCGTTACAAGCCAGTCAGGGGAAAAGGAAAGTCAACTAGAAAACGACGTCCTTACAAGTATATGCATTACTTGTCGATCACGAAGCGCTTGCAGAGGACGTATATGTCTCAGAATACAGCAGAACACATGACGTGGCACAACGAAGAACGC
The DNA here is from genome assembly GCA_029216955.1 of Iris pallida. Taxonomy (NCBI): domain Eukaryota; kingdom Viridiplantae; phylum Streptophyta; class Magnoliopsida; order Asparagales; family Iridaceae; genus Iris; species Iris pallida. The sequence continues at coordinate 12,967,119 of JANAVB010013400.1, forward strand.
ACAAAGGACGATAGAGAATTATCACATCCTTCGGATGGAGAGGCGTGGCAATATTTTGATTTTTGCAATCCAGATTTTGCTGCAGAGCCTAGAAATGTACGCATGGGGCTATGTTCTGATAGCTTCGCCCCTTTCGGGCAGTCGGGATCTCAATACTCCTGCTGCCGGTCATTCTGACCGTTACAATCTGCCACCATGGATGTGTATGAAGACTCCTTATATGTTCTTGACAGCTATCATACCGGGTCCCAAAAATCTGACGAAGAATATTGACATATATTTACAGCCATTGGTGGATGAGCTGAAACAGCTGTGGGAGATCGGCGTCACGACCTATGATATTTCAGAAAACAAAACTTTCAGATGAGAGCTTCACTGATGTGGACAATCAATAATTTTCCCGCATATGGTATGCTGTCGGGATGGAGTACTCACGGCACCATGTCTTGTCCGATATGCATGCAAAATAGTAAGGTGTTCCGCCTTAAGCATGGAGGAAAAACTTCTTTCTTTGATTGTCATCGTCAATTTTTGCCCGCGAGTCATCCTTGGAGAAAGAACAAGGACACGTTCAGAGCTGGAAAATAATAATTTTCTCATCCGCCTGCCAGATTGTCGGGATATAATATTTGGGAAAATGTAAAGGACTTGTCCACTGTAATGGAAGATCCATCGAACAATCGTGTCGATGGGTTCGGACAAATCCATAACTGGACCAAACGGAGTATCTTCTGGGACTTGCCTTATTGGAAAGATAATCTTATAAGGCATAATCTTGATGTTATGCATATCGAAAATAATGTGTACGATAACGTCTTCAATACCGTCATGGATATTAAAGGAAAGACGAAGGACAATCCAAAAGCAAGACAAGACATTGCTGAGATATGCAAGCGTCCTTATCTGAACTTGATACAAAGGAGAGCTGCTGGACAATTAAGTAAGCCGATAGCACAATACACATTAAGCAAGGAAGATAGATTAATAATCTGCAAGTGGGTATCTACTTTAAGATTTCCCGACGGCTATGTGTCGAATTTGTCTAGATGCGTTGATCTCAATGAACGCAAGCTAACGGGAATGAAGAGTCATGACTACCACGTGTTTATGGAAAGATTACTGTCCATTGCTTTGAAAGAGTTGTTGCCTTCTGCTGTATGGGTTCCGTTGGCCGAACTATCAATATTCTTTAGGGATATTTGTTCAACTAAGTTGACTGTGCAACACATGGTTGAACTTGAGGAGAAGATTATCTTAACAATTTGCAAGTTGGAGAAAATATTTCCTCCTGGCTTCTTCGACAGCATGGAGCATCTACCGATTTATCTAGCATACGAAGTCCGTGTCGGTACATCTGTTCATTATCGATGGATGTACCCATTTGAAAGGTACATAAAAAATCGATATAATTTAAGTTGAATTTCAGTGGGTTTTAAAATTCTTTCTTAATTCTCAAGATAATTTGTCTCTCTAGATACCTACACCATCTAAAGAAGAAAGTTGGCAACAAGGCTCATATAGAGGCTTCGATATGCGAAGCATATCTTATCGAAGAGGTGTCAAACTTCTGGTCTATTTATTTCAATACTCATATTAAGACAAATCGAAATAGACCTCAAAGGAATGACGAGGACGTTGAGGATGGAGGAATATTCAATGTAAGGGGCAAGCCTGTTGGGGCTAGTAAAAGACGGTGGTTGACATACGACGAGTATGATGCCGCTCACCGATATGTCTTGTTAAACTGTGACATACAAGAAGTGAGAGATTTGGAGAAGTAAGTCAGTACACTTGCACTCGTTATAATCTCGAATTTGATGAAGTGACTACACTTATATATTCTTATTTTCTCTAATAGTGTATTTAGAGATGAAGTCAAAATGAGGACACCCGATATTACCGATGAGGGACTTCAAAGAGTGGTTGATTGTACATTTCCGTTATGGCTTCGCAAATACGTAAGTAACTGAGATTATAATTGAGATTATAAATATATAATCTAAAACATTTAAATTATAAATATTTGTTTACAGGTTTTATTGCCTGAAACAACACTCACTCATGAGAGTGTTCGTTATCTGGCATTGGGACCGAAGAAGCAAATAAAGACTTGTCCAGGCTATGTCGTTAATGGCTTCCGGTTTAAGTCAACTCAGAATGCTATAAATGTCGAATTTATCAATGACGACATCAGTACCAAGGATTCCGGTGTTTGCATAAGAGGCACCATCTATGACGACGAGACGGACTTTGACTATTATGGAGTGCTTCGGGATATTGTAGATTTACAATATACTGGCCCATATGATATGCATATTATAATGTTCAAATGTGAGTGGTTCGATACGACACCAAATATCGGTTGGAGAATCGATAAACAATTTGGATTTGTCGATATAAATCATTGCAGGAGGTATAGAGAGTCCGATACATTTGCGATAGCAAATCTGGCTGTTCAAGTCTACTATACAAGCTACCCAAGGCGTCGTAGAGATCGATTTGACTGGTGGGCAGTATGCAAGATTAAATCTAGAAATATATTCAACGTTGGAGACCCAGCATACCAAGAGGACCAGATCGAAAAGTTCCAATACTTGGGACAACACTCGGATACAATGGACGTTGAAGATATTGTTAAGGAAAATAGAGGAGAGAAAGATGTTGATACACAAGACTTAGCTGTCAACCATGGGAGAATGAGGCGTCTTGTCCCAAATATTAAGGCAGAAGAAGAAGAAGAAGAAGAAGAAGAAGAATTTGATGGGGATGAGGATATAGATGAAATCGACGTTGAAGATAAGGACGAGGATGAGGATGAGGATGAGGAGGAGGATGATGATGAAGATGAGGACGAGGATGAGAACGAAGACGATTATTAGGTTAAATATTGTTGTATATTAAAAACACTTCCAATTACGTGAATTAAGTTTGACCTCATAAAAGCAATTACGTGAATTCATTTTTTTTCATTCGATTATTTACTTATTGCAGATGGCACTCCTAGTCTTTTTCGTCGTGGCAGCACTCGTCTCCCTACTGGTGGTATGTATATTTTAGTTTAGAATTTATATTCGTTTACACTTTTATATTGTTAATTATGTTTATGTGTTCTATTTACAGGTCATGATGGCTGGCCGTGGTCATGGTGGTGGTGGTCGTGGTAGTGGTCGTGGTCGTAGTGGTGGTGGTGGTCGTGGTCGTATTCAAAATTCCCGGGATGTGACCCCATCCAGCGACCCCGACCCGGAGAGTACCCCGGGCACAGACGCATCCCTCCGTCGATCGACCACTTCATCGAGGCATGAGTCCGGATCTGCTAGCGATTTCGTTCCGCCATCGGAACCACCAGCAGCGGATCCACCAGTGGATCCCCCAGTTACTACACAGTGGGCCCCGAAGTACCCCCATACTCGGTTCCATCCGGTTACTGGAGAGTACATATGCAGACCCGCGGATCCTCCCGCGGCACCAGAGAGGCCGAGAGGCGAGTTCCGACGAGAGCTATAGCCCGCGGGGACCTCGTAAGTAAATTTAAGATAATTTATTAAAAAAAATTTATTTATTCAAGTTAATAATCCAGTCGTTTCTTCTTTGTAGGTTTTTTCTGTATAATGTTGCCAGGGCTCTTGGAGAAATTATCAGGGCTAACTTCCATGGTCCCTATCTCAACTTTTCGTCGGTGCCCCCGAACTTGAAGTACGCCTGGCTCGACGAGTTGAGGGTATATATCTATATCTTATGGTTAATTATTAGTTACTCTTTAAACAAACATTTTTTAAATTACGAGATAATTGAATTTCTATGTTAGATGACGTACTGGTGGCCCCCCCATCGCGAGGACGCGATCCGCAGGACCTACAGAAGCGCTGCCTCGAAGAAGATACGGGATATGATTCATGACTTAAAAATGGGGCATGCGAGGCCGAACTAGATCCGGCAGGAGTATTATGAGGACCTCTTAGGTATGATGGATACTCCTGCGTATAAGGAGAAATCGGAGAAGGCGAAGGCGAACCGACAGGCCGCGGGGCTTCATACGGGGGGATCAAGGCCCCACGCAGCGACGCTTGCAGATCTGGTGAGATACCGTAAATTCATTTAACTATCGAATTAGGTATTGTTAATATACGGAGTTAATTAACTTCTACGAAAATTTCGTATGCAGGCCCAACGGGCGGTGAAGGAGGGAAGGGTGCCAGAATCGGTCACCATGCACGACGTATTCCAGCATACGCACAAAAGACGGAAGGACCGGAGCTTCGTCGACGAGAGAGCGAAGGAGACTGATGTAAGTACTTATGTTTATGAGATTTATGTTAGAATCAAAAGTATTCGGACTATAACTTAGGTAAACTTAGGATTCGCACTTAACTTTGTGAAACATAGGATTTTGATTACAACTTAGGTAAATCTTATAATATAAACACATTCATTTGATAGGCTGTGTATCGTGAGGCCCTTAGTTGGGCTCAGTTAACTAACACCGAGGATGTCGGTGAAACGACACCCGCCCGGACGCCCTCTTCTTTGGCCGCTCGCAATGACTTGTTCGTAGATACCGTCGGCGGCTTTAAGAAAGGGTTCCTATACGGAGTCGGCTCCCTAGGGCCGTTGCACATGGCGACGCAGAGATTTCCACCGATACCGCCTCCTCCCGTGGCCCCGACAGACGATGATGTTAGGTCGCAGCTTATGCAGCTGCATGAGGCGGTGTCGTCCTTGCGAGAGCAATTTGCCACGTACTTTCTGCCTCCGTCTGCTGACGGTGTCGGTCCGTCTTCTACTAGTGCCGGTCCGTCGACTGCTGGTGTCGGTCCTTCTTCCGTGGGTCATCTTTCTGTCAACCCTGGTGCCCCTTTGGTACCGCTTCCGACTGTGACGGCACTCCTGGATCTCATGTTGCCAGAGCAGCTACGCCGAATTTCAAGCAGTATCTACGACGGCTTGCCGCCGTACCTAGTGGAGGAGTATATTCGTCGGTCGCAGCAGGGATTACCACCACCGGGCAATCGAACTCCTCATTCTTCTTAAAATATTGTAATTAAGAAAATTTGGAATATTTGTGGAAATTTTGGATTATTTGTGCTATGATCGGATTATAACGACGGATATTAGGTTACTCTTCACGATAATTGATGTCTATTTTCTATTAGTTTGGTTTAGTCTATGTGATTCTTGGATAATTGGTGTGCATTAAATTTGTATGTATATATTTGGTCTATGTGATTCTTGGATAATTGGTGTGTATTATATATTTGGTCTAAGTGATTGTTGGATAATTGGTGTGCATTATATATTGGTTTAGTTTATGCATATTTTTGTGAACAAGAAAAGTGCTGCAATTTTTTTCAAAAAAATCTCAGTTAGCGATGGACTAGTGACCGGTTAGCGACGGATATTTCTAGTTTCTGACTAATTTTTGACGAAATTTTCGTCGCCAACTGGAGGTTTAAAACTATTTCCAGGTAGCGACGGGTGGTCGACGGAATATCTGTCGGCATAGTTCTGGTGGTATATAATTCGACAGAATAGCGACAAAAAATCCATCGCCAAGACGACGGATAATCAGCCATTAATCAGTCGCTATCTCGACGACGTAGCGACGGACACTCCGTCGACAAGGTTCTGGAAATGTTGGACATTTCCAGAACCATGGCGACAGATAATCAGCCACTAATTAGTCGCTATGTCGACGGCGTAGCGACGACGTATCCGTCACCAAGGTTCTGGAAATGTCAAGCATTTTCAGAACATGGTCGACGGATAATCCGTCAGTATTCCGTCGCTACTCCGTCCTTTGTTTGCGACGGCAATCGACGGAATAGCGACGGCAAGATACACTCTGATACGCTATTACGACAGTTTACCGACGGACCGTTACGTCGCTAGTGTCTACAAAGTTCAGTATTTAATACTTGAAATGGACGAAAGCCCATCGGAAAGTCGTCGCTAATGCTTCGTATTGTGAAGTCGACAAGTCGTCGCTATTCCGTCGCTTGACGACTACGTAGCGACGGACCGTTATTAGCGACGAGCTGAATGCCGACGGATTATTTTGGCCAAGATCCGTCAGTGATCGGTCGCTGGTACAAATTTTCGACGGACGGGCGACGGATATGGCCGTCGCTAAATCGACAAATTTTGGTAGTAGTATATGTGTGTATATATATATATATATATATATATATATATATATATATATATAAGAAATAGGAAAAAGAAAACCAATAAGAAGAGCAGCTGCCAGCCCAGGGCCAGCATTCCAGCAGGCCCAGCAACACCCCACAAGCAGTAGGAATCCCCAACCCAGCCCGTATTACAAACCAGGCCCAAGCCGGCCAGCCCATCCCAAGATAAGACCCCCCCGACCCCTGTGAAACCAATGTAAACCCGCAGCCCTGTTCGTATATAACAGAGTGAGAGATCAGGATAGAGAGGAAGGGGGATTCTAAAAAACCCTAACCCCGAACCCACGCCGACAGCCCGACGACCCCTGGGCTCCTAGGTGCGTCGCCCGCCGCCGCCACGACCGCCAGAGACGGCTGACCAGTAACAGCAGACGCGCACAACAAGAACAGCAAACAGCAGTAGCAGTGGTCGAATACCCTAACTTTGTAGGCATCCCATCTCTCGTCTTATCATCATTTTTCGAACCAATTGGTTCGATAGGAAGACAACCTATATGGCTTTCCACCACATTAAATAGTTTAAATTTAGGTACCCTAAGTTCCTCGATAAATCGACGCGAACATTGACGAAAAACCTGTTCAAACAGAACAGTCTCAAGAATTAAATCCCTGTTTTAGAAGCCAGATATAGATCAGATCAGTATATAACCTCAAAAACTAATTAAAGTCAGTCCTAGACAACCTAAAGGACAGCACAACCCTTCTTGTAGATTCTAATTTCATTAAACAGATAAGAAGTTATCCGATTCTGAAGTTGACCGAAAACCTGTTTTAAAAACTAGAAATTTCTCCGATGCGACTTGCGTTCCGCCAATCCGGGCGATGTGGTCGCGAACCGAAAGCATCGAAAGGTGCGTAACGGCTTTGTGGTCGTGTGGGCTTTGATGGAATTCAAATTGGTCGCGTATGCGCGACAAATTTGATCTGTATCCGTCAAAATTCCCCGTATCGGTCTCTGTGCAAATTTCACAATTACTTTGTGCACGTCCGTCAGGTCGAGACGAAACTAGCGCCAACAGGACCGTATCATTTTTCTGGTCATGTATGCATCCGATTTTGAGACAGTTGATTGGACTGCCGTTTTGCGGGCCCTACGATCCAATTCAACGGGCAATTTTTTACACGGCCTACCGGAATCCAAAATTGGACATACCGTTAGGTTGGTATCATCAAACCGAATCCGTAGACATGTAGTTTGATGACTTTAGAGACCATTGACTCTGGCACGCTTTTCGGTACAAAGCGGGTCCAACGGCGGACACCATTGACTCTGACTTTAGAGACCATTGACTCTGGCACGCTTTTAGGTGAAGAAAATGAAGAAGAAGAAGTTAGAGTTGAGGGGGGGCTATCGGCCTAGGGAAGAAGAGTTGTTGTTGTTTTATGAAGTAAAAAAAAGAGAGTATGTGCTACGGAATGATTTGGATGTTAGTATTATTAGAAAGAAAGATATAGAGAGAGAGGAATCTCTACAAAAGTAGAGAGAAAGTGTATGGGGATTAGGGCTGGCTGCTATAAGGTGGTGTGTTTTAGGTTGAGTATGTTGTCATGTAAGAATGGGTGGAGTGGATTGATGAAGGATAAACCAATAGCTAGAATTTAGAGCAGCTATATGATGATGCATAACACCTATGCAAAGAGGGGAAAAATTGGTGTATGGTTTTGTCATGAGGGAAATTTTGTGTCGGGTGTTCTTAAGGGGAATGACATGAAGCTTGGGTTGGTTCAATAGAGTCGAGTTGGGTCAAAGTGGGGCTGGGTGCAATAAATGGCTTAATATAGTCATTTATGATCACAGATAAATAAGTAACACGCGGTGGTTCAATTGAATGGAACACGAGTTTCAAGTGTAGTACGCATAATGTGGGTCATGTCTATATTTTGGGTTGACAGGTTTGGGTCGAAATGATTGTATCAGCATAAAAAGTGCTTCATGGAATGAGTCAAAGAGATAGAAGCATTCCACTCAACATGATCTATTGTTACAGGCTAATCGCTTTACGCCAAGGGTCAAGCCAATGATTTTACGCCAGGGTCAAGCCAATGGTTTTACGCCTAAGACAGGCTAGCCACTCTTTACGCTGCACAAAGCTGTCGAGTCTTGCATTTAATGCAAAGTCTGACATGAAGATTCAATGATGGCATATATCATAGAATTCGAAGGGATTTGTTTTACGCAGAGACCAATGATGTCGTTTAGTATGTGGACTGAGCTATTTTTACGCTCACAAAATGGCTTATTTTACGCACGGAGACTATATGAGTTTTTACGCTCAAAAGTTGACGTGTGCATAAAGTTTATTTGGGCTACTTTCACGCTCAAGGTTATTTAACAACCACTTTACGCGGGAAGTCCATGTCAGGGCTATTTTACACCTAGTCTACTACTTTACGCTCAGAGTATTTTGGGTTGTTTTTACGCCCTATTCTTCTTCACCAATTTGGAACGTGGTTTGCCTACATGGCTTTCATGCCACACATCTCGAAGAACGTGTGTACGTGTATCCTATTCTTACTGAAATGATGGGACACGTGTCAACGTATGCAGAGGATGACTTGGTCATGGGTGGCAGTTGTTAGCATAAAGACGGAACTTTTGCTGAGTTTTTACGCACAAGAGCCCAAGTCTATAAATAGACTTATTTTTCTCAGACAGAGAGAGAGAGGAGAGAATACATAGAGATCAGAGCCCAGAGACTTTGATTTTTTCGGAGCATTCTTCTTCAACTTTTCTTCCAGAACAGAGTGAAGCAAAGCAGGAAAGCATTCGGCCTCGCCATCAGTGCCCAAGTGTGTCGATACCTTTCTGGTGACTTAGTTCTTCCAACTGTTCATCTTCTAGCAGTGATCTTTATCATCATCGTATGGTCCAAGGAACAAAGTGATCATTTACAGATCAGACTTCCATAGCAATACTTCCCAGAATCAAATTTGTACTTCTTGTACTTTTTTCGTTTTATTTTCAAAATCTGATTTCCAGGCATTTTGTTAAGTGAAACAAAAATGGCGACTCTGCTGGGGACGACCTTCTCCTCTGACGAGGAGGCAATTGCTCAATATGATTATGTGTCGATTGGATCGACAAAGAAGACTCTGGTTGTACACTTCGACCAGACTGTTTATGAAGAGATGCTCCGAACTGGGGGTGGTTCTCGCTGCTCCAATGTTCAAAAATCTCGCAAAGCATGAAAAGTTTGGATTCCTAAATCCAAAATAGCTTCTGATCTCTCTGTTGCTTCTGATGGCAAGGGAATTCTTCCCACTCCTGTCGTAGGGACTCTCGTTCGTAACGAGGCAGTCCTTACTTCAGCATTGCACTCTAAGTGTGGCAATTTATCTCTCATCTGTGACGGTGAATATAATCAGGTTTTACGCCCACTGCGTAAGAACCAAGTTTTACACCCGGTACATAAAAGTGATGTTTTACGCCCAGTGGGTAAAAACCAAATTTTACGCTCAGTGCATAAGAACGAGTCTTCCATTTGTAATGAGGCAGACTCTAATGCTTATGCTTCTAAGTGTAAAAATAAGTCTTCCGTCTGTGACGTGGTAGACACACACATATTACGCACTTCGCGAAAAGGAAAATCTCCCGTCTGTGACGTGGTAGATAATCAATTTTTACGCTCTTCGCGTAAAGGTAAGTCTCCTGTCTGTGACAGTGTAGATAAAATTTGCAACGATGTTTTTACATCTAATGTGAATGTACCTAAATGCATACAACATAAAAATGTTGTTGGTAAAGCTTCAGTTCTACACCAACAGCCTTTTTATACTGCTCTACGCAAAGTACCGAACCTACAAATCACACGCAATGAAAATGGAGTCCGTCGTGCTAAAAAATCTCAAGATTTGCGCACACAACTCCAAATGCGTAGAAATGTACAGTTTGGTTCTGCGAATGCAGCCAGTAATCTTCTTTATATACAAGGGACTAAACGTTTTGCTACCCCAAATGTAATAAAGAAGACTACTTCTTCTACTCCTTCTGATTTACGTGAATTGCTAATACAAAAGCGTAAAAATAGACAATCTCCCGTGACACTCCCCCAAGAAAATCATCACTGTGAGTGTCACCAGATTGTGATCAAATGTTGTTGCTCGGTTTCCAGACGGTTAGTATTTGATCGATTGAATTTTAATGTGCCCCAACAACAAGCTGATGAGTTGTCATATGCATCAGTCAACATGGCATCTCATACCAACAGACGACGACGTCCTAGACGGAACACATCCCAAACCCCAGGTCAACAACAATTCAAAAGACTTCTTGATTCTTTCGAAGGTGTATATCAGAATACTCGATCAAGAAGACAAAGACAATTGCAGACTTCTGATTCTGAAGCTGGGGGTACTCAATCTCTTGAGTCAGAAACTGATAGTGTTGATTCATACTTCTATACTAGTCCTTCTGTATCTTCAAGCGAGGTTGAATCCTACGCTATTAGAGATGAACCAGAGACGTCATCTGTTAATACAGAACAATGTCTCACTGTCGTTGAGCAATCATTGAAAGACATGTTTAATATGATGCAAAGCATGCACCAGATAATAACGGCTCAGCAAACTGCTCAACCAGCAATAGTAACACCGGTACAGGCAGCAGCACCAACTCAAGATAGCCAAGGGGTTGATATACCTTTGAATATTCAAGAGCCTGCTGTTAACCAAAATTCTGCATCTCCAGATCCCATCATTCCAGAAGATGTACCATCTCCGGTGGGGATTACGGTACAACCAATAAATTTTCAATCAAATGTGCTTCCACAAACTAGCGAAGCCATTCAAGCAGTGCGTGAGCTCAAAGCACAGTTTAAAGTTTTGAAGTAAAAGGATCAACTCCAGAGGTTAGGAATTAAGCAACCTTATCCTCCTCATTGGAATGATGTACCCTTTCCACCGAAATTTAAGCCACGGTCAATGGTATTGTTTGATGGAAAGGCTTCTCCTAGTCAGTATATCAATTACTTTGATATTATGACTGTACATTTGCAGAAAAATGATGCTCTTCTCCTTCGAGTATTCATTTGGATGCTTGACGGGTTCAGCTTACGACTGGTATCGTAGTTTACCCGACAATTGCATTTCGTCTTTTGATGAATTTAAGGCAATGTTTTTCTCTCGTTTCTATGAAGGAGGTATGGACATGAACATGTCCTCCTTAATAGAAATCAAGCAAAAGGAGAAAGAAGATACTCGGACGTTCATTGAGCGTTTCCGACAGGCGACTCTAAAGATGCCCCCTGGTATGCCAGATTCAGCGCTGATTGATACATACAAGATAAATCTGCGACCATCCATCGCTGTCTTCACGGGTTTCTAATTCACAGATTGGGCTTCGTTTATCATAGCAGCAGTTTCTGCCGAGACCAATGGTAGGTTGGCTCGTGAGCATGGGATGATTTTCGCCTCAGAGGATAAAGGAAAGAAAAATAATCCTGGTAATAATTCCGACAATCGTAATATGAAAGGAAAAGACACTCTTATGGTCAATCTTTCTAAGAATAAAACGACGTCGAATAATCAGGAATCTTCCAGGCCAAAAGAAGAATACTCTTTTGACGAAAGTGATATCCCAGGGATATTCCAATGTCTGGTGAAGAGTGGCAAACTCCATATTCCGGAGCCAAAGAGGCTATTAAGGTGAATCTGACTGACAATTCCAAATATTGTATCTATCATAGATACATTAATCATCCTACCAGTGCTTGCTATGTTTTGAAGAAGAAAATCCAAGAGCTGATAAATGGTGGTGCTATTGCTTTAACCAATGATGACCATACGGTTACAACCAATATGGTTTTTCTTCAATTTGGAGATTTTCCTCCACAACAAGTACTAGATGGAATTGTTCCAATTCCAAAGGCGACGATGAAGATTGTGAATATCCTGCCTGCCAGGGAGGAAAATGAAGGATTATTGCCTTTTACATTAAAGAATGGTAAAATTATGTGGGTACATCCTGACTTAGTACCTGAAATGGAAGATGAAGGTAAAACTTCAAAATCCAAGAAAGGTAAGAAAGTCAAAACCTGCAACATGATTTCTCATGTTATTCCAGATCCTGATGATTTGGATCATCTATGGGATGGCATTCCTTTGGAAGATAGATTGAGAGGATTGAACATATGTCCTCCAAGTCTGGCTCCTCCTGCCAAGCTCAAGCTTACTCATCAGCAGTGGCTAGCCATGAATAGTGTTCCCTTATATCAGGCACAACAAGTCTTCGTTGCTTATGAAAAAGCTCCTACAGGGATTTTTCCTCGAATCCCGAATTCTTCTCCTACCATAGCTACGGAGACGCCCATTCCTCATTCTCATGTAGTTACAGAGATCTCTTCTTCTTTCTCTATGAAACCACCTGTTGAAAGTCCATTGCCTATTCACTTGTACAGTCAGCAATCTGTCCTTCTCATGAAGAAGATGGGTTATGACTTTCAAAAGACAGAAGGTTTAAATTATAATAAAGGAATACGACTTCCTTTACAAATTCAAAGTCAAAAATCTACTATTGGATTGGGTTCTGAGGTTCCTCATAACAATCCTCGCAAGAAGAAGACTAAAGAAAGGAAGATTAAATCCTGCAATATGGTACTTCCTTCTTCTGAGTCTAAAGAAGAAACTTTTGCTGGTACAAGATCTAGAAAAGAGTACCACAAAGACTACGAGGGATCCTCCAAAGAAGCTGAGAATGTTGAAACACCATCAACTCAACCGTCTCTTATTCCTGCTGTGGTTGAAAAGGGGAAATAGAAAGCGGTACGCTTCAACGTCCCGTTGAAGTCTACTTCCAGTCAGGAGGTGGTGATGAAATCCTATAAATTTGATATTCTAGCCCAGTTAGCTAATAATCCGGCTAGATTATCTATCTTCGAGTTGCTTCGCCTTTCTAAAGAAAGCCATGAAACTTTGAGTGAAGCTTTGCTGCAAGCTGACTCCTGCTTAGCTCAACTCAAGACTCCTGACAATATACCAGTGTCATGCCCACAATGTTATAGTGTGATGGAAGCAATTCCCAACATCACCTTTACACAAGAAGATATGTTGTTGAAGCATAACAAGCATGACATGCCTTTGTGCTACAATGGGTATATTGAATCCATTGAAGTTGACAGAATTTATATTGATCCTGGGTCTTCCATTAGCATAATTCTTCAAAGTATGCTAAGACCATTGAGGATTCCTACTACTGATCTGACTTACACTAGTACCACAATAGTTGGTTTCAACTCTGGAAAGAGTAAACCACTGGGGAAGATTCGTCTGAAGATTCAGATTAGGGATCTTCGAACTATGGCAACATTTTATGTTATCAACTCAGACGTATGCTACAATATTCTTCTTGGAAGATCGTAGTTACATGAGCATAACATCGTGCCTTCGACTCTCCACCAATGCTTCAAGTATGTGGATTCCCAAGGAGTTGTGAAGACTGAGTTTGCTGATATCAATCCTTTCAAGGGTGTCGAAGCCTATTTTTCTGACTCAAGGATTTACAAACAAGAGCATGTAAAAGAGATATCAGATATGGCTGAAGATCAATCATCTGCTGAAGATCAGTCTATTAACGAAGATTCGCCAGAAGAGCAACCTTTGAATATCAAAGTCAAAGGGCGATTCCAACCCCAATCTGTCAACAATCAACCTTTGATGATCAACGTTAAAGGAAGAACTCAAGCTTCATCTGAGAAATCAGTGAATGTTCCTGCTAAAAGCCAAGTTCAACCTCTTATGATCAAGGTTAAAGGGCGTACTTTTTGTACGAATGATTCAGAACCTCCATTGATTGTCAATCTTGGCAAGTCTATGCAGAAGACGGATGATAGTCCACTAATGATTAATCCGAAGCGTAGCAGTCAAATTGTAAATGATGTAAATATTGATCATTCTGTACTTTTTGATATTATTGAAAGAATGACTTTATCTTCTGATAATCAAAGTCATCAATATAAAGACGACATAGACACAGAGGAAACCTTATACATTGACAATAAGGAAAATTCTTTTCCTCCTCATGTCGATGTTGGACCTTATGCTCAAAGGTTTTTATCATCTTCTTCCTATCTTCTTCCTGTAGCCGCTTCATCGCAAGCTTGTGTAACTTATAGACGTCACAAAGAATCTTATTTCGTGGTTCCGTCTGATAAGAAAAACAAGCGCCAAATTGTGTTTGGCCTGGCTAAAAATATCCCTGTTACTCAGACAGATGATCTGAAAGATAAAGATAAAGGAAGAATCCGAATTGACAGATATAGTCAACAATCTCTCAAGATTATCCAGAACATGGGATATGATTTGAAGGCTATACAAGGCCTCAATCAAGGCAAAGGTAGACGACTACCATTATGTGGTGATCCGTTTTACCAGAAGACTCGTCATGGATTGGGATATAATCCGTCCCATATGATTAATGACGATATTCAAGAAGAATTCTCTTCTAGCTCTTCACAATCATCAGATTCAGAAGAAATCTATTTTATTGAATCTGATACATCTCACCCTTCTTATGTTAGAGGAGGTTACTATGATGAATCTGAGCAAATATTTTCAGCTTATATGGTTCAAACTAATGGTAAATCTGAGCCATTTGAGAATGATCCTTGGGCTCAACAGATGGACACTCAATGGGAACTTCGTTTTGAATAGCGACAGCCACCTACAGAGGATGAGGTTGTCCAAGTCGATGTTGGAGATGGTACTACACCCAAACCAATATTCATCAGTAAAAATCTTTCTGAAGATGAAAAAAAAAGAATTGATAAAACTGATCAAAGAATATATTGATATTTTTGCATGGAGTTATGAGGATATGTCGGGTTTAGATCCTAAAGTTGCTACTCATAAACTCAATATTCTTTCTAATGCTAAGCCTGTGAAACAACAGCAACGACGTTTTCGACCAGATATGATGGATGCAATTGAGGCGGAAGTCAAAAAATTAATCACATGTGGCTTTGTTCGTGAAGAACAACACCCGGACTGGGTTGCTAATATTGTTCCTGTTATGAAAAAGAATGGAAAAGTCTGAGTTTGCATAGATTTTCAAGATCTTAATGCAGCTTGTCCAAAGGATGAATTTCCACTTCCGATTACCGATGCCATGATAGACAATACATGCGGTTTTGAACACATATCTTTCATGGATGGATTCTCAGGATACAACCAAATTAAGATGCGTCCAGAAGATGAGAAGCATACTGCTTTTCGTACACCCCTTGGGGTTTACTGCTATACGGTTATGCCGTTTGGTCTTAAAAATGCCGTAGCCACATATCAACGGGCCATAAGCAATATCTTTCAAGAACATTTACGGAAGACAGTAGAATGTTATGTAGATGACATTGCTGTTAAGAGTCGATCAAAATATGATCACATTCAAGACTTGAAGACAGTATTTGAATTGATGTGCCAACATCAATTGAAAATGAACCCTACCAAGTCTTTCTTAGGGATTTCCAGTGGCAAGTTTTTAGGATTTGTCATTACTTCTCAGGGTATCCATGTTGATCCTGATAAGGTTAAAGCAATTCTTGAAATGCGTCCTCCACACAATTTAAAAGAACTCCGTGGTTTCCAAGGTCGTATTGCGTATATCAGGAGATTCATATCCAATCTCTCTGGAAGATGCCAGCCTTTCTTTCGTCTATTAAAGAAGGGTGTATCATTTGTTTGGGATGAAGCGTGTCAGAAAGCCTTCAATGACATCAAGCAATACCTTACAAATCTACCTGTTTTGGTACCTCTAGTGATAGGAAGACCATTTTTGCTATATGTTCGAGCTTTGGATCATTCACTTGGTGCTCTCCTTGCACAAAAAAGTGATATAGGGCATAAACAAGCGATTTATTATCTTAGCCGAATGATGGTCGGAGCAGAACATAGGTATACTCCTGTAGAAAAGGAATTTCTGGCCTTGGTTTTTGCTGTCCAAAAGTCAAGACATTATGTAACAGGACAGACTATCCATGTCATCTCTAGAATAAATCCCATTCGGGTATTGATGAGAAAACCGAGCATTCTTAACTCTAGGTTAGCTACCTGGGCGATGTTGCTCACTCCTTATGACATGGTTTATATACTTCAAAAATCAGTGAAGGGTCAAGCATTAGCTGATTTCTTAGCTGCTCATCCTATACCTGAAACATCAAAGTTATATGAGGATATTCCAGATGAAGTTGTGGATTGCAATATGACTTTGAAAAATGACATCTGGCAATTATATTTTGACGGAGCATCACGGGTTGGACCTAAAGGTAATATTGTCTCTGGGGTAGGAATCGTCTTGGTTTCTCCTGATAAAATGGTCATATACCGTGCCTATTCTCTCAATGAACCATGCTCCAATAATGTAGCAGAATATAATGCTCTATTGATTGGTCTCCAAGTCACAAAACAATTGGATATTGAATTCCTGGAATCCTATGGAGACTCTCAACTGATTGTTAATCAGGTAAGAGGGACTTATGAAGTCAGAAATCCTGATCTCATCCCTTATCATCAAGTGGTAGTCGAATTGGTCCTTTCATTCAAAGGATTCTTCATTGAATTCGTACCACATTCTCAGAATGTGGAGGCTGATGCTCTTGCTAGCCTAGCTGCAGACTTGGCTGTTCCAATCCGAAGACAAAATACAATTACTTTGTTGGACCGAGATTTATTCTGTGTCAAGAATAATTTGTGTATTGAATAGAGTTATACTACAGAGTCAAGCTTTCTGCAGAGGGATTGGAGAACTCCATTTATTGATTATGCAGTTCATGGGATTTTACCTGAAGATCCAAAAGAAGCTGCATCAATTAAAAGACGATCATTTCGATTCTATTATGATTCATCTTTACATATGTTATATCGTCGCTCATATGATGGACTTTTGCTGTGCTGTCTCTCAGAAAGTGAAGCTAAACAGACACTCCGTGAGGCTCATGATGGTGTCTGTGGTGCTCATCAACCGGGTCCGAAATTACAGGATCGCATTCGAAGAATGGGGTATTATTGGCCTTCCATGATAGCAGATGCTGTGGATTACGCCAGAAGGTGTAAAGCATGTCAGATTCATGCTGACTTTATTCACCAACCTTCTGAATTTGTACATCCTTCAACAGCTTCTTGGCCCTTCGGGTATGGATGTCATTGGTCCTATTAACCCTCCTTCTGTTAAAGGACATCAGTTCATATTAGCTATAACCGATTACTTTTCTAAGTGGGCAGAAGCAGTTCCCCTTGCTGCTGGCGGTGGATGATTTCTTGGGAGCCATCAGATCAAAGTGAGATTTCGAAGAAGGAGAAAGCAAAGGAATTCGGGATTGCAAGAAGATGAGTAAAGTATTTTCTCTCTCTGAAAAGACCTATTTATAGAGAAATTCAAACTGGTTCAAATTCCCTGAAATTACGCTGACTGATGGATATCTCCACTTTTACGCGGATGACTGTTGCGTATCCCAAATTTTACGCTGATTGGTTAAATCCTAACTTTTACGCTTCTGTTCAAAGTATTTCAAATTTTGAAGATATTTGAAAACTTTGAAGGGGTCTTGTAGGAGCGTAAAAACTGCTTCATGGAATGAGTCAAAGAGATAGAAGCATTCCACTCAACATGATCTATCGTTACAGGCTAATCGCTTTACGCCAAGGGTCAAGCCAATAATTTTATGCCAGGGTCAAGCCAATGGTTTTACGCCTAAGATAGGCTAGCCACTCTTTACGCTGCACAAAGCTGTCGAGTCTTGCATTTAATGCAAAGTCTGACATGAAGATTCAATGATGGCATATATCACATAATTTGAAGGGATTTGTTTTACACAGAGACCAATGATGTCGTTTAGTATGTGGACTGAGCTATTTTTACGCTCACAAAATGGCTTCTTTTACGCACGGAGGCTATACGAGTTTTTACGCTCAAAGGTTGACGTGTGCATAAAGTTTATTTGGGCTACTTTCACGCTCAAGGTTATTTAACAACCACTTTACGCAGGAAGTCCATGTCAGGGCTATTTCACGCCTCGTCTACTACTTTACGCTCAGAGTATTTTGGGTTGTTTTTACGTCCTATTCTTCTTCACCAATTTGGAACGTGGTTTGCCTACATAGCTTTCATGCCACACATCTCGAAGAACGTGTGTACGTGCATCATATTCTTACTGAAATGATGGGACACATGTCAACGTATGCAGAGGATGACTTCGGTCATGGGTGGAAGTTGTTAGCGTAAAGACGAAACTGTTGCTGAGTTTTTACGCACAAGAGCCCAAGTCTATAAATAGACTTATTTTTCTCAGACAGAGAGAGAGGAGAGAATACATAAAGATCAGAGCCCAGAGACTTTGATTTTTTCGGAGCATTCTTCTTCAACTTTTCTTCCAGAACAGAGTGAAGCAAAGCAGGAAAGCATTCGGCCTCGCCATCAGTGCCCAAGTGCGTCGATACCTTTCTGGTGACTTAGTTCTTCCAACTGTTCATCTTCTAGCAGTGATCTTCATCATCATCATATGGTCCAAGGAACAAAGTGATCATTTACAGATCAGACTTCCATAGCAAAACTTTCCAGAGTCAAATTTGTACTTCTTGTACTTTTCTCGTTTTATTTTCAAAATCCGATTTCCAGGCATTTTGTTAAGTGAAACAATGATGTCCCCAAATCAAGTCGGAAATAAATGTGACTCCGTGGGATGAATTAAGATCGGATCTTGTGTCAGAAAAGTTGTGCAATAAAAATGAAGCACAAGAAGGTGTGCTTGAATGGGAAAGAATGGTGTTGTATGTTTGGGTGGGTCATAAGAGTAGCCACATGAAATTTGGTTGGGTGTTGGATCAAGTTGGGTTAAGTTTGTCAAGACCCACACCCTAGCGTTAGGGCACGAGATGTGGGTACGTCCAGCCTACGCCTCAGTGTCGACGGTAGAACGCTGTTCTAGGTCATAGTCACATCTAAAATAATATGCTATACTCTCCAGACGGAGGACAACACATAAGGATACTATCTCAATCACAACTCTAACGATAGATAACAGCACGATGAAATAGATAAGATAATCCACAAGAGAGAGAACCAGGAGTGATAGTAAAACAGTTCTTATTAAACCAACACAAGATTTCAAATACAACTCTTAAGACAGACAATAAAAAAATGAACAAACTCTAGGTAAATACTCCAAGCTCTACCAGTGTCCTCTAGGCTAACTGTGAACTCCAAGTACCTGTAAAATTTTATCAGCGGGTCCAATCAGGACAGGAACGAGCACATATCTCTCACAACAGTTCATATCAGGAATGGACATATAAAGCAAGCTATAGAAAACTATACATGAATCGCTGTAAAGAGAAATCAACAAGAGAGAAGATATAACTGAGATATAATATGGTAAATAAAGAATATAACCTTCTACGTGAATCAGAGCATGAATTGGTTATGTAAACATCTTGGGTTGCACATGGATACAGCTATGGAATGCACATGGATAACTACTGGGGATAATGATCACATAACCAACTACACTCTTCCTGCCCCCAACCAATACACAAGGATCGAAGCATGTTATGTTATTGCACATGGATAACAACTACTGTATACATGGAGCTCATATGGTCATGAGTGTACATGAATAACACATGAGTGCACATGGATAAAAGTGAATACATGGAGTACATGATGAACATGATAAAGTACATGAAACATGACATACTCGATGTATCCGAGGGGATAACATCGCATGAAAAGATCCAGAGGGTACTGATCCGTGTGAACGTCGTGTCAGCATAAAGTATACTAGTCTATAACAAGAGTACATATCCAAAGAAGCATGAAAAGCTCAAAGAATGTACTCGTCTGGTAATCCAAGCCGCTGATAAATGTAGATGTCCAACTGGAGTCACAGTGTCCTATTTAGAGCAATCACAAGTCACAAAAGAGTCTAACATGAAATAAAAGTAATCTACAGTACATTCTAGATAATTCTAGGTTCTTCTAGGTCAAAGTCTAATCAACAAGTCCACTAGGTCAACTAAAGTCAAATTAGAGTCAAACTAAAGTCAACTAGTCAAGTTCTAGTTTAATCCGGGTCAAACTAAGCCAATGGTTGACATATTGTTGACTTTTGGTTAATATAGTCAACCTGGTCAAAGGGGGATCAACTCTAGTCTCTAAGTATTAAACTATGAGGTTGTACTAATTCCGAATTACGAAAAAATAGGAATTGACTAACTAATGGTGACACCTAGAGAAAATATCTACAAACATTATCGGATAATAAAATAAACATCACCAACGTGTCCAGAAGTATCAAATCAGTTAGGGTTGCCTGTTCTTAAGTCCAATTCTGGACACAGAGGCAAAACGGTAATTTCGGGCAAAAACGATGTCCGTCGTTGGACCCGCTTTGCACCGAAAAGCATGCCAGAGTCAACGGTCTCTAAAGTCATCAAACTATATGTTTACGGATCCAGTTTTCTGATACGAACCCAACCGTATGTCCAAAGTTGGATTTCGGTGGGCCGTACACAAAATCGCCCGTTGAGTGGGACCGTGGGGCCCGCAAAACGACGTTCGATTCGACTGTCTCAGATTTGGACCAAACTTGGCATGCAGGACCAGAAAAATGATACGGTTCTGTTGGCGAAAGTTTCGTCTCGATCTGACGAGCGTGCACAAAGTAATTGAAGAATTTGCAAAGTGTTCGATACGGGGAATTTCGACGGATACGCATCAAATTCGTCGCGTACACGCGACCAATTTGAATTCTGTCAAAGCCCACACGACCACGAAACCGTTATGCAGCTTTCGATGCTTTCGTTTCACGACCACGTCGTCCTGATTAGCATGACGCACGTCGTGTAGAACAATTTTCTAGTTTTCAAAACAGGTTTTTGGGAAACTTTGGGATTCGATTTCTCGACGTGTAGTCAATGATTTCAAATTCTGCAAGAAGGAATTCGAAGCCCTACATGTTGTCAAAAAGTGTCTTCAAATAGTTTTCTGAATCGATCTACGGATTGGCGAGAAATTGCCTTCCAAGTATGGAGTTGGGACTGGTTTCGTTCTATTTTTTGGACAGATTTTACGTCGATTTCGACCCCGATTCTTTTCGAATCTGGATTGATTCCGAACCAACAAACTAGATGGGTTCCTAGGGGGTTATGTTGGCTTTCCATACGATTTTATGGAATTGCAAAACATCGAGTATGCGCGAAGAATTAATATCGCGAAGTCGGTACCTTGGAGGGGTTGTTGCTGTGTTTCAATCGCGCGCCGCGCGCGCACCCGCGCGGCCGTGGCCATGAGCGGCGGTGGTCTGGCTTGTCGTCGGCGTCGTGTAGGCGTGCGCGAACCTGGGGCGGTGATGTCAGGTTGGCCGAGGCTAGGGTTTGGAGTTTCAGGAAATTCCTTCCCCTCTCGTTTATATATATAAGTGTCGGCTATATACGAATCGGGGGGGGGCTGCTTGGTTCAGAAATTGTGGGCTCGGCTGCAGCTAGCTGCTGGCCTGGGGCTCAGCTGGGTCTGAGCTCACCCTGGGCCGGGCTGGGCTCCGCTGGGTGGGCTCGGGCCTGGGATTACCTATTGCTGATGGAGAATTGGTTTGTTTCTATTAGCAAAATACTTGTATATATATATATATATATATATATATATATATATATATATATATATATATATATATATATTATATATATATATATATATATATATATATATATATATATACACACACACATATATATTATTTATATATAAATACACTATTATATATTTACAGATAATTACATCCATATAATATATATATATACACACATACACTCGTCTAATATATATATATATATATATATATATATATATATATATATATATATATATATATATATATATATATACACACACACCCATAAAATATACATTTAAATAATATATACACATATACACGTATAATATATATACATTCTCTATATATATATATTCTCTCTCTCTCTCTCTCTATATATATATATATATATATATATATATATATATATATATATATATATATATATATATATATATATATATACATATATAAACACATATACATTATATTTATTAGACAATAAATAATATAACCAATACAATAATAATATTAGATAACAATCTCAATAAAAAATAATAATAATAATAATAATAATAATACCCATTTTGTATAACTAACCAAATATTTAGGAAATATCGTTAAGTTTACCCAAAAAGCTAGAAAATATTTGTACATACCTAAAAGTATGTCTACATAGGTTTGGGCTTGGTTTGGGTCCAATTTGCACTAGTTTGGTACAACCGGGTTCCCTAAAACTAAATATTATAATTAATAAATAAATAATCTTCGATAAGGGTTACATCGCAACTTGGCCTGGTTTTCCTAGTTAGGACATCACTATGGCTCGGCCTTCTCTACCAGGGCTAATACACTAGTCAAAGCATGCCATTGCACTACCCGTGCCATAATTCATAGTCACCTTGTACTCCAAATCTCAACCATGGCTAAAATCATCTACCGTAATAATTAACTAAATAATTATTTCTAAAAATCACAATTTAATTCAAATAAATAATAATAATAAAATAACTCGACAATTTCTGGGAAGGGAGGCTATAAATCTACCCACCTTAAAAATAATTTTGTCCTCGAAATTTAGGTCGGTAGTACTCCTTCTAGGTCAACACCCAACAATCAAAGTCTCTAAGAAAAATTTAATCATACAATTAGGAAGAATAACATATGCAGGATCATGGTCAAATCATAGGAGTTGAATGTCTTACCTAGGTGTATAAGTCATTCTAGATCAAGCCAGTCCTCGGGTATAAAACATACAAACAGTCTAGGGAGTCCAATTGGAAAGATAAGGGAACGCCAATCATCAAGGCCGTAGGGCAGTCTACCAACCTTTATAAAATTGGCAACTATCAAGGAACATAACTAGTAACTAACTCTGAAGGGGTACTAATTCCAAATATAATCAAGAAAATCAAAGTTTAAATCACGACTTGCCAATAGCACAAAAATCCAAGCACACTAGATATATATATATATAAGAAAATTTTAGTCCCAATACGATCTAAGTTGATCAATCAAGATGAATCGATGTTTGGGCAAGATAGAGAACGAGGTCATTGAGTCTGAGCACGAGTATCCAAGATTTGAAATCCATGTCACAATTGGTTTAATTCAATTGAATAAGATTCCAATATATTGGATGATAAGAAGGATGACCAAGTCAACTGGTCGGTCAAAGAAATTAGAATTTAAAGGATGATGCAAGGATATAGAATTGAATCATTTCCTCCTTTGGATAGAGAAACTATATGTGATCCTCGGGTCTGTCTAATAAGTATAGGTCTTGTCTTTCTGAAATATGTGAAAGGCAGACAGTAAAGAGTTCAAAGGCGATGTTATTGAGTACAATACTGGCTCATAGACGACAAATAGTTTAAAGGGGAATTGTCAAGGCTGTCGCGGATGAGACTCTAGGACAAGTTTAACTATGTCTCCATCCACGTAGAATAATATAGAAAAGCGAACC
>JANAVB010013400.1:13037348-13143375 GCA_029216955.1 Iris pallida
AGAAATGGAGAGCTTATAGAAAGAGTGGGTGAACATGAGACATTGGATCACCCGCCTAGTGGATCCATGCCCCCCCCCCCCCCCCCCCCCCCCCCCCCCCCCCAAAAAAAAAAAAACACCACGCACACTCCCTCTCAGTCGCACTAACAAAACTAAGAAACCTTTGGGTAAAGGAGATCCTCAAGTATGCTTCGCTAATTAGGTGGGCTACATACTGACGACGGTCACTACAAACAAAAGTACATTTTTATGACGACTAAAAGTGTCATATATGATATTTTACAACGCTTTTTCGTAAGTCCACGAGCGATATAAAAACTAGTGCTATAAATGTTTGGAAAAGCGTCATAAATATTTTGTACATATATAACACTTTTCTCTCAAAGCATTATAAATAAGATGCACATTTTCAAAGTGTTATTAATAGGCTACGCATATAATATTTATTTTCCAAAGCGTTATAAATGAGATATACGTATATAACATTTATTTTCAAAGCGTTATAAAAAAATATTAGTCAAGTAGTTTCCAATATTGCTCAATTTCTGCTAAATTTTAAAAGAATATAATCACACACGATAGTAACATAATCTGTACTCATAAATCCACAACACAAATTCACAATTGTAAGCAATATATATGACAATAAAATAAAGCATTTTCTCATATCATATAGATCCCAATATATAAAGTTCGAACATAGATCGACCTGAAACACAACTATAGACATCAAACACCAAGTCTCATGTGACAACCCGCTTGTACCACATAGTGAAGTATTTTATTTTACAACTCCTCTCCTCTGTATTTTTCTACCCCTCTTGAGAAGCCACTACTCTTCCTGCAAACGTAGCGGTAAATTCTATAAGTTCAGGCTGAATTCCTAAAGAACAACACTTCCGAGCACACAATTAAAGCGAAGATCTCATTACCTAGAAGACGTTATCCAAGTTGGCATACCTCCTTGGTGAGGTCAGGTATTCTTTCTCTGGTCAGAGACTGCATTATTTGTATATCCTCTTCATAGTTACCTGCATAAAACAATAGGCACTTCCCACTAGGATACAAAAACATAAAAGAAAAAATATGCTTCAGGAATCAAAACAGTTGCATCCATTTGGACATGTCTGAATGTATTCTAAAGAGTACAGTCAACTGAAAGCAAACATGGTGGTCAAGAAATAGACAATTAATCGCTACTTCTAGAGCTATTATTCAAGAAACTGTAATGAAATATGATTCTTTCTCACTATGATGACAAGTTCGTTTACATAAGCAATTTTTCTACTTAGGCATTGTTTTGTCTGGAACAAGGACCAGTACGGTCAATAAACCATCAATTAAACCTGGAAAGCATATCACATACAGATAAATTTCCCACAACCCTCCCTGACGTCCATAGAGTTCGAGTAATTCAAATGTAAACCCTTTTCCATCACTATTGGCAAGTATTGAACAAAAAATTGAAATGGCCATTAGACTGATATTATGTGAGGTTATATGAGAAGAGCAACTAAATCACAAACTAACCTTTCTTTCAGACTCTCTTTCGTTAGATGCAGTAGGGTAAGAAGGATGGTACATACCTGAAGAAGGAACAGAGACCTATTGGGATCAAATGTAAAAGGTAATTTACATCATGTGTAACAGTAAAAACAAAACAAAACTATTGATACTCTTGGCTAATCTGAGAAATGATACGGAAGCATGCTTGTATCGATATCTTTATAACAAAGGGTAAACAAAAGATCTCACACTTTTTTCTTGTATGCTTGTCAGGTTGTCGCTCCCTCTGATGGCATACATCTCCCAGTGGGTGTAATCATTGTTCACAACATGGAAGTAACCATGCTTGCACCTGCAATTTCCTCCCCCAAATAGAAACAAAAACCATAATTCAAATCTTGTTTCTTCGATCAACATGAGCAATGAGGGACATTCATTGAATATCAAGATTTTCTACCTTGGCATTTTGTGCATTAGACGCCTAATGCATAAAAGATGTGCCAAATCACTTTAAACAAATACTAGCTGGAGATGCAAAAGAGAAATAAAGGTAAAATCTTGAACTTTCTCTTAATGTAGCCTATTAGTTCCTAAAACAATAGACACTTCCCACTAGGAAACAAGAAACATAAAACAAGAAAAAACAAGCTTCAGGTTGCGAGGAAAAGGAAATAAACCAACAGGAGCATGACAATTTATTTAGAACATAATGAGAGATGGTTGTATCTTTCTATGGCAGCAATTTTTTTTTATGTACTAGGCGAAGGTTTTAGGACTTATAAAGTAACAATTTGGGAGAAAGAAATAGAGTTACAAGGCTGCATGCTTTAAACTTCTAATATTCAGCAGTAAAGTTCCACATCCAGATGTATTTTCACACCCATTATCAACTCAGGAAAGAAACTGGTACACTACCGTATAGCTTATGGCAACTATTCCCAGGAAAATTCATTAACAGTGAAGGAAATAGAACAAAATAGTAACTTATAATCATGACACCTCCATCTTCATTATCGTAAATAGTAGGAGTTATATATCTAGCACTTGTGCATTTCTAACATTATCTTCAAATGAGCAATAATTAAAGCAAAGTGATATTTTGAACCATCCACCACTGCGTTCGTTAATGGAGTGCATGCATTAAGATGTTCAGCTAAATATAAGGTCCCACTTTCACCAGATACTTTTATTGTAGGTGGTGGGAAAACAAAATCAAGTCCGAAAACTAACGCCTTGGCTCTAAGTGACTCTTAATAAGAAAAATGGATAATGAAGAACTGAGTCCGGTATCAGTGATGTTCATTTCACAAACCTGTAGGCAGCCTATGCAGCAGCTTTCAAGGTAAATATACCCTTGCCATTTAATATCTCCGAAAATTTTGTTGAGTTATCTCAAGGACGACCTTCCTAAGGAGTTGGCCGTTACTTGACTTCTTGTTGGAGAGAGGATCCCAACTCCAGGCCCAACTTCAATCAGATATCGTAGATGCTGCTGCATTACCTGGCCTCCATCTCGCCACCAGAGCCTGTGGGCCCTGCCCGGGTATTCAGAGCCGAGCATGTCGTCCTGCCCCCCGAGTCTCATGGGACGAGCTCTCTAATGGCCATTCGAGATGGTGCGGGCGACGCCCCAAGTCCGATTTAGAGAACGAACACGGAGGTTTCTTCTTCTGCTTCAGACAGTATTACTGATTGTCAATTCAAGATACTGAGGGAAGAAACAATAGGAAGAACAGGAGAGGCATATTGATGTCAAAATATGTATAGCGAAACCTAACATGTATAGCGAAACCTAATGTCTAAATAATAGTAACAATATATCAAGAATATCATGTCGCGA
Organism: Iris pallida; assembly: GCA_029216955.1. NCBI lineage: Eukaryota > Viridiplantae > Streptophyta > Magnoliopsida > Asparagales > Iridaceae > Iris > Iris pallida. Next base: position 13,040,695 of record JANAVB010013400.1, read on the forward strand.
TCAACATAGGCCAGCATCATCAAATCTCCACAAGATATATTGTAATAATATCTGGATCAATATCACTCAGCAACAACAATCAATAGTATTTGGAAGGATCACGTACATGCATCTATCAAGATCAACGAGTCCTAAACAGTACGGTATCTTGATCCATGTGTCATGAAAGAATTAGATCTAGAAACCTGGCTATCGTGGTGGAACAAAGCTGGATTCCTCCCCACCCGATGCTACTATATTATTATTACATGTTATTAACGTTATCATTTCGTTCTCGATTTCCGAGCCGTGGATACTATATGAATCAACCATATATCACACACTTAAGAAAGTAGCAATCATCGGAGCCGATAACAGAATCAGACTCTCTTAGCACAATATGTTTTGGTCAGTCCCTGGGGCTGAACCAGCAAGAAATACAACTTATCATACCAATCACAAACATCCATGGAACAGGTGCCGTATATGCAAATACAGATATAAATACAGGTACATAAGCAAATATACACATCAAACACGAAAGTCCCTGTGGGCTAGTCACTTCGGACTACACGGATATATCACGTACGATGCATATCATGTACAGATACGGATAATGGAGTCCCTTCGGACTAGACGAACATATCGTGTACAGAACAAGAGAAAAGCAAACTATACATAAATGGTAACAGGAAATCAACTAAAAAAATCAACCAAAAACACGTATTTATCCCTCCTGGGATAAATAGCAAGATCTGGAATTTGAGACAACGTTTGCTTTATATACAATTTTTTTTAGTAAAGACAGGTTTGCTTTCATATACAATACAAAGATCACATGAACTTGAACATGTACAAGAAATATATCCATAGGGCATGCTCTATTCGTTTTCACTATGATAGTGGGTTGCTCCTCTAAACATTCACCGTGAGCTAAAAGATGTTGAAAATTCTTCAAGCAACCAAAAAAACACTATTATTAAAATTTAAAGGGTCATTAGAATTTATGTAAAAAGTAAAATGATAATTATAAGGCAGATAAAAGATCGAAGTCAAGTGACTTAAGAAAGAAACTCATGCGTGTTTTCCAATATGTGTAGTTTGTACCATCAAATAGAGGTCTATTTGTGGATTTCTCTTCACCTGTGAACATTGATTTCAAGGCTGCCATATATACTCTCCAGAGTGTTATGTATAAATATAACCAGCTCTGATACCAATTGTAGGAACGTTGAGCACCTCTAGAGGGGGGTGAATAGAGTGTGTGTGTGGCGGAAAGATAATCACCAAATTAAAAAAATTATATGCAGTGTCACAGATGATAAGAGCTAGGCAGATGATAACAAACTCTATAAAAGTTAAATGCGTAATGTAAAGAGCATCAGAAAAACAAACTCATGACACAGTGATGTATATTGGTTTCCCTCTGAGAGGACTAGTCTAGTCTCGGATATTTTGCTCGACGTTAATCTACTATCACACAAGTTTTTATCCAAAGGACTCGCAACTTCAATAAGACGAACTGTGAAAACTGGAACGTTTTCGGAAAAAACCTTCTTTACAAACTCGAACCACTCTAGATCGAACCGGATTAGCACTTGGCTTGGCTAGGAGTTGTCAAAGGCTAGATATGAAAATGTAAAGCTCTTGAATGCTTCTGAATAGATAGAGAAGAGAAGAATGAATGATTTGGAATGGAAACTTCTCATCTATTTATAGCACTTTTATGGGCAGAACTCGACATGAGTTCGGGTGTAGATTTTTCGTAGGGACATCAGAGTTTAAAAAAAATATTACAAATCTACCATAATGTAGGAGTGAGTATTGATCTTAAAACTCTTAATTATAAGACCACTAAATTAACAACCAAGTGGGTGTTGTATTATAGAGGAAATAAAGTAAATAATGAATTTTCCATAAACAAATCAACCAGAAACTTACCTTGTACATACAATGTTCTACTACAAGGTCAGTAAAATGAAATGACATAGGACCAATGCTACTAATGATAACATGTCAGCATACAACATTACGCTAAATCTCTAGTATTATAATGTAGCTTGGAAACGGCTCAAAATGAGCCGTCTAAGCAGCTTGTATATCCTTATTTAATAAAAAAATTACAAAAAAATTTCTAACTAACATGTATGTATCTCCTCACGTAAGAAAGAAAAAAATCCTAAAATTCTTCTGACTACCGCATATGTCCTCAAGTAGTGTCACGACCCGCGTCCTGATGATCGGACACGAGTACGTGGGTACATCCAGCCTACGCCGCAGTATCAGCGGTAGAATGTTGTCTAAAAACACACAGTAATATTCAGCAACTCACGCAATATATATAAAACAACTATAGTACTCAAATCACATTTCTAAGGAAGATATTACGAGAAGGATCAATATATAGAAACGAACTGTCTATAGTTCAAGTCCAAAGTTTTTCATAAGATAACTCAAAAGTATCCAATATAACATAAAGACGATAGACTAACGGATAAAATTCCGGACAAAAGATATAGTCTAAAAGATATACTAAAAACTAAGTAGTCACAGTCGGGATTTCTATTGCGAAGGCTTCCTGATCCGCTGGTAGAGCAGGATCAAGTTCAGCAATAAGGTCCTCTTGGGCCCCATAATAAGTAGTGAAATAGTCCTCATAGTCGCCCTCTATTTATATCAACATCCAGTCAGAATTGGAACGAAGTACACCAATGAAAGCAGTTCCAATACATGGTAGAGACTATAAAACATGTTAAGCATATGTAAAACCAAGTTATAAACGGCGGTAGGCGGGTGTGCGGCGGAGAGAGTCCGCCTAACGCCTAGGCCGCCTAGGCGGTGCCTAGGCGCCGCCTAGGCGGTTGATACATTTTGAATACTTTTTACTATTTTGCCACTTTTTTTTGCATAATATGCATATTTTAAGGGTGTTCCATACATAACTAAGTTGTAGAACGAAGATTTATAAAGTTTTAGTTTTGTAAAAGTGAACCATAGGCCCATAATACTTAAAAAAATCTTGTTGGCCAAAATATTTTGTTAAGTATTGCTCCGTCTAGGCGCCGCCTACGCCGCGTCACCTCCGCCTATGCCGCCAACCTCCGTTGGCCGCCTACTCCACCGCCTACCGAAAAGCGGTGCGGAGAGGGACCGCCTAGGCGCTGCCTAGGCGGCCTAGGCGGACGCCATTTAGAACACTGTGTAAAACCAGATAACTGGAAAGACTGGAATCATGCATATCACAGGTAAAGAGAAAACAAAATAATTAAATAAGCAAGGGACATTGTGTGACAACATGAAATGAAATGACCAATAAAACTGGACTATTCTAAGTGATTTAAAATACTATGTTAGATTTGTGATCGGCTAAGGTATAAGGCACATCGTATCGATGGCTAGCAAACTAGAATGGTAAGACATAACCATACGTGAATGTATGATTAGCTAGCAGTCTGGAATAAATAAAAATACACTAGATGGATTGATTACATTTCTACTTAGTATTTCTCCCGCCCCGACTAATACTCATGGATTCGAGTTTGGATACAATGATTCTAGAAACATGGAAACATGAAACTAGATAAACCGGAGTAAGTCATTATGAACAACATGACCAACACATGTAAACACGTATCCTGAAGATGAATCCATATAATATCAATCCGTAAATCAATCGTGACGAGAATCAGGTAAACATAACTAAAGCATGAAATATTGAAGCTATCGAATACTGAAAACAATCAGAGAATGTACTCGACTGCCGTAGTGAGGAGATGATAGAGAATAGAGTCTGAAACAAGGTCCAAATAACCTATATTAAGAATTATCATGTCAATAGGTGATATGAAAATCTAAATCAATCCTATTTACGAAGTTGTTGGTTTCTAGGTTCAATACCTATTTCTAGTTGTAACTTAACCATATAGGTTTAAAAACTACCTACTTGCGATATCTATATAGTAAAACTTAAGTTATTGAATTAATATCCTATATCTTAATACTTATACCCAATTACTTATCCTAGACACTCATACACGTACATACCCACTCTCAAGATGATGAGGGTAATGGTGATGATGCTACAATTGTTGCCCCTGCAGCTGATGCTGCTGCTTTCTGCAGCTGATGCTGCTTATTGCAGCTGCTGCTGCTGCTTATTCTGCAGCTGCTGTTACTTCTTATTCTGTAGCTGTTGTTGCTGCTTATTGTAGCTGCTGCTTTCTGCTCTTCTAAAAACACTCACACACACATCTATATACAACTTATATATATGCATATCTCACTTTCTTTATATATATAAACACACATAAGTATATGTGTATTTCTCACACATCTATATAAATAAACACTCTCATACATATATATTCTTGTGCATATTTTATACATAAACACAAAGGATACCAATACTCTTTTATCAATCTAACATACTAAACTCATGATACTACCAAGTATCATTATTTGAAATTAGGCCTAAGGATTAGTGAATCTTCTATGGATTTTAGATTAGTTATTACTCTACAAAGTCTTAGAAAAAAGTAGGGTTCACCTCTTGGGAAGGGCTCCCAAGCACAATCGATGAGTTTTAGACTCAAAACCTAGTCTAAGCTTTTCCTTCTAGTCTCAAGCTTCTCTAGCAACTCCTTGAGCCTTCAAGCTTTTGGCTCCACCTTGTAAAGGTTTAGGGTTGTGGGGAAATATGTTTGGAAGAGTGACTTTGGAAGTGGAATGAAGAGAAAATGGAATGGTGTCATGAAGTGAAGGGGTGGAGGATTTTATAGATGGATGTCCATGGTGGGTAGGGGTGTGAGGTGTGAGGATGAGGTGGCTAGCTTCTCATGGAAGCTCCCTTGACCTTTGTTTTTGAAGAGGTGGAATGAAGAGCTTTGTTTTTGAAGAGGTGAAAAATATCTAGATATTTCTAATCCATGATTAATCATTAACCTAAACATAGGTTAACCCTAAAGTAAATACTAATTAGGATTAACTAACTAATCACTAATTATAAACCAATTAATCTTAGCAATAATAATTAAATAAATAAAATAATCATAACATATAATTTGAAAAAAAAATGGTGGTTACAAATCTACCCTCCTTAAAAAAATTCGACCTCGAAATTTAAATATAGATACGGCATGAAAAGGAAGTAATAGAAAGTTACCTCACGATTCGAAAAGATAAGGATATCGCTCTCGCATCTCATCCTCTCTCCCAGGTGGATTCACCTAGAGAGTGATGCCTCCAAGCGATGCGAACAAAGGGAACAGTCCGATTGCGCAGCACCTTCTCCCTGAAATCCATAATTTCCACCGATCGCTCCTCGTAGTTGAGGCTTGGTCCTACCTCAATCTCTGAGTAATCCAACACATGGCTAGGGTCAGCCATATATCGCCTCAGCTGGGATACGTGAAACACGTTGTGCACTCCATCTAAAACAGGTGGCAAAGCTAGTTGGTAAGCTACAGCACCGACCTTTGCAAGAGTGCTAAAAGGTCCAATGAATCTCGGACTAAGCTTTTTGCCTCCTCCGAATTGAATCGTGCCACTCGTCGGAGAAATCTTCAAGAATACCAGATCCCCAACCTAGATTTAAAACAAAACCTTAAAACATAATATATAAACATTATCAATCTAAAAGAATAGATGAATCTATACCTCAAACTCTAGCGGTCTTCGGTGGCTATCGGACTAGTGCTTCTGTCTGTCCTGGGCCACACGAAATCTCTCTCTAATCTGCTTAACCTTCTCTGCAGCATCAACGACCATCTCGGGACCCAATAGTGCTCTCTCGCCTACATCGTCCCAAGCTATCGGGGTACGACATCTCCGTCCGTACAATGCTTCGAAAGGTGACATCTCAATAATAGCATGGTAGATGTTGTAAGAAAACTCTACCAGATAAAGATGATCCTCCCAAGCGCCGTCGAAGTCTAATATGCAAGTCAGAAGCATATCCTCGAGCGTCTGAATAGTCCTCTCTGACTGTCCATCCATTTGAGTGTGGCAAGCGGTACTAAACTTGAGTTGAGTACCCAAGCTAGCCTGCAAACTCCTCCAGAAATGAGACTAAATCTGCTATCCCGATTGGAGACAATGCTCACTTGAACTCCGTGTAACCAGACAATCTGTCTCACATAAAGCTCGGCCAACTTCTCCGTCGACAAATCCACTTTGAAAGGCAAGAAGTGGACTGATTTGGTCAACCTATCAACGATGACCCAAATCACATCCTTGTTCCCTAGAGTGCGTGGAAGACCGGAAACAAAATTCATAGTGATATGTTCCCATTTCCACTCTGGTATCTGTAATGGTTGAAGTAACCCTCCTGGTCTCTGCATCACGGCTTTGACCTGTTGACATACTAAACATCTAGAGACAAAGCGTGCAACCTCCCTCTTCGTACTATACCACCAAACATGATCCCTCATATCCTTGTACATCTTTGTAGCCCCAGGATGTATAGAATACAGAGATCAATGAGCTTCCTGCATAATCTCTTCTCGCAGATCACTACTAGGTACACATAGTCTAACTCCGCGTCTCAACGAATCATCCTCCGAAATAGTGAAGTCATCCACTAGTCCAGTCTGCACCTGAGCTCTGATACTCCTCAGACTCTCGTCTTGATACTGAGTTTCTCGGATCCTGTCCATCAAACTAGACTGGATCTGCATACTCATCAATTGTATCTCAGCTCCGGGAATGATAACCTCGATGCCTAAGTTCTCCAAGTCTGCTAGCAAGTGACGATTCATCGTCAGAAACATAGCTACTGGATACCTGCTCAAGGCATCAGCAACTACGTTGGCCTTGCCCGGATGGTACTGTAAAGTGATGTCAAAATCTTTCATCAACTCTAACCAACTGCATCGTCTCATGTTCAGCTCCTTCTGTATGAAAACGTACTTTAAGCTCTTGTGGTCGGTGAAAATCTCTACGCGCTCTCCGTACAGATAATGTTTCCACAGTTTTAGAGCAAAGATCACCACTGCCAACTCTAAGTCATGAGTGGGATAATTCTTCTCATGTGGTCGCAACTGTCTGGAAGCATATGCTATCACCTTCTTGTTCTGCTCAAGAACACATCTCAGTCCTTTACCGGAAGCATCACTGTAAATAGAGAAACCTCCTGAACCTGATGGCAACGTCAAAATAGGAGCTGTAGTCAACCTCTTTTTCAGCTCATCAAACGCCGCTTGACAGTCATCCGTCTAAACAAACTCCACGTCTTTGCGAGTAAGCTTCGTCATGGGCTCTGCAATCCGAGAGAAGTCCTTCACAAATTTTCTGTAATACCCGGCCAAGCCTAAGAAGCTTCTGACTTCTGCAACAGAGCTAGGAGTAGCCCAAGACTCTACAGCAGTAATCTTCTTCGGATCAACTGATATTCCATCTTCCGTCACCACATGTCCGAGAAACTCTACATTGTCTAAGAGAAACTCATATTTTGAGAGCTTCCCGTACAATTTCTCCTTCCTGAGAATCTCTAGCACTATCCGCAGATGCTTCTCGTGCTCCTCTGGGATCTTCGAATAAATGAGGATGTCATCTATGAAAACCACCATGAACTTGTCCAGGTATTGATGAAATACCTGGTTCATCAAGTTCATGAAAACAGCTGGGGCATTGGTCAACCCAAAAGGCATCACTAAGAACTCGTACTGGCCGTATCTAGTCCGAAAGACAGTTTTCGGAACATCGTCCTTCTTCACCTTCACCTGATGATAGCCCGATCTCAAATCAATCTTGGAGAATACCTTTGCGCCACTTAATTGATCAAAGAGATCGTTAATCCTGGGCAACGGGTACTTGTTCTTAATTGTGAGATTGTTCAAGGCTCTGTAGTCGATGCACATCTGCACCGTCCCGTCCTTCTTAGGCACAAACAACACTGGTGCTCCCCAGGGCGAAGAACTCGATCTGATGAATCACAAGTCCTCTAATTCATCCATCTGCTTCTTCAACTCCTCTAGTTCGTTGTTGTTGATTCTGTAGACATGTTGCGATATCGGCTCCGCTCCTGGCACTAGGTCGACAGATAATTCAACCTCTCTATCAGGCGGTAATCCCAGCAATTCTTCTAGAAATACGTCGAGAAAGTCGGCTATAAGAGGATGAGGCAATACCTTCTCCTCAACCATTGCTCTAAGAACACCGTCATGGCTCAACTCTACGGCTCCTCTAGCAAACTCGAATATCGTCTCCTGGAGTGCTAAACACTATACAACCCCTGCGGCAATCTATAGTAGCGCACTGCGTACTCAACCAATCCATTCCGAGAACTAAGTCGTAACTCGGAAGTGGCATTACGAGTAGGTTGGCACACAAGTCTCGACCTCCTAAAGTCACGCGGCAATAGTTGCAAATATCGCTAACGAGAAGAATGCCTCCATCCGTCATGATTTTACAACTCTTACCAAGTGGTTCTGTTTCTAAACTATGTTTAAGCATAAAAGCCACAGATATAAAGCTATGAGATCTCCAGAATCAAATAAAGCAATAGCTGGAAATGAATCGAGAAGGATGGAATCTGCTATCACATCGCCAGTGGTATCGGCCTCCTCGACCGCCAAAGCAAAAGCCCTACCCTGCTGAGGTGGACCCCTCTGCTGGTGCTGGACGAATCGTTGCTGCTGAGTAGGAAGTGGTGGTCCTCTCTGCTGCTGGGCAGATGACGGCCTAATCGGTCCCTTCTGAGCTGGTGTTGCACCCAAAGCTAGACAAGCATGAGCTAAGGGACACTCCCTGACATGATGTGCAGTAGATCTACAAGACAAGCATGCTCCAAGCGTCTTCCGACAAACATCCCAGTCATGCCCTGGCTTCTTGCAGTAACTGCAAACTGGGCCCTGTTGTAGAAATGGAGCTCTAGTTGGTGGGCGATACTGTTGTTGGGGCTGCTGAGCTTTCTGCTAGAACTGGGGACGCTTTCGTGGTCCCGAGCTACTACCCCCGCCAAAAGCATCACAATTCCTCTTGAATCTAAGGCCCAAGTCTACTTCAGTCCTCTGCGCCTCAAGAACTATAGCATCGTAAGTTGTGATGTTGGATCCGATATGAACGCGGATCCCTTCGGCCAGGCCTTCTCGGAACCAACGTGCTCGGTCGTCTGGGTCCCGTACCATATACTCAGCAAATCGGCTCAGTCTGCTGTACTCCACTGCGTATTCGTCCACGGACATGTTGTTCTGCTCCAAATTCTGGAATTGTTTCTCCAGAACTCTCTTGGCCATAGCGGGAAATAACTTTTTAAGAGGGCCTTGAATGTCTCCCAGGTCAGATCCGTCGCCGCAAGCATAGGCTCATTTCTGAACCAAATCCGTGCAATGTCTTGAAGCTGCAAGCCAGCAGCCTCAATTACCAGATCCTCAGGGATCCGGGCAACACGAAGGATTCGCTCAATGTCTTCGAGCCGGTTGTCAGCATATAGGATACTCTCGGTACCCTTAAACTCCCGAGGACACATCTTCTTGAAGTCGAAGATATTACACATCCTCTGCTGAACAGGTTGTGGTTGGGTGGCTACTCTCTCTACAGCTGCTAGGGCCCTGCGTTGAGCATTCTCAATGCCCTCACGCATCCTCTCGACTTGCAAACTATGTACCTCAGCCTGCACTCGCTGAGCTTCCATCATACCACGGAGAAGCTCGAACAATTGTGTCCCCTCGGCAGGTATGTCGCCTGGGTGTGAGGAGACAGGCACTCCCCTCTGAGGTGGGAATGGACGAAGTGCTGGAAGACTCACAGCCGCCCCCAAGTCACACGTCGAGAGGTCGATGATTGCTCGGTAGCTACAGCTGCTGCTGCTCCCGTGCTACGAGCTCTGGTCTTGGGTGCCATTCTAAAAACCGTATGAAAATACAAGTTATCAATATGGCAAAAGATCATAAATTGTTCTAAAATGACACTGAAGATATCAAATACTTAGAATCTGACAGAAGGTAAAAAAATTTAAATCAGAACAAAATTTTCCTAGTATGTGTTCGAGTATTCTCCATTCTATATTACCATGCAGGCTCGTAATAGTGCTCTAATCCTAAGTACTATCACGACATCGCACTAATTGCGAAATCTGACCTGCGTGGGCCACCATAAAAAGTAGTTGATAGAAAAAATTAAAATCCTAAAATCCTTCTAACTGCCTAAACATATATACCAAACTCATATACATCTATAACAAATCCTCAAATGTATTAAATTTTCAAATTATATTTAAACAAACTACATGGAATTATCTAACTAAACACATATCCAAATTCCTAAAAAAAATATTATAACAAATTCTAATTAAAAAATATTCAAATTATATTTAAACTATTTTAATATCGGAGAGTTTTTCTTTTCTTTTTTGTGCGTGGCACGTGAAGGTGACAAGTATGGTTAGAGGCTTTAAAAGTTAAATCATGAAATCTTACTCCTTGAAGTAGAATAACTGTAACGCCAAATCCAGCATCAAACTAACAACGAGAATGATACTTGGAACGCGCCGCGTGCATCCGCACGGCCAAACGCAGTGTTGCTGCAGCCCTCACCCCCCCCCCCCCCCCCCCCCCCCGCTCCACCTCCTCTGCGTTCGCCGCTGCCGACTCCCCCCCCCCCTCCCCCCCAAACCCTACTGCTCCGCCGCGGCTGGCCGCACGCATGCACCGCGGTTGGCCACGCACGTGCACCGCAGTTGCACGCGACACGTGCCAAATAGCACGGTTGAACTAACAAATACGACTTAATAAGGGGAAACTAAATGTGTATAAGAATAAAGAAACAAAAGCTTATGTCATTAGAATAAACATAATAATCCCCTATTAACATTATGATTTTAGAGTGTCCGTATCGGTTCATAATTTCATCATTGGTAAACAAATATGACAAGAGATGATATTGACACAATGACTCAGAGAGAATATTGAACACCAGTCACCATTACATTTGGAGTGTGGTGCTTCTAGGGTATGATACGACTAACCGAGTGCCTAATAGTTATCTGACATGTGTAAGGCTCCACCATTGAAGTATATAACATGCTTTTATGGGATATAGTATCTTACAACCATGATCTTTCATGGAAACCTGTACAAAAGTTTAGAATCTAAAGAGTAGCCAAGTGATTGATTCCATTAGGTTATTATTTAAATGAGGAGAGTTTCAAGGAGTTGAGTTGCCACCTTTGGTGGTGGCTAATTTAGGGTTATGATAGAAGTCTTCTCTCACAGTCAACAATATACTAGAATGAGTAATCCTATCACTTACTACACACCCTCGCAAAAACTAACAAGTCAAAAAAAAGATGCAAGTGTTTTTACGAAGATCAAGATTAACAAATACTCCTCAAGAGGTCATATCCTAATCTATATTTATATCTGTATTTGACATGATACATCCTCGACACTCATGTCAAATAAAGGCAGCATGCGTTTAAGTTCAAGCTCCAACGAGATTCAAAACATGGTTGCAAGTGAGTTGGCATGATTGTGCCAAACATGAGTTAGATACGAGGAAGTAACATTTCTTTGGGAGCAGGTTTTTCTGGAACCTAGTTACTATACAAAATATGCATGAACAAAATATGCTTAAGATATAATGCATGATTATGTATATTGATATGTTTCAGTGTGAATACATAGCCGTACACATCTTTTTTAAATGTATCTTGAATCTGTATCGTACTCCTATTCGTAACCATGTCTATGTATGAAGACAATCGACAATGTTTTTTTGTTCAAACCACTATGCTTAAATATATATACCTATATACACGACCTTTTTAACCAAACAGAAAAAGGGACAAGCAAGGATCATATATCCTAATTATATTCAACCAAGAATGGACGAACAAGTTAGTTTCAACAAAAAAACTATCATGAATATTTCATCGTAGTTGGAAAAAGCGTTCTACACAGTAAATTACCTATTAATCTTAATAAGCAAGGATGTGGTAGCTTTTGTCACATCATTCACAGGACCTATACTGCATCCTCTACCGCAGCAAAGCCAAAGGCAATAAGAAAGAGAAATGAAGAAATGAAATAGATATTAGGATCATAGACGTCAATTAAAATCTGATTTCATTAGCAAAACATTTTGCCTTTAAGACAAATGGCTTATGCATCATAGTAAGGAACTCGCTAAAAAGTTGTCTGCAAATGATGATGTGCAAAGAACTGGTGATTTTAAAACTCTCCCCTAAATGAGAACATATGCCTGAAGTGTTTGAGAAACAGCTATGTAAGGACACATACATCTCGAAGTTAGATTCAGAAAAGCAATAAGACAACAAATCATGTTTCTTGAATTAGGTATAAAATTAAAAGATAAAAGAGTTTTGTAAATGATAAATATGACAAGCATGTCTCTCTTGAATACATTATGGAGAATTTTTAACAATATATAGTCATTGACTCACATTCCTTCAGTTTTGCTCAAGATTGTTATCTTTGCATACTTAGGCCGACTGCTTAATTGATAAATAACTCCCTCAAACCCTGATCCTTACTTAACGCATATCAGACAAATGATATTATGACCCAAGAGACCTTGCAAACAGAAAAATAAAAAAAATGTAAATACCTGATTTTCATGAAATTGCACAGAAGAGTCATATTTTTCTTGGCATTTGGGAGTAGCCATATACTGGGGAGATGATCCCTTGCTACCAGAGCTAGCATATACATCATCACCAGCAATATTTCCTGAAGGTACTATGATGGAGGATACCTCGAGTTCAGTGGACAGCATTCTCTAGACTTCAACGATTCGATGACATGATAGCGAGGAATCGGCCTTTACTCCATGCTACACATAAGGCAGACCGAGCTGAAGGTGACAGCCAATATCTTGTATTCTACTTCTTCCATGAAAGAGAATCTTCTTCCCAAGAAATATGGTGCCTTCGCTTGCCTTGATGTTATGTGCTAGAAAATAAGTTGTGCTTGAATAGGTGATCCCTGGAGCCGCCTCCGAGGATGTCTTACCAGAAATTGATCCTCGAGAGGACAGTGAGGTGTGAATTGTAAAATATTGTACTCAATTTGGAAATCTTCAAAATATAAACAAAAATGTGGTCATAATACTCGTAGTTGTAGATAGCATTTAAATCCATTACTACGCATGTTCAGTGATTGACCATTTAATCACATCCTTCTTGGAGACGTGAACACTTTAGAAGACTTCTGTATCAATTTGATACTGCAATCAAATATTGCTTTCCTTTATATATTATCTGGTAAGCGCAATTGGTAGAGAAGAGTGAAACTTGATAATCATCAAGAAAAATGTAAATTTGGTACAACCAAAATACAAAGTAAAAGAAGAAAATGAGTCACAATTGCAAATATTGTGACTAAAATTGGTATAAAGACACAATCTTTCAACTATTACAAAGGAATAAAATCAAAAACCAATATTGTTTCTGAATAGCAAGTTATATGAATGCAGAATGAACTCCACAAGAAGATGGCTGCTCAAATTTGTTTCCAGGCCATAAGCATGTGCCATGTATCCAACTGTTCGAATATTTGGAGCAATAAAATGGAATCCTATACAACTCCACACATATAAATGTTCAAATATCATTCTAGAACAATCTTGATACAGTCTTCAGAAATTATATCATGTAGAAATCATATCGGTTCCAACTCTCTTCAATTGTTGCAAGCAACATGTTCAGATTGTGAAGAAAAAAAAAAAGCATTACCCGAGGTTCTCATGCTGAGACAAGCACGCCTCTTCCAGCTCCTGCCTCGTCAGCAACTTGCTCGAGCAATGATAGGGTGTATCAGAACGGCCAGCAACTGTTTCTTCCTCTACGAATTCAACCGAAAAGTGACTCCCAAGAGAAGACATCAACCTCTCCATAAATATCGATCTGGACAGAACATACTCCTTCATCCGACACAAGAACTCCATGTGCCCCCTCGATGATCTATACTCGGGTGCCTTGGCGGGCAATTTTAGGTACTCCATGTTCTTCGCATCGTAGTCCCACAGAAACGACGTGTGGTGGACCCACCGGTTCTTGGTAATGGACTGTGCATTCCCGCCGAACTTCCGGGCACCGAAAGCATAGTCGTTCTCCCGGAGGCGGAAGTCGCCGGACCCGTGGAACACATCGCCGTACATCTGCCCCGTCCAGGACATGATGGGCTGCGGGTATGGCTGCAGGCCGGGGACGGCGTTCTTGTTGCAGATAAGAGTGACGAAGATCGTTCCGTCATCGACGATGACGGTGCCGCCGCCAGAGAATCTCCGGACCACGGGGATGTTATCGCGGAGGGCGAGGTCGAGGTTGACGAGTTCCGGAAGCTTCCCGGAGACGCCCATGACTATGGTGGGGGGGATCGCGCCGTCATTGACGATGCACCAGTTGCCGGAAGTCGTCCGGAGGAGCTTTTCTTCGAGGTGGAGTTGGTTTAGAATGGGAAAAGAGTTTAGTCGGATTAGGTTTATTAGAGGGAGGGATATTTGTTTGGACTGAGGAATGAGCATTGTGCGAAATTAGGGTTAGGGTTTTGGTCGAAGTTTTCTATTAGTAGATGTGATTTCGGACAAATTGAATGATCATACCACTGGAGGAAGTCGGAATGGACATCGACTATGGCGGCGGAGGCGGAGGCTGGTGGAGATCGCGTGGATGCTCTACGAAGAGGAGCCTTCTGCCCCGTTGAGTCGAAGTCAATTTATCATGCTACTCTTTTCCCTTTCTCAAGGGTCTGCTTGGCAATAGTAGGCCTCGTTTGATTCGCGGAATCTCCCGGTTGGGAAAGGAAAGTGATTACTTTCCTATATTTGGGTGTCCAATAAATTGAAGAGGAAAGGAAAGTGATTCCTAATGGAAGGAAAATTAGGAAGAAAAGTGATTCCATTCATTCCAAGGAAGGAATCACTTTCCCACATTGAAGTATTCACTTTCCTTTCCAAATTCCTTGGCATTGCCAAACATATTAAAGTTTTCCAAAGGAAAGGAAATGACAAGGAATTGATTTCCTTTCCCTTCCATTCCGCGAACCAAACGAGGCCGTAGGGTAACGGTTATAAAGTGTTTTTAGAGTATAAGTGGTCCGATTTTGAGTAATTTTTAAGTAGTGGTTTTTAAATTCGTTTAATCCATGCTTGATAATTCACTAACAAGCAGTTCTGAAAGTTTCTTTTACACAAATAAAATTAAATAGGAAAAAATATTAGTAGTTATAATTATATATTTTTTGTGAGAATATAAATAGAATAAAATAATAAAACTCTTCAAAATCCATCGATTTGGAGTGTTTATAAAGCAACCCAAAATTACATTACATCAATTTTGGGGAGCTTTTGAGCCGACCAAAATTGGTGCCTCAAAAACATTAACAAGCAAAGGTTTTCATAAACGGTCGGTTCAAAAACATTCCAAAACCAGTAAAAACATCGTTACCAAGCAGACCCTAAGACAAATTATAAAGGTACTTCAATCCTTACTCAGGAATAGCCCTTTTTTTTGTATTTACAAATTTGTCACTTGAAAAAATATTCAGGACTAATCCAAATGTTGGTATATAAGTTTTTTTTCTCTTCTTCCATTCTCCTTCCCAAAACCCTAAATCTTTTCTCTTTCAAATCTCTCTCAATCCATGTTCATGTCTAAATTTCATATTCCAGTAACTAAAATTTAATATAATATTAATTCTAGACGAAATTTTGAAGTATTGAATCCATTTTAGGGTTACGAATCTCAAAAATTCGTCCACAGTCGCGATGGGGACAATGGTGGGCTGTCAAATTTTTTGGTAGTCCTACCAATTGGAAAGACTGTCAAAAAATTGACAATTCTACATAAAACCAATGAACATGTAACATGTACAGTCAGTCCATTTTATGACAGCCAAAAATTTTGGTAGTCCTAGCAGAATATAAGATTACCAAAAAAAATTGTAATTCTAAGCTGAACTTGCTACAGTTTAGAACTGCCAAAAAATTTACAGTTCTATATGCTGATAGGACTGCCAAAATTTATGGCAGTCCTTCATGTCTTCATCTTTGTAACACCCAGTTTTTCAAATGAGGGTAATTTTGAACTTTTGTAAAAGTTTATTATTTAATAATAGGATTTATGATTTATGGAAATTTTTAATTAATTTAATACTATTTAAAATTGGTGAATTATAATTTTGATGTGTTAGCTGGTGAACTCTAGAACTGTTGAGCCTAGAGACTAACCATGACCATGGGGACCTAACCATGTGATTAGAATGACTATTTACAACTTTTTAGACTAAGGATATTTTGGTCATTTTGTGACTTTTGAATTATTTAGGAATTTGATCAATTGGTAAATTTTAGATTATTTTAATAATATTTAAATTGATGTATTATGATTTTGGTCATTTTTCATATTTTAATATTTTGAAAATTTTTTATATTTTTAATATTGTTTTTATTGGATTTGTTTAGTCGGATTTGAGTTTCGTCTCGTTCCGACTTGTATTGTGACTCGGATAGCTTAAACTTTCAATATTAAGTTAAACATGGCTCACAAGACCCAACATTTAAGTTAGTTAATTAAAGTAATTTTTATCATGTTAGAATGGTTAAGTTAGAGACTCAAACTAGATCATTTTGACCCCAAACTTGAACCTAGTCTAGACTTAACCATATGAGACTAGAGAGGGGCAATTAGGACATTTCTCATTAGCCCTAATGGACTCTTTATGGCAGCCACCTTTAGGAGAGAATGATTCATTTCATTCATTACAATCTTGTCTCTTTTATTTTCCTTTTGTTCTTCCCCAATTTTAGAGAGCCTTCTCATTGATTTGATCTCCAAATCAAATCATTCCTTCACCAAACCCTCCCTCAATCATTCCCATTCTCCAAGGGAAGGGTGCTACCAAGGATTGGAAGAGGAGTGCAAGGAGGAGTGTCCACTTTGAGGGATCTTCGTATCGGAGCCGTGTCCTAAAAGGATTTCATTGGAATTCCACTCCCAATAGGTAAAACTCATCCTCTAAATCGATTTCCTTTGCATATAAATTAGTTTTAAATCCGTAGGATCCATCCTCATGCATGTGTCCCATTTAGATTCAAATTTGAGGCCATTTGGAGCTCTCTTGAGGATTTTAGATACGTGTCTTGTGTCCTACTTGATAGATCCCAAATTAGGACACCCCATGTGTATGTATGTATGTATGATAATAGTTTAAATAGATATTTAAATTCAGTTTTATAATGGTTAGAGAGTGGATTGATCTTAGTTAGGATGGTTAGAATGAGTTTCATTTGGATACCTATGTTTGTATCCAAGTATCTTGGCCTATATGTGTTCTTTTGTCCAAAATAACTCAAATTCGTCATAATATTCATCCACGTTTTTATTAACCAAAGTAACTTAGAAATGTCATAACTTTTAGCTTAGAACTATGATTTATCTCTCATTTTTTTTAAAAGAATCGTATCGAAGTTAGCTTTCCAAATATATATTTTAATAAGCCAAATTCTTTCTGTAACTTTCTGTAGAATTATTTGAGTGTCAGCTATACAAAAGACGAACGCGTTTCGGTGTTTTTGTGATTTCGGGAGCTTTCGGACACGAAAATGTGATCCGTTTAAAGTTTCGAAAAGCTAACACAAAGGGCTACGACATACTTTAATCCTATAATTTAGTGAATGTCCAATTGGTACAGTATTGGTTTTAAGTAGAAGAGTGACTATACGATATATGTATTTTGTGTAACCTATGAGCCTATGTAGTATGGATATTAAATGAATATAGAGTATGTAATGCATGATATATTAGATGAATGAAATAATATATATATGATATATATTCTCTTTACATTAATGTATATATATGGTTGAATGCAAGCATGTAGGAATGCAATTAATATAATGCATATAAGCAATGCATGAATGAAAGAATGATATACAATATATGCATGAAAGTATATAATGAATGCTAGATATGAATGCAAGATATATATGTAATAATAGATATGAATGCATAATGTATAAATATTGTAATGCAATATATAATGATAACATGTATGGTAATGTAGAGTATATGATGCAAGCATGAATGAATGGAGGAAATACATGTATATAGGTAATATAGAATGTAATATATGAATGCAATCATGCAAGATAATGTATTGTATCCATATATAATGTATAGATGCATGTAAGTATGTAATATGCATGAATGACATGTATGTAATAAAAATAAGTATATGTATGCAACTTAATGATATGTGAATAGATATAATGCCTGAACTGAAATATGCATACATATGGGATATGAATGAATATATAAATGCATGAATGAATGTCATATATGAATGAATCAATCAATCAAAGGTATAAGTAAAATATAATGCATTGTAATGAATGTTAACATATATAATGTATAAAAGTATGTATGTAAATGTACATGAATGTATATATCTATGTAACTATGTAAATATGCATGATGTAACATATGCCTATATATAAAAAATATGTATGTAATGTGGATATGCATGTATGTATAAAGGTATATATTTATATATATTATCTATTTTATATTATGCATTGTTGTGGTTCACATTGTCTTGTGATTGTGTGAGTGCTAGCCTAGGCTTGGTTAGGCCTTGTATGACTTGTTAGACTTGTTTGGGCTAGGACTTGACCTAGTTGACCTAGTTTGACTAGTCTAGTTGACTAGAGTTGACCAAGAGTTGACTTTAGTCCAGTTTGACCCCAAAATTTATGTAGATGCATTGTTGCAGTCTGTTATATCATTTTAGACTTATGGTGACTTGTACTGTTCTATAGGAGACAGACCCCACTCCTCGGACAGTAGATATTCTTCAAATACTCAGGATACAGGCGAGTACATTCTCTGATCTTTTCATACCTGTATGGACTATATTCTTGATCTAGATTACTTTACTTGATGCTGACACGTATCTTCACGGATTAGTACTATATGGATCCTTTCCTGAGATGTTATCCCTCTACGGGTGCATCGGGTATTTCATGTTCATGTACTTTATCATGTGCATCAGGTACTCCTTGTACTCGTACTAGTTCATGTATTTACATGTTCTCATGTGCTTTCATGTACTATCATGTGCCTCATGTACTACTCATTACATGAATTCACGTATCTTTAGTTGTATTCATGTGCCAATAACGTAACTTGAATGGATCCTTGTGTATTGATTGGGGCGGGGTGAGTAGAATTGGTTATGTGAACATTATCCCCAGTAGGTATTCATGTGCTTCTTAGTTGTATTCATGTGCCCCTAAGCCGTTTACATAACCATATTGTACTCTAAATCACTTAGCCACTTATAGTCTTTACTTATCATGTATTTACTTTCAGTTATAAATATCTCCTGTTTTTCCGTACTTCCTTTTCAGCATTTCCTATATTTTACTCTATTGCATGCTTTATACTCCTAACTTGTTATGAACTGTTTTGAGAGATATGTGCTCGTTCCCATCCTGTTTGGACCTGTTGAAAATTTTATCGAGGACGAGGAGGAGGCCTGCTTAGATACTTTCTATGGGACAGCCTTAGAGGACACTTGCGATCCGGACTTCCAGTCGGATCCCTTAGCTGTAGAGACTGTTGCTCCATAGATATCTTTATCTTATTTTATAGTATTGGAGATTGAGTTGTATATTTGGATCTTTATTATTTCTGGATGTTAGTGGAGTTTATCTAGACACTTAGCTTTCTCTCTATTTGTATTTCCTGTGGATTTGGATCTTGCATCTTTTATATCATTCTATCTTATCGTATTCTACCTTAGATTTGATTGAGTTATATTATGTTATGTCACCCCCATTCGGGAAGTATAACTGTTTA
The DNA here is from genome assembly GCA_029216955.1 of Iris pallida. Classification (NCBI taxonomy): domain Eukaryota; kingdom Viridiplantae; phylum Streptophyta; class Magnoliopsida; order Asparagales; family Iridaceae; genus Iris; species Iris pallida. The sequence goes on from JANAVB010013400.1 coordinate 13,060,490, forward strand.
TTACCTTAAACTGTTAGATGTTGTGACCTAGGACAGCGTTCTACCGCCGACACTGCGGCGTAGGCTGGACGTTGTTACGTACTCGTACCCTCACAGTGGGTGCGGGTCATGACAATCTTCCTATAAAACAACCAACAAAGTCTACATATTTTTCTTGCTAGTTGGTCTGGGGCAAAAAGTGTTGCAAGACCTTTGAGAATTGATGAACGAGACAAATGTTCATAAAGATGTAGCTACATAAAGGTAGATGAGAAAATGTAAGATGAGCTGAGTTAGAAAATGGGAGAAATACTAAGCAGTAAAAAACACTTTGAAAAACTGAACAAGGATAGGAGTTAACAACCCCAACACTGTCAAGAACGAGTCAAACAAAATCAGAAGATACTTTTGATGAAATAAAATTATAAATAAGCATGCATTACACACTAGAGAAATGAAAATGCCTCACTTTGAAAAACTGAACAAGGATAGGAGTTAACAACCCCAACATTGTCAAGAATGAGTCAAACAAAATCAGAAGATACTTTTGATGAAATAAAATTATAAATAAGCATGCATTACACACTAGAGAAATGAAAATGCCTTCTAAAACTACTGTTGGTGTTTTTGCTTGTTGGTCTTTTGCTTTAGAAACTAGAAAGATAGTCTCACATTGGAAAAACCAAATGGATGGTATCTCTATATAAATCTTTGCTTGTGTTGAGAGACCACATGAAGTGTGGAGAGGTACATGGGTGTCATGTGGGGACATTTTTCTAGTGGAAAGAATACTAAACCAACAAAGAAGCATTCATGCTTTTTGTCATGCTCATGGGATAATTTTCTTATGGAGCTAAGCCCTGAAAGGGCTTAGCGACTCGGATTCGGACTCGGACTCGGGCTCAAGGGCGTAAAGTGGCATTTGGTTGGCGCACTTTCCACTTGCAAGTCGCAGCACAGGCGCGCAGGTGTTGAGGGGCTGTGGCGCGCAGGTGCTGCGGGGCTACGACGTGCAGGTGCTGGGCACTAAGCGCGCAGGTGCCGCAGGCTGCTGCGGGCTTCGCAGCTACGCACGCAGGTTGACGGGCTGAGTGGCTATGGGCACAGGTGGCAGATGATGTGGATGATTGGAAGATTTGAGCGGTTATGGAAAGATTGAGTTAATTGATCAGATTCGATCTTTGTGGGATTTGAATTTAATTCATTCAAATCTTTCTATTATTCGCTCCTATCTTTTCGCAATTAGTTACGGCCGGGATTAGAATTAGGTTTTTGGCCCTTATCTATAAATACTCTCTTCGTGCCTTCATTAAGTACTTACGCCAAAATAAAGAAATGAAGAGAGAAGTGCTCCCGCCGCCATTGAAGTCCTAAGGAGTTCTTCAAGTTCGTAAAAGAGGTGACAGCGAGCATTCCAGAAGTTCTTTTACACTTGCTGGTTCCTAGAAGCATATCGTAATATGGCGAATCTTGCTTTGAGCAACGGTGATATTCATCACCCCAGAAAAGTCGTTGCATCAACTCCGGTTAAAAGCGATCATTCATCTCATTGTATCAACTTTTGTTGAAAACGAGTATTCATCTCTCTCAGGAAATGAATCGAGTAGAACAGAACCTGCCACCACGTCTGCTATGGGCTCAGCCTCCTCGACCGTCGGTGCGAACGCCCTACCCTGAGCTGCTCCCCTCTGATGTTGAGCAAAATGCTGCTGTTGGGTCGAAAGTGGCGGACCCCTCTGCTGAATAGCTGGTCCCGCTGGAGCTCTAGCAGGAGGTGCTTGGTCTTGACCTCTCTGAGCTGCTCGAACAGGACAATCCCTCAACGGGTGGTCAGACGCTCCACAGAACAGACAAGCATCCAACCTCTTCCTGCAGACCTCTCGGGTGTGCCCCGGCTTCCCACATAAAGCACACTGAGGAATCTGCTTCTGCCCCTACTGATGCTGTGCACGTGCTGCTGCCTGGTGCTGTTGATGCTGCTGCTGGTGGAACGGCCTCTGTTGAGTCTGAGGACGCTTAGTCGGTCCTGCACTGGAACCAGCACCCATACCGTCGCTACTCCTCTTGGGCCTGAGACCCAAGTCCTCCTCTGTAATCTGAGTGTCCATCAGAATGTCCTCAAAGGTCGTCGTGCGACGCCCAGACGTGCTAGATCTGACGCTGTGGTTCAGGCCCCTCCTGAACTTGCGGGCCTTCCCTCCAGCATCCTGAACCATGCCCTTGGCGAACCGGCTCAGAGGGAAGAACTCCGCTGCGTACTCGTCCACGGACAAGTTTCCTTGCACAAGTCCCACAAACTGGCCCTCTAGTGCATTAAGAGCCACATCAGGAAAGAATTTTTACTTGAATAGCCTCTTGAAGTCCTCCCATGTCAAGCCTGTCACCGTCAGGCAAGGGTCTGTGCGGAACCAAGTCAGAGCGATATCAAAGAACTGACTCGCTGTTGCTGCCACCCGCAGCCCCTCCGGAATCTGTGCTAGCTCCAAGCTTCGCTCAACATCCTTTAGCCAGTCATCGGCATACAGGATCCCCTTTCTTCCCTTGAATTCTTGAGAAAACATCTTCTTGAAATCTATCACGGAGCCAGGCCTCGCCTGCTGCTGCTGTAGCTGCTGGGCGGGGACGCCCTGAGTCTGAACTGCAATCACCTTCTCTACAGCGAAAAGTGCTAACTGATGCGCACTCTCAATACTCTGTCTCATAATCTCTGACTGTCGCTGCGATGCCTCAGCCTGCGCTCGCTACGCCTCCATCATCTGCTGGAGGAGAGCGAACATCTGAGTGGCGTCAATCGGCAGCATAGGTGGAGGTAGAAGAGTCTCCGATAGAACGGGTACAGGCCTTTGGCCGGTGGAAGAAGACCCCCTGGTACTGCTGCCGCTACCTCTTGAACGGCAGAGACAGTAGGGTCAATCTCCTGAACTGCAGCTTCATTAGCTGGAGAAGAAGGTCGCGAAGTAGCGGACTTCTCCTGAGCTCAAGTCTTCGTCATCCTGAAGACAGATTCAAGCAAAGAGATCAATATAGCACATGATAAGATATCATCAAGGAAGGACAATTTATTTTGAAATACAAGAAGAGTTATGATAATCAAAAGATCAAAATTTTCCTAATATGTGATTGAGTAATGTTTTCCATTAAAATCTTTTATTGTAATTTTAATTACAAATAGAACAATGTTACAATGTAGGACTTCGACGTAGTCCTAGGAGTACACTTTTGTTTTTTATCTGGGTCCTGTGTCGATGGAGCGAGTGGTAATGCGTTGACTTTGTTGACGATCTGACGACAGTTTTCGGTTCTCTGAAGGTCTGGGTTGCTCTGGATGTCGGAGCTTGTAGAGGGGAAGAAGACGTTGAGTGTCTCTTCCGATCTCTGTGGATGATAACTCTGATGCTCTGGTTACCGCTGTCTTTGACTGTGCGTCTCTGTATGTCTGTATGTGTGTGTCTAGAAGAAGGAAATGATCCCTCTATTTATAAGCAGCAGGTTGGACTGCTCATGCGCACATATGTAGAATGCGCCTGTACGTGGGAACGCCACGTGGCTGATGCTGGTGGGAGGAGGGCGCATGGATGACGCGCCATAATTTGTGGGTTGAATCCTTTATGCTGCATTTGTGGCTGGCATGTGGCAGTGGAGAGGATCTTTCTGTTGCTGAGATCTTGGATGATTAACACCCCTTCATAAGCTGAACTGAGTCAAAGGACACGTGACGTACGTCCATGGCTCAAAGATCTCGAATTTGGTGGAGAAGGATCTGATGAGCTACGCCTGGAATCGGGCGCATGAGGAGACTTAGCTCGTAATCTTTAGGAATCACGAACCAGTCTGGGCGCATGGCTTTTGAGATGCATACGGGGCTTCAGTAGCATGGCCGAGGAGGCACATGCAGCTACTTGACTTCTGTGATCAGAAGTAAGTCAGAGGCAGATGGCTTTTGAGACGCATGAAATCTTCAGGCGCACGGCAGTTGAGGTGCATGCGAGTGGTTGGTCGGCCACGTGGCTTGTAACCGTCAGAGGAGAGTAATAATGATGCTGGCATCAACGGCGCTTCGTTTTCTGCAGAAAGTTGTTGACTGTTCAGTCCTCGGAGGACGTGCTGCCAACTCTGTCACTTTCGTATTTAATTGTTTGGTGGGAGACGAGCCGAAGTGGGTGCATCGATTTTTTTCCCACTAGGCGCATAGGTCCGTGTTCACCAGGACGCATGGATATGTGCTTTTTTGGGCACATCCATACGGGGCGCTTGGTGCTGATGGGCGCATCTGTATAGTGCGTGGGATGCTAACAAGCGCATCTGCTGCGTGGCGCATCTTTATTGGTCTGTCGGTTGAGTTTTTTGGGGCATTGATAGCTCTCTGACTTAGCTAAATTCGAAGGGGCGGATTCATCATCATAAATACAAGTTCATTGCACTAACTTCAGGAAGGTTGCCACTTGGCGCATGGGTTTGATTTATCCTGGCCTATAAATAGAAATAGTTTGAGAGAGTTTTGTTGTCTCTTCCTTGACTTCTCGACGAAGATGGATTTGACTGATCCTCCTCCTTGGCAAGACGTTGTACTGTGGGTGATGGTTCTCCTTGTTCGAAGAAGCTTTGAAGGTGAACTCCTTCAGAAGACTGAGATTCGTCGAGTTGGAATGGACATAGCAGTTTATGTTCGAACCGCTTGCTGGTAGTATTCTTCTACGGGACGACATCGAGTGCCAAGTTGAATGCATGGTTTGGGTTTGATGTGCCTAAGCCTCATTATGATGGTAGAGCCCCAGGTTGGCAGATGCGTCTATGCGTTGACGAGGAAGTGATGCGCTGGAAGAGTAATACGCCGGGCTGAGACGACGCGGTTAGGTGAGATGACATGGCTAGCTGAGACATCTGAGTGATGGGCCTAGTTGAGAGTAGGCTGTTACAAAGTCTTCAATTGGCATCATATTTCTGAGACGATGTCGGACATGCACAGCATGTTGCAACTGCTGGAACACAGACTACCTTGGTGATGGAGCCACTATCTTGCGGCAGCAGTAGTTGATGGCGACCGTAGCACAGGTGTGCCCTGTAAGGGGGCATTATGCTTGTCGGTCGGCTCTCCTGATCGACGTTTGTGAATGATCACATTACGCAAATCATTGGAGGAGAGTGCCACCTTTACACCCCCATCAGGCGCATGGCAAGGCCAAGCGCCAGGGTGATCAAGTGAATGTTACGCCCCCTGATCCAGTGCATAAGGCGCGCCTAGATCAATAGTAGGGGAACCACATTTATAGTGACTTGAACCAGCCTCAGACGCACAACCAATGTAGGCACGGGGGTTCAAGACCACAGAATTTGCCTCGCACGACTTAGTTGCGAACGCAGCAGATGCGCCCAAGTGAGACAAGGACTTTGAGGGTCGGCTCGTTTCTGGTGCAGAAGCACCCGAGTCAACTTTGTACAGCTTACCATCAGCAATGCACATGATTGTGAGCGCATGCTTCTGGTTTGCCGTTGACATAGGACGTTTGAGGCGCATGGCCCGTGCCGCCTTGGAGTTCTTCGTACTAGCCCGCGAAAGCGTATAGTACTCAGAATCCGACTTTTTCTCTCCTTGACAGTGAGTGAAGAACTTACAGCTAACCCAGAAGAAGAGAAGAACTACTGCAACTTTTTGTGGCTCAAACGGGCTCCCTTTTTCTTTATTTATTTTGGTCCCTTTTCCAATGGAGGCAAGAGAGCTCTATATATAGAGTGGAATGAGACCTCTCTTCTTCTCCTTTCCGATGTAGGATTAAAAGTAATATCCCTCTTTTTTTATGCTTCTACAAGACCCCCTTCAAAGTTTTTAAAACTTTTGGACAAGTTTTGAAATACTTTGAACAAGAAGCATGGATAATATAGCTGTTTAGGTGTGACAATCCTATCAGAGGTAGTATAGACGTGATAAGTTTGGGTACTTCCATCGGGACCATGATCATATGGCTGAGATTCTGGAGGCTTCGGTGGCTGAGCTTGACCAGCATCTTTCCGAACTTCAGAGTATTCAGTGGAATGACTTTTGAGTCGTCTTATCAGGCCACGGTGGCCGTCTGGGACCGCGATGTGGCTGCTGCTGAGGCTGCAGCAGAGAGACTATCTCAGTCCATGCAGGAGAAGGTGGAGCTGCGGGCCTCATTGGAGACTAGCATAGTGGAGGTTACTGCCAGGATTCGCCTCCTTGAAGACCAGAGAGCCCAACTTTTGCTAGATGCTGAGCGAGCCCAGGCTAAGCATGTAGCATCCAAGGAGAAAGAAGCAGCCATTACCCGCCAGATTCTTTCTCTGACTCACCAACGACAAGAGTTGGACGCCAAGTATGAGAATGATACTGCTCCTGAGGCTGTGGAGGTGATGCGTCAAGAAGCTGAACGCCGAGTCCTGGCGACTGTGGAGACTCGGGCTAAAAACTTGAAGCATCGGATTGAAGAGCTTTCCGCCATTCCCAGTGATGCTTAGGGATTGTAGTCTTTTTTTGTTATATTTTGGCAAATTTGCTGGGATGTAATCCTTTACTTTTAGATAAAAAAAATAAAGAATTTTGTGGTGTGTTCATCTTTACTATCATGAAATATTGATTTGTGTGGACCTATTATCTTTTGCCCACCTTGGTTTTTAGGTATAGATAATAAGTTTGAGAGAACCGACATATTTGTTCAGAGATAATGTGGACGTAGAAAATATGGGGTTCAAATGATGGAATCTTCCTACTCAGAGGTGTTATGGACGTGGTAGGAGTGACTCTGGAGGGATACGCGGAACTACTCAGAGGTAATATGGACATGGAAGTTCTGCGATCGATGTACGGCAATGCAGGGGTTGTCTGTACATGATGTTTACTCAGAGGTAATATGGACGTGGTAAACATGATAAGTAGCACAATCCTACGGAGTGTAAGATTCTTCTTTGTAGGGCATAGAGGAGCAACTCAGAGGTGATGTGGACGTGGTTGTTCTTTTACTGGAGATAGATTGCCATGGAACAACTGGGTTCCGAAAGCATAAGATTTTGTGCAAGGGAGGTGTATGTGAGCTCTGATGATTAGGTCCACTGATTCTCTTGCTGGGTAGAGATGGAAGTACATATCTGAAAGACGTCAAGAGTAGTACTTCTTTAAGAACTTGCCGTTGATGGGCATCATGAACAAGTCCCTATTTGGTCGGGCGAGGCGGTAAGTACCGTTTGAGTATACCGTCTCTATGATGAAAGGTCCCTCCCACTTGGGCTCGAACTTTCCTGGTGTTTTGTGAGTCAACACCATCGGCCTCCTGACTGCTAGGACCAGGTTGCCTACTTGGAAAGTCCTCTGCTTGACCTTTTTGTTGAAAGCCTGTGATATACGGGCTTGATAGAGTTCAATGCGCTGCTGAGCTAGGAGATATTTTTCGTCAAGTGCCTCCAATTCTCACAGACGACGACGTTGATTGTCTTCTTCTGTCAATTGATTTGTGATCGCTACACGGAGTAAGGGTATCTGGATCTCAAGAGGCAGTACTGCTTCGCTCCCGTAGACTAAGGAGAATGGTGTGTTGCCCGTCGGAGTCCGTACCGTTGTACGGTAGGCCCAAAGGCATTCGTCGAGCTTTTCGTCCCAATCGCGTTTGTTGGATGACACGACCTTTTTTAGTAGCCTGACGATAGTCTTGTTAAAAGCCTCGGCCAATCCGTTCGCTGCCGGATTGTAGGCGGTTGATGCCACGTTCTGAATACGATTCTTGTCACAGAATCTGCTGAAAGCATGGCTGATGAACTATGGACCGTTGTCATAGATAATCCTACGGGGTACCCCGAAACGGTAGATGACATGATGCTTGATGAAGCTGATCACCCTAGAGCTTTTCACTTCTGTCAGTGGAACTGCTTCTGTCCATTTGGAGAAGGAGTCGGTGATGGCTAGGATGAAGCGGTGTCCCCTCGATGAAGGAGGGATGATAGGTCCCACAATGTCCACGCCCCAAGCTTCAAAGGGCCAGGAGACAACCGTAGGATGTAGTGGTTCCGAAGGTGTATGGATAAAGTCGACGTGAAGCTGGCAAGCATGACACTTTTTAGCATAGTCGACAGCGTCGGTTGCCATGGTTGGCCAGTAGTAACCCATGCGTCGCAGTCAATCCTGCAACTTAGGGCCAGGTTGGTGAGCCCTGTAAGTCCCGTTATGAGCTTTCCGAAGGGCTTCGTCTGCTTCTTCGTTGGATAGACATCGAAGGAGAAGTCCATTGTAGGAACGTCGGTACAACATTTTAGTAGCTGTATCATAATAAAACCGAAGAAAATGCCTTCTGACCGAAACAGCTTCTTTCGGGTCTTCTGGGAGAATTTTATAGACAGCGAAGTCGATGAATGGGAACCTCCAGTCTCGGACATTAATACCAGTACTTGTTGTCATGGCATGGGCCATCTGTGAGCATAGGTTATTTTTAGGACAGACCAAGTCTTGACCAACTACCGTGACGTAGTATTGAGTCCCGAGGGGTGCTGCTAATGAAGCTGCGAGGCCGGCCTGAGCGTCAGCCTCCAGGTTTTATAACCGAGGTACGTGTTCTATGAAGAATTTGGTGAAGGTTGAAATAATATTCAATGCAGCTTCATGGTAAGGAACCAGATCTTCATGGCAAACTTCATACTGTCCTCGGATTTGATTAACGATGAGTTTTGAGTCATCGTAAGCTTCCAGATGATCCACCCCCAGCTGTTGCGCCAGCTGGAGTCCCATGATGAGAGCGTTGTACTCGGTAACATTGTTGGAGCACGGCTTCGAAAGAGAGTAAGCACGCTGGATGACCAGCTGATCGGGGGAGACTAAGACCACCCCCACTCCTGCGATGATTTGGCATTTGGGGCATGTTCTCGAAGCACCATAAAAAAACACCCGTCTGACGGAGTTTTCCTCGGCGATCTTTGATTCTTGGACCTCATCCGGGATGTCTTCATAGAGTCTGAAGGACTCTGGGATGGGGTGCACGGCTAAAAAGTCGGCTAAAGCTTGACCCTTGACGACTTTTTGTGGAACGAACACCATGTTGTACGGCGTCAACAGGATTGCCCATGTAGCTAGTCGAGAGTTCAATGATCCTGACTTCGTCATGAGAACCCTGAGTGGATTGACTCGGGAGATGACATGAATTTTCTAGCCCGAAACATAATATCGAGTCTTCTGGATGGCGAACACCAAAGCCAAACATTCCTTTTCGATCGGGTTATACCGGTGTTCGGCCCCGATCATTGTTCTACTAAGGTAGTAGATAGCTTGATCGTAGCCTGCATCGTTGTTCTGAGCCAACAAAGCGCCGAGGGAATGATCCATAGCACGGACGTAGAGGAGAAATGGTTTGCCTGCGATGGGTGCCACCAGGACTGGCGGGCTCGTCAGGTAAGCTTTGATGTCATCGAAAGCTTTCTGGCATTCTTCTGTCCAGACAAAGGAGACTCCCTTCTTCATGAGCTGGGTGAAGGGTTAACATTTTTCGGAAAGGTTTGCTATAAACCTTCGGATGTATGCAAGACGCCCTTGCAGGCCTCAAAGTTCTCGGAGGTTCTTCGGAGGGTCCATGTCAAGGATGGCTTTGGTCTTCTCGGGGTCGACATGAATGCCTTTCGCCGTGAAGATGAAGCCCAAGAACTTTTTGCTAGAAATCCCAAGGAAGGATTTAGCGGGGTTCATCTTGAGTTGATGCGCTCACATGAGATCGAAGACTGTCCTTAGGTCTTGTAAGTGATCACCCTTGAGACGACTCTTGACAACGATATCATCAACATAGCATTCAACTATTTTGCGTAGATGTTGACGGAAGATGGTACTCATAGTTCATTGGTATGTAGCACCAACGTTCTTCAAGCCAAAGGGCATCACTGTGTAGCAGAAAACCCCTTTCGGTGTCTTGAATGACGTGTGTTTTGCGTCATCGGAGAATATTTTGATCTGGTTGTAGCCCGAATACCCGTCCATGAAAGACATGCGTTCGAATCCACATGTATTGTCAATCATCATATCAGTGATTAGAAGTGGGAATTCGTCTTTCGGGCAAGCAGTATTGAGATCCCTGAAGTCGATGCAGACTCGTATCTTTCCATTCTTCTTGGTGATAGGGACGACATTGGCCACCCAATCCGGATGTTGCTCTTCACGAATGAACCCGTTGCTCAGGAGTTTGTCCACCTCTTGATCGATAGCGTTCACAATGTCAAGACGAAAGCGTCTCAACCCCCTTGAAAGGGTCAATATCCGCGAACTCTGTCCGGATGATGTCGTTAGTGGACACGTACTTCATACACTGGTGGAGTGTAGATGGCACCACCATGTACTCGTATAGCCACGGGCGTCCCAGCAGGAGGTTGTAGTTGACGTCGGCGTCCATGACATAGCAAGTCACTTCAGTTCGGAGGTTATCGATATAACATTTCAGTCGTATTTTGCCCAGTGGTTCACTTTTGCTGGCGTTGAAACCGCTGATTGTAGTGTTGGGAGGTGCCAGACGGTGCATCGGGATTCCCAATGTTGCAAGCAGAGTCCTAGGGATGATGTTGAGGGAAGACCCTGGATCAATTGAATTTGCTTCACCTTGACGGAGCCTACATACCCTGTGTAATACAGTGGCCTGTTGTACTGGTTGTGCTTGAGTAGCATGTCTTGTTGGGTGAAGGTTATGTTGGGGATAACCTCCTCCCCACAATGGCAGTGAGTACATGTTGTTGGGACATCCTCAGGCTGCTTGACCTGACTGATGAAGGATTCAGCATCCTTCAAGGCTTCACAGAGAGCTTCGCGGGTGTCTTTGGAAAGACGAAGAAGCTCGAACAGAGACAAGCGGGCGGGAGTACCGGCAAGTTGCGCCAGTATGTCGAAGTTGTGGGGCTTGGCTAGCCCTAAAGCATTTTCTCTTCGCATAGGTTTATCGAAACGAGCCTCTACGTGCTTCTGTTTATTGGCTGCTGGAGGTCTGGATGAACCCTCTTCTTGGACAGTTGGGGTGGTGCAGGGAGGCACCACCTCGACGGCAGCTTCGTCAGATTGGGCATTCTGCTGCAAACGCGTCTGTACAGGAAGTGCCTCTTCCGCGGAGGAAGAGACCATGCGGTAAGACTTGATCTTCTTGCCCTTGGTTTTAGAGGCAGAGCGTACCCCCTATTGAGTAACTTCAGAGACGAGATCTGGATGAACCCATAAGATCTCTCCCCGAGATGTGGTGAGTGGGATAAGTCCACTCACGTTGTTACGAGTAGGTGGTAGATTGACCACCTCTATTGTCGCCTTTGGGATGGAGATGACGCCATTTTGTGATGTGGTTGGCGGCAAGGTACCGAATTGGAGCGACACCAGGTTGGCCGAGACTGTCTTCTCCTCATAATCGATGGAGATAACATTCGCATTGATCATGCGCTGGATGTAGTTCTTGAGGACGTAACAGTCCTGAGTTGGATGTCCGACAAATCGATGGTAGTGACAGTACCTCGGATTGTCTACTCTTTCAACCTCATCGGGATGCTTCGGGTCCGATAATTTGATCTTGTCACCCTGCTTCAACATCTCGAAGAGTTGCAGGGTGTCTTCATCATTGAAAGAATAGACTTCCTTTGGCCTCGGTGCAAGCGGAGGCTTCTAAGTAGGTGCTTGTGCGCCTTTGGAGGCATTGACAGTCAACGCCTGCTTTCCCTTCGTCTCACGTTCAGGGTCGTTTGCAGTAGGCCGTTTTCTCTTGTCTTCAAAGGCAAGGAAACTGACTCCCAGAAGGCGAGCATTGCATGCCTTCTTTTCTGCTGCTTCGGCCTCAATAATCAATGAACTCCACTCGGGAGGAGGAGTGGAGTTAAGCCAGAGCTTAACTGCAGAAAGCATATTCATGCTGCAAGAGGAGAGGAGTGCATGTTCTGGCATACTCGGGGGCAGTCTGAAGCAGGCTTGTCGAAAACGTTCGATGAATGCTCGAACCGTCTATTTTTTCTTCTGACGTACCTCGATAAGGGACGCCATCGTCATGTCTTTCCCTCCGTCGTAGAAACGATCGAGGAAGAGACGTGTCAAGTCATCGAAGGAGGATATGGAGTTGTCAGGGAGACTGCAGTACCAGTCGTAGGCCACTCCTTTCAATGTCCCGACAAACAGGCTGGTGAATAGTGCATCTTCCTTCGGGAGATGTCCTGTTTGTGACTGGAAGTACGTCAGATACCGGTGTGGAGAGTCATTCCCGTCGTATGGCGTCAATGTTTGCGGTTTATACTTGGAAGGATAAACCACTTTGTTCCATTCGAGGGGGTATGGTTGTGGGATCCCCATCTTCTGGCGCTCCTCCTGTCTGTTTTTGGACTCAAAGCGCTCACGCAAGTCCCTGATCATCTCAACCACATCCTCCGTGGAGCTGGGAGTCGGAGAAGGTGGTACAGCCTTGAGTTGAGCATTTGACGATTTCGACGTCTGAGGTGCTTCGCGGCGATCTGTATCCAAGGATACCCGTTGAAGGGGTACACTTGATTCTCCATTGGCCCCTGGGTCAGGACCGGTGGAAGGTGCCCGGGCCAAAGCTGACCATATCTCAAACACTGCTTGAGTCAGTGTTTGCATGGAGGCAGAGAGGGTTTTGAGTCCCCCTCCAAGGTATCCATGCGCTGAACGAGATCTGCTGGTGGAGCATCTGACTCCGTATTACCACCTCTCGTCATATATACAGTCATGACGTGACTGGAAGTGGATAGATCGGTTGAAGCTTCCCTTTCAGCCTCGCTCTCTTGTAGAAGTGGAACTTCCCCTGGAGCTTCGTCTTGGCTACCCCCAGCTATGTTCTGGGGGATATCTTCGTCTTCGGGATGAAGATCAGCAAGGGCTTGACTACCCCCAGCTATGTCCTGGAGGGTATCAAGGGCTTGACTCCCCCAGCTTCCTCTGAGATTTTCTTTCTCCTCCGGGTGCCTTCAAACACTCCTGAGGACGGGACAGTCGTCTTGGTCTTCCTCAGCTGGCTCTTGGATGAGGATGAGGTTGAGGAGTTGCCAATCGCCTTTCAGATTGATGAGAAGTTAGAGACTACGTTGCAGGAAGCAACCTTTAGTTCTGGCTCTTCTTCAATCGACACTTTCTTCCTGAGGCGACATTGGGGGGGTGTAGATGATTGCATCTGCTGGAACACAGACTGCCTTTGTGGTGGGACTGCTGTTTTGCAATAACAGTTGATGGTAACCACAGTATAGGTGTGCCCTGCGAGGGGCGCATTGTGCTTGTCAGTCAACTCTCCTGATCGGTGATTGTGAATGATCACATTACGCAAATCGTTAGGGGAGAGTGCCACCTTCACACCCCCATCAGGCGCATGGCAAGGCTAAGCGCCGGGGTGGTCAAGTGAATGTTGCACCCCTGACCCGGTGCAAAAGATACGTCCAGATCAATAGTGGGGGAGCAACATTTAGAGTGGCTTGAACCAGCCTCAGACACACAAACAATGTAGGCACGGGGGTTCAAGACCATAGAATTTGCCTTGCACCACTTGGTTGCAAACGCAGTAGATGCGCCCAAATGAGACAAGGACTTTGAAGGTCGACTCGTTTCTGGCACAGAAGCACCCGAGTCAACCTTGTATATCTTACCATCAGCAACGCGCATGATTGTGAGCGCATGCTTCTGGTTTGCCGTTGGCATAGCACGTTTGAGGCGCATGGCCCGTGCCGCCTTAGACTTCTTCGTACCAGCCCGCTGGGGCGCATAGTACTCAGAGTCTAAATTATCCTCGCCATGACAGCGAGTGAGTCTATCAAAGACAGAGACCTTCTGCGATGCACCAGAGTTCATACGCAGGGCGTTAGATGCGCCTCTGCTCCGTCGACGCATCTTCTTTGTCTGATAAGGAGATGGTTGGAGAATGTGGTCAGCCCCACGTTTCCCTGAGAGATGTGCTGCACCCGCAGGCACATCCTGGCTGCTGAGGATGTCAGCGGGTAGGGTAGGCTGCATCGACGCATCCCCTTCGGTGATGGTGCCAGGGGACTCGACCTTGCGCACCCAGACTTGGCGAGTCTTCTTCGACTTTGGCAGCCGCTTCGAAGGACTTGCGCTGCCTTCAGAGATGAACTCCTCATACGCCTGTTGATTGAGGCGTACGACCAGTGTCTTGTGGGAGGAGCCTACCTTCACGTCGTTAGATTACGACACAGCTTTCTCTACGGAGGAGAAAGAGGTCCCCAGCAGAGTCGCCAGCTTGCTTTCCATTAAAATCTTTGATTGCAATTTCAATTACAAACAGAACAGTGTTACAATGTAGGACTTCGACGTAGTCCTAGGAGTACACTTTTGTTTTTTATCTGGGTCATATGTCGATGGAGCGAGTGGTAATGCGTTGACTCCATTGACGATCTAACGACGGTTTTCGATTCTCTGAAGGTCTGGATTGCTCTGGATGTCGGAGCTTGCGGAGGGGATGAAGACGTTGAGTGTCTCTTCCGATCTCTGTGGGTGATAACTCTGATGCTCTGGTTACCTCCGTCTTTGACTATACGTCTCTATATGTCTGTCTGTGTGTGTCTGAAAGAAGGAAATGATCCCTCTATTTATAAGCAGTAGGTTGGACTGCTCATGTGCGCATATGTAGGATGCGCCTGTACGTGGGAACGCCACATGGCTGATGCTGGCGGGAGGAGGGCACATGGATAACGCGCCATGATTTGTGGGTTGAATCCTTCTTGCTGCATTTGTGGCTGGCACGTGGCAGTGGAGAGGATCTTTCTGTTGCTGAGATCTTGGGTGATTAGCACCCCTTTATAGGTTGAACTGAGTCAAAGGACACGTGGCGTACGTCCATGGCTCAAAGATCTCGAATTTGGTGGAGAAGGATCTGATGAGCTGTGCCTGGAATCGGGCGCATGACGAGACTTAGCTCATAATCTTTAGGAATCACGAACCAGTCTGGGCGCATGGCTTTTGAGGCACATACGGGGCTTCAGTAGCATGGCCAAGGAGGCACATGCAGCTACTTGACTTCTGTGGTCAGAAGTAAGTCAGAGGCGCATGGCTTTTGAGGCACATGCAAATCTTCAGGCGCACGGCTGTGGAGGCGCATGCGAGTGGTTGGTCGAACACGTGGCTTGTAACCATCAGAGGAGAGCAATGATGATGCTGGCATCAGCGGCGCTTCATTTTCTGCAGAAAGCTATCGACTGTTCAGTCCTCGGGGGACGTGCTGCCAACTCTGTCACTTTCGCATTTAATTGCTTGGTGGGAGACGAGCCGAAGTAGGTACATCGATTTGTTCCCCACTAGGCGCATAGGTCCGTGTTCGCCAGGACGCATGGATCTGTGCTTTGTTGGGCGCATCTATACGGGGTGCTTGGTGTTGATGGGCGCATCTGTATGGTGCGTGGGATGCTAACAAGCGCATCTGCTGCATGGCGTATCCTTATTGGTATGTCGGTTGAGTTTTTCGGGGCATTGATGGCTCTCTGACTTAGCTGAATTCGAAGGGGCGGATTCATCATCATAAATACAAGTTCATTGCACTAACTTCGGGAAGGTTGCCACTTGGCGCATGGGTTTGATTTGTTCTGGCCTATAAATAGCAATAGTTTGAGAGAGTTTTGTTGTCTCTCCCTTGACTTCTCGACGAAGATGGATTCAACTGATCCTCCTCCTTGGCAAGACGTTGTACTATGGGCGATGGTTCTCCTTGTTCGAAGAAGCTTTGATGGTGAACTCCTTCAGAAGGCTGAGATTCGCCGAGTTGGAATGGACATAGCAGTTTATGTTCGAGCCGCTTGCTGGTAGTATTCTTCTACGAGACGACATCGAGTGCCAAGTTGAATGCATGGTTTGGGTTTGATGTGCCTAAGCCTCATTATGATGGTAGAGCCCTAGGCTGGCAGATACGCCTGTGCGTTGACGAGGAAGTGATGCACTGGGAGAGTAATACGCCGGGCTGAGACGACGCGGCTAGCTGAGACGACACGGCTAGCTAAGACATCTGAGTGATGGGCATAGTTTAGAGTAGGCTGTTACAAAGTCTTCAATTGGCATCAAGTTTCTGAGACGATGTCGGACAGGCACAGCATGTTGCAACTGCTGGAACACAGACTGCCTTGGTGGTGGAGCCACTGTCTTACGACAGCAGCAGTTGATGGCTACCGTAGCACAAGTGTGCCATGTGAGGGGCGTATTATGCTTGTCGATCAGCTCTTCTGATCGGCGTTTGTGAATGATCACATTACGCAAATTATTGGAGGAGAGTGCCACCTTTACACCCCCATCAGGCGTATGGCAAGGCCAAGCGCCGGGGTGATCAAGTGAATGTTACGCCCCCTGATCCAACGCATAAGACGCACCTAGATCAATAGTAGGGGAACCACATTTATAGTGACTTGAACCAGCCTCAGACGCACAACCAATGTAGGCGCAGGGGTTCAAGACCACAGAATTTGCCTCGCACGACTTGGTTGCGAACGTAGCAGATGCGCCCAAGTGAGACAAGGACTTTGAGGGTCGGCTCGTTTCTGGCACAGAAGCACCCGAGTCAACTTTGTACAGCTTACCATCAGCAGCGCGCAAGATTGTGAGCGCATGCTTCTGGTTTGCCGTTGGCATAGCACGTTTGAGGCGCATGGCTCGTGCCGCCTTAGAGTTCTTCGTACTAGCCCGCGAAGGCGCATAGTACTCAGAATCCAACTTTTTCTCGCCTTGACAGCGAGTGAAGAACTTACAGCCAACCCAGAAGAAGAGAAGAACTACTACAACTTTTTGTGGTTCGAACGGGCTCCCTAGATAACGGGCTCCCTTTTTTAATTTATTTTGGTCCATTTTCCAAAGGAGGCAAGAGAGCTCTATATATAGAGTGGAATGAGACCTCTCTTCTTCTCCTTTCCGATGTGGGATTAAAAGCAAAATTCCTCTTTTTCATGCTTCTACAAGTAACTCCTATCATAACCTAGAACATATATCCTGACAGCAGGCTCATAATTAGCACTCTAAGTCGAGCACCATTACGAAATTGAACTAGTTGCGACTTGACCTGCATGGGCCACCACAAAAACGTGTCACGACCAGCACCATGTTTAGGGGCATGGGCACGTGGGTACGTCCAGCCTACACCGTAGAAGCAGTGGTAGAACGCTGTATTGGTCAACTAGAATATATAACATCTAGACACAATATATATAACCTGTCATCTCCGCACGGAGGAATATAATCACAACTCAATCACATGAATCTAAGAAAGATAAGCACGAAATAATAAAGATGGAAATAGATAGACTGAAATAAATACGGAGTCACAAACACCAGTTCAGAATTTTAAAGACATAAAATAATCCCAAATAAGTTCTACAGACCCAAAGTATCAAGCTGGAATTCAAATCCAGACAAAACTTAGCTAATCTAAGTTACTACAGGCGGTGCATCCTCTACGAGCACCGGATCCACAGGCAGGTCTTGGTCGTAGTCTCCATCTATGCCAAACCCATAGAAGGTCGCACAATCTGCATCTAAGTCCTCTGAAAAATAACATGGGGTTATCCTGTCAGGATATGAGCAAGTACAAATGCTAACAGCAGTTCCATATGAATTGACAAATACTATAAGAGACAGTTATAATGGAATACAAGATTGAATATCAAGACTGGAAAATAAAACAGTACAAGTAAACTGGATAACATATCATGGGGTGAGATATAAGGTAAAACTGGAATATAAGCAGTGAATATAATCTGAGGTACGAGGTAAACATAAAAAGTGTCATGAGATATTAGAGCATTATGTAATCGGCTTAGGTCAGGATCAGGTTGTTCCATTTGACCGGCTATGCACAAGTAGTATAGTAGTGTAGAGGATCAGGCAAGCCAAAATGGGAAGCTATCCACAAGTAGTATCAGATCAGGCTACACCCTACATGTGGTGAGGGTGGAGCTATGCACAAGTAGTAAACAAGTGGGGGTAATGATCACATAACCTCTAATAACTCCCCATCCCCGAGTAGTATAATGGTTCCAATCATGACATATCATAACACAAGATTCAAAGAGCAGGGGGCCAGCCCACTCCCAAATCGACATCTATACAAGTACAGGAAACAAGATCGAACAATGTACTCATATACCAGGTAAACCAGGAATAACATCTCATGACGAGATCCAACTTATACTAGTCCATGTATTCTCGTGTCGAGAATCAAGTAAAATACTACAACTGAATCGGATATAGTAGATATCAAAGCAATAAAAGCTATCAGAGAATGTACTCGCCTGCTGTCCTGAGCTGAGGAAATTGATACTACCAACCACTCAAATAAGCCACGAAAGGTCAACTCGTGCAACAGTCTCCTAATACTGAAATAGATATTACCAATATTTTCAAATTAGTCAAATTAGCTAGGATAGCCTACCCATAAGTCCAATTCTGGACACAGGGGCAAAACGGTAATTTTGGACCAAAATGATGTCTGTCGTTGGACCCGCTTTGCACCGAAAAATGTGTCAGTACCTATGGTCTCTAAAGTCATCAAACTATATGTCTATGGGTCCGGTTTGACGAGACAAACCCAACCGTATGTCCAAAGTTGGATTCCGGTGGGCCGTACACAAATTCTCCCGTTGGATCGGGTCGCAGGCCCACCAAAATATCGTTCCGGTCGACCTTCTCAGAATTGGACCAAACTTGGTATACAAGACCAGAAAAGTGACACGGTCTTGTTGGCACAAGTTTTATCTTAAGATGACAAACGTGCACAAAGTAATTGACTAATTTGCAAAAGGGCCGATACGGGGTATCTCGACGGATACGTATCGATTTCGTCACGCACAAGCAGCAAAATCGAGTTCCATCGAATCCCACACATCCATGACACCTGTATGCGCCTTTCGATGCTTACAGGTTGCGACCAAATCACCCGATTTGTCAGGACGCACGTCGTATCAAATTTTTTCCTAAAATTCAGTTTTCGAAAAACAGATTTTTCTTAAACTTCACAAACGAATTACTTTCTGTATAGTGTATGAAAATTAAATCTAAAAGAAGGGTTTTGATCTCCTATAGGTTGTCTACAAGTTTATTCAAACCGATTTTCAAGACTCGTAACCCACTGGTCGCAAGTCGACCGCAAACAAGGGGTGTTGGGGTGGTTTCTACAGTCCAGTAATCGAGTCTTTTCTCAATTTTGGAAGTCATTTTTCGTCGCACATGATACGAATTAACATAATCCATTTGAAGGAAATTAAAGATGTATACATTGTCGTTATACCTGCGAAATCGGTTCGTCAAACGATCGAACGGTGGAAGAGTAATCGCGTCACGAAGTTGGGGTTTGCAGCTATTATTGATGCGGCTGTGACGGAAGTGGCGCGCGCGTGCGACGATTCTGGCGGTTGCTGGCCGGCCTCCGGCGGTCGTGGCGGTCGTTCAGGTGGTTGGAAAGGTCCTGGTGGTGGCGGCTTAGAATGGGATTAGGGTTTCGTCAATTCTCTCCCTCTCTCTCTCTCTCTCTCTCTCTCTTTCGTTCGAATATAAAGGAAAGGGCTGTGTATGGTTTGGGCTCGGGTTTGCTCGGCCACGCTGGGCTTGCTGGCCTGGCTTTGTGGGTTGGCTGATGGGTATGTGGGTGTTTTAGTTTGATTATATATATATATTTTTTTATTTTTAGTTTGATTTTATATATATATATATATATATATATATATATATATATATATATATATATATATATATATATATATTTTATATATATACATTTTTTTTAGCTAGTAGGTTTTTATTTATATAAAAAAATGTATATATATATATATATATATATATATATATATATATATATATATATATATATATATATATATATATATATATATATATATATAAACAAATATATATATATATATATATATATATATATATATATATATATATATATATATATATATATATATATATATATACATTTTTTTATATATATATACCCCATAAATGAAATAAACACTATATATATCCCATAAATAAAATAAACACCAAACAATTTATATAAAATAATCTAAAATTATTTATAAATAAAACTAAATATTTTGTATCATATATTTATTAAATATATTAAAAGTTTTACAAAGAAAAACTCAACTATATATATATAAATTGTTTGGTGTTTATTTCATTTATGGGGTATATATATATATATATATGAGCGGTCGTCGGGCCCCTTCGCCCGTCGGCACCTTCCCTCTCCTCTTCGTGGTCGGCGCCCCCTTGGTTGGTCGACCTTCTCGGTCTGGCTGCACCCTTCGGCCCCTCCCCCCTCTTCGGCGGCTCGCTCTCTTCCCGCGGCCCTCGCTTCCCAGGATGGCCGGGCCCCGCCTGGCAACCCCCGCTTGCCGGCACCCTCTCGCCGGCGCCCTCCCCCCTCGGCGCCGCCCCCTCTCTGGTGTCCTCGGCTCACCCGGCCTAGGCGCCATCGGCCCGGCCCTCTTCCGCCGGCTGACCCCTCAGGTCTCATCGGTCCTCCGTCCGGGCCGCTGCTCGCTCCGCCAGTCTCCCCCGCTCCTGTCCCGGCGCCCCCTCTCGCCTCCCCTCCCCCTCTCGCCGTGCCCTCCCCCCCCCGCCCCAGCTGAGGCTCCTCCCCGGCGCTTCCTCCCGCCGTGCCACCCCCTGCCTCGGCAGCAGACTTCCTCTCGGCACCCTCCCCTCCAGACGCCCATCTCGCCGCGCCACCCCCCGTCTCGGCAGCGGACTTCCTCCCGGCGCCCTCCCCTCCAGTCGCCCATTTCGCCGCGCCTTCCCCCGCATCGACGACGGCTTCCTTCCCGGCTTCCCCCCTCTGCGGTGGCACTGGTCCCCCCTCCAAGCCCCCTCGGTTGCGCCCTTCTGGCACTCTCCAGTCCCCGGCGGTCCAGATCCCTCCTCCGCTTTGCCGTGGGCGTCTTCCGTTCCCCCCTTGGGGTCGAGCCCCTACTTCTAGCCCCAGCCGCCTCCCCGGCTGTCTCGTTCGCCGCCCTCCTCCTCTTGGGGCCGGCTCCCCCGCTAGGCATCCCTCCTCGGCTATGGCCCCCCTGGGGCAGATACCCCCTCTCCTCCGGCGGTCTCCCTTCTCCCTCCCTCGGGTTCCCTCTCCCTCCCCTCTGTCGGTTCTCGTGACCCCTGGGTCGCCCCCTCCCCGTCTCGTGCCCTCTCCCCTCGGCCGTGACTCGGGTCGCCCCCTCTCCGCCGTGGTGTCCCCCTCTCAACCGTAGCCCACTCCCTCTCCCGGCGGCTCCCCCCGGCCTTCCCCGACGGGTCTGAGCCCCCCATCCCTCTCGTCGGATCGCACCGGCTCCTCGGGTTGCGCACCCATCTCTCGGGCCCGTGCCTCCCTCGGACAGGCCCCCAGCAACGGGCCCCGTGCCCCCTTGGGCTGCTTACGTCCTTTTGCTTTTTGGCTTTTTTGGGTTTGAATTTTTTGGTTTGAATTTTGAATGCGGGTTGCCGCCTGTGGGCCCGCTCTTTGTTCTGTTGTATTTTTCTATAGAATTTCTTTTGTTTAATATATATATATATATATATATATATTTTAAAAAATACTTATTTAACCACCAAGGTAAATACACTAACAATAATAACTTAAGTAAATATTTAAATAATAAAATAATATAAATGACTATAATAGCCCTATATAGGATAGTGGGGGTGACAAATCTACCCTCCTAAAAAAATTTGTCCTCAAAATTAGAGCAAAGTAGCACAAGAAACACAAGCAAGAACAAAGAGAATAATACCTCAAGGCTCGAAGAGATAAGGGTAACGCTCCTGCATCTCGTCCTCTCTCTCACAGGTAGACTCACCTGGAGAGTGATGCCTCCATACGACACGAACCAAGGGTATAACCTGGTTTCGAAGCACCTTCTCTCGACGATCTAGAATCTCCACAGGCTGCTCTGGATAGTTGAGAATAGGCCCCACCTCTAACTCGGAATGATCCAATACTTGAGAGCGGGGGCGGACACAGCCAGCTACGTATATTGAAGTGCAACACACCTCGTTATACGGTCACGGCTGTTTAGATACATGAGGGTTTAACTACAAGCCATCAGTCTCTTATAGTCAAGAACAAGCCTATTGTCTCAATCTCAAACAAGTAATAGTAGTTACAAGATATCAGAGCACCAAATATACAATAGTAAGACGTCCCATACATTACATATTTGGATGATCATGAATCTAGTCATACAAAATGTGAAGACTGGCAAGAGTTTCAGTCATACATGATCAACCCTAGGATTTGTCAATCATGCTATAGCCCATAAGCAGACAGTAAGTAAAGTGCAATCGAGCTAACACGTGCTCGTCGGCTAAACGCCTCAAAAGAATATTTTACAATAGAGTGGGAGAGCAAAATAAAACCCACTCGTTGCCAGGTTTACGCCTGATGGTCACCATCTGACTGGAAGGTAGAGAGATCTTATGGAGCTAGTCCGGTATCTGGTCATGCAAAACCAGCTGGGTCAGATCCCAGAAAGAGCAAGTGTCACAAAGGAAGCTTCACTTAAGAACTAAAACCAGCAATTAGCACAAAACATAATAATATAATAAAGCTGGAGATATGGACAATCATGATGATATACGATAAGATAACCATGGGACTATTTAGATAACCAAGTTACAACCCTTAAACCAAACAAGGACCGGAGTTGTAACCCTTCATCTGAACTGAACTTGGTTTCCTACCATTTATCGATAAAGTAAAGCACAAGCATTCAGGTCATGTAACAATCTTGTACAAGATCAGGACAAGAATAGACTAAGTTAGACTCTATCCAATCAAATTACGGCTAAGCAATGAGTATGGCTTGATACTTTAACTAACTAGGATTATCACAGGCCTAGTTACTAACAAGATGCCATGAGATGTTCCAACAGCCACAAGCCCTGCAGACCATCCAGGCTATCCAGACGCAAATTAGGGGTTGAATTCATGTTGGTACATTGTCCAAAGAACATATGTACCCTTAAGTGGCTTGAAGGGTGCAACACATGACAGTGTGCTGAAAATGTGCCCTACTCGACAGTAGGCTACAGATCCCATGATGGGGCACCCAGACCGTGGTACTCAGGGGTCCCTGTCCTAGACATGATGCAAGATAATACTGGTTCACTTGTACAAACACAATCGTCCACGGTGTCCAGGTCATTCATTCTTGTCATGTCATGCTAGCCATCGCAACAGCTTTCAATAGTTCCCATTCATACTTGCTTGTCATATCTTGTTATGTCATGTCATGTCAGGTCATGTCAGTAACTTGCCATACCATGCCGTATACAATCTTCATTCCAATCATGTCAATCAATTCGTGATTATAACAAAAGTACATGGACATAACAAGGCAACAGAGTACCCCCAAAAAGGCTCAAGACTTAATGCTAGTGATCCTCTATGCTAGGCCAAGGGGCCCCAAGCGTAAAGTGGTTTTACGCGGGCAAGAACAGGGTGAGGTAGCTCTACGCGAACAAGGTTACGTGTGAGCAAGACTCTACTCTAGCAAACATTCTACGCGAGCGTGGCTCTACGCACGGGGCACTCTACGCTAGCGAGACTCTACGCGGCATGAGGATCTACGCGAGCGCGAGTCTACGCGAGTGGGAAGGCCCCTGCGTAAAGTTCAATTGAACTCGGCGTAAACGAATACGCTGGCACACAATATGTGTGCGTAAAGGGTGAATAATACGCTGGCACATAAAACGTGTGCGTAAAGGGTATATAATACGCTGGCACGTAAAACGTTGGCCTAAAACTAAATACTACGCTAGCACGTAAGAACGTGTGCGTAAAACTTCATCTTCTCCCTAAAGGCAAGATAAGCAGGCGTAAAAGCTCACAAACTCAAGAAAACTCCATCTCGGTCAAGACTCGATGAAATCCAACCATTTCAAAACCAAACTTGTGTAACATCAGAATGTCTACTACATGGAACTCTCAGCTTTCGAAAACAAGCCAGTTTAGTAGATCAAAACTATGAAGTCCGAAAATACAACAAATTTAGATCTACATGAAATAAACCATGAAAACTAAAAATACTAGGTACTAAAATGTCTTAGAATCTCGTGAGGAAGACAATGGAACAACAAAATTTAAGTTCCTCCATGAAGCAAGTTGCACTTGCCTAAGTCTCTCTGGTAGGTGGAGAGAGTTAATGGAGGAAGAAGAAGAGAGCAGTAATGAGAATGAATGAAAAAAGAGAAAGGGTGGTTTGGTTAATAAATAGGGGATGGTGGTAGGTAGGGGTTTGCATGCTAACCCAAACCGAGCCAAACCAAGCCGAACCCGACCGATCCCGATACATGCCAAAACCAAGGTGAACCACATGAACCATGAAATGCTAACTAACCCATGCCAAGCCGAACCAGGATGAATCCAAAATAAACCAAGGCAAGATTAAACCAGGATCAAGCTGAGCAAGACAAGTCTAACTACGGGTCGAGATTTCGTACACGTATACTGAAAATACGTATAATGAAAAACGAATATGACAACTCTACCCATCTTAAAAGAATTCCGTCCTTGGAATTTAATTAAGAGGCTAGAGATGTCGGGGCAAGCTATACTAATCACAGGTAAGTTATAACTAGGCAATCAATCAAGCAATCATTCATGCAAGCAAAGAAGTTGAGGGTATAAGGCATAAGAAAGATATTATACCTTACGAGTCAAACAGGTCGGGATATCGTGATCGGATATCATCCTCACGCTCCCACATTGACTCACCCAAAGAGTGATGACCCCAAGCAATACGGACTAACTTGATAGTCTTGTTCTTGAGTATCTTCTCTCTTCGATCCAATATGGACACGGGTCTTTCCTCATACGAAAGGTTGGTACCAACAACCAATTCTGAATGATCAAGGACATGACTCGGATCCAGGATATACCATCGCAATTGGGATACATGGAAGACATTATGCACCTTACGTAACGACGGCGGAAGAGCGAGACGATAGGACACATCTCCTACTCGCTCTAGAATATCAAATAACCATATATACCTAGGACTAAGCTTTCCCCATACGCCGAATCGAATGACGCCACGGGTAGGCGAGATCCTCAGGAATACATGGTCGCCGACAGAAAACTCAAGGGGACGTTGATGAGAATCGGCCCAATGACGCTGGCGATCTTGTGCAACTCGAAGATGATTCCTGACTTGCCTGACCACCTCAACAGTCCGTGTCACCATCTCTGGTCCAAGCATTTGCCTCTCACCGATATCATCCCAAGCTAAAGGAGATCTGCACTTCCTGCCGTACAATGTCTTGAAAGGTGCCATCTGGATACTGGCCTGGAAACTGTTGTTATGGGAGAACTCCATGTGATGCAGGTGATCTTCCCACGAACCACCGAAGTCGAGTGTACATAACCACAACATATTCTCAAGAGTCTGGATCGTGCGCTCTGACTGACCATCTGTCTGCGGATGATAACCTGAACTGAACTTGAGACGAGTCCCCAAACTCTTCTAAAGACTCTGCCAAAAGTACAATATGAATCTTGAATCTCTATCAGATACAATACTGACTGGTACTCCATGCAGTCTAACTATCTGCCTGAGGTACATCTCTGTAAGCTGATCTGTCGACTGACCGATTTTGAAAGGGAGAAAATAGACTACCTTGGTGAGTCTGTCGACTATAACCCAGATAACATCTCTTCCAGCTGGGGATCTAGGTAACCCAGTTACAAAATCCATAGTAATGTGCTTCCATTTCTATTCTGGAATCGGTAAAGGTTGAAGAAGTCCAGCCGGTCTCTGGTGTTCAGCCTTAACTTGTTGACAAACTAAACATCGAGAGACAAACCGGGCTATCTCCCTCTTCATGTTATTCTACCAAAAATGCTGTCGGATATCACGATACATCTTCGTACCGCCCGGATGAATCGAATACTGAGAACTATGAGCTTCTGCCATGATCTTCTGTCTGATATCACCACTAGGTACATAAAGATGCCTCCCATGCCAAAGTGTACCATCCTCATAGATACATAACTCTGGTCTTCGTCCTGCTACACATTCTGTCCTAAGCCGCTGGAGCTTAGAATCCGATGACTGAGCTAACTTGATCCTCTCAACTATACTGGACTGAACTTGCATACTGGCCATCAATGCCACATTGGTAGAAAGGACAATTTTTATACCCGTCTTCTGAATATCTGCTAACAACTCTGGTTGTGCTGTTAGAAAATAAACTCCGGCTCTTCTGCTCAATTCGTCTGTAACTACGTTGGCCTTCCCAGGATGATACTATAGGTTGACGTCATAATCCACAAGCAGCTCTAGCCATCTCCTCTGACGCATATTATGATCCTTCTGGGTGAAAACATACTTCAGGCTCTTGTGATCGATGAAAATCTCTATCCTATCTCCATACAAGTAGTGTCTCCAAAGCTTAAGTGCAAATACTACTGCTGTCAGCTCCAAGTCATGGGTTGGGTAATTCCTCTCATGATCACAAAGTTGACGTGACGCATAAGCTATTACCTTCCCATGCTTCATCAAAACACATCCTAAACCTCTGCCTGAAACATCACAATATACTGAGAATCCCCCGGTCCCATTTGGAAGTGTAAGAACGGGTGCCATTATCAAGCCTCGCTTCAACTTCTCAAAAGAATCCTGACACTCTGCTGTCCAAGCAAACTGCACATCCTTGCGGGTCAGCTGGGTCATATGTGCTGAAATCCGTGCAAAGTCTGAAACAAATCGTCGGTAATAGCCGACCAAGCTAAGAAACTGTGAACTTCTGCAACTGTGCTGGGTACTGGCCACGTCTCAATAGCCACGATCTTCTGGGGATCTACTTCTACTCCACCTCGGGTGATGATATAACCCAAATATGAAATGTGATCGAGCCAAAACTCGTATTTACTGAACTTCGTATATAACTGGTGCTCTCTGAGAATCTGGAGAACAACTCTGAGATATTGCTCATGCTCCGCCTCACTCTTGCTGTAGACCAGGATGTCGTCTATGAACACAATCACGAACTAATCCAAATAAGGCATGAAGATATGATTCATGAGGTCCATGAATACAGCCGGTGCATTGGTTGCTCCAAATGGCATAACAAGGAACTCCCAATGCCCATACCTGGATCTAAATGCCATCTTAGGGATGTCCTGCTCTCTGACTCTGATTTGGTGGTATCCTGACCGCAAGTCAATCTTCAAAAATACGGACGCCCCTTTAAGTTTATCAAACAAGTCATCTATCGTCGGAAGAGGGTATCTGTTCTTGATTGTCACTGAGTTCAAGGTACGATAGTCAACACATAATATGGATGTACCATCCTTCTTTTTCATAAGAAGCATCGGGGCTCCCCAAGGCGATCCACTAGCATGGATGAATCCTTTGGTTATGAATTCTTCAATCATCTTATACAAGATCTCTAATTCTGAAGGCGCCATCCTATAGACTCTCTCTGACACTGGTGCTGCTCCGGGAATCAAATCTATGGTGAACTCGATTTCTCCTTCTGATGGCATACCTGGAAGCTCCTCGGGGAAAATATCTGGAAACTCTTCTACAATTCTGGGAAACTGAACTGCTACTGCCATCCGTAACACTGGAGGAGAAGGTTCTACTCCGCCTCGAAAGAACGAAAACTCTGGCTCACCAGGAATACTAAAAATAATCTTACCGATATGACAATCTATTCTAGCATACTGGTCCCTCAACCAATCCATCCCTAAGACCACATCATAATCGGCCATCAAGAATTCTATCAACCTAGCGGGAAACTCTCTACCGCAAACTACGATCCGACACGAGAAAAACACTCTATCTACTCCTACAAGTCCGTTATCAGTAAGTATATTGAGCCTTATTGATAATGACTCGGGCTCCAGTCCTATCCGTGTCGCGAATCGTGCAGACATAAATGAATACGATGCACCAGAATCAAATAATGCTGATGCTGGAAAGGAGTTGACGAGAATAGTACCTGCCACTACCTCACCTGATGCTAACTCCTCCTCCATGGTCAAAGCCAACACTTGACCGTGCCCTCGGGGCGCTGATCCCCTCTGCTGGAAACCTCTCTAGCGGTTCTGGGTCTGAGCTTGGACTTGTACATACTGCTGGGGGCTCTGCTGCTGAAATGCTTGGGACTGAGGCGGCAAGGGCCTCGGAAACTGCTGCTGCTGCTGGACTGATACTGGAGCTGGTCCCCTAACTAAGGGACTAGAAAAGGTCAAAGAAGAGGAACTCTCCCTATTCGGGTAGTTCCCAACCCTATGGTTCGGTGCCCCACAAACCAAGCATAAACCCTATGCTCTGCGACACTCTGACACCACGTACCCTGGTTTCCCACAATGAGTGCAACCCATTGCGAAAGACTGCTTCTGCTGCTGCTGGGGATATGCCGGGGTCGAATGCTGAATCGACGTAACGGAAGCCGTCCGCTTCGGGGCTCCAATGGTCAAAGCCCTAGCTGCCGGGGCTGGTGCTGAAGACTGGTTCATGTGGCCGTGAGACCTCTTCCGACTTCCGGTCCGGTCCACAATCCTCTGGGAGGTATACTCATGCCTTTTAGCTGCTCTCAATACTGTATCGAAAGTCTGATGCTCAAACTGCTCCACCGCCAGCAAAATCTCCAGGTGAAGTCCCTGCTGGAACCGCTGAGCTCTGTCGAACTCGGTCGCCACCAAGGTGGGAGCAAACCGACTAAGCCTGGAAAACTCCGCCGCATATCCATCGACTGTCCTACCCATCTGCTTCAAGTTAGTGAACCTCTCCTGTAGATCATACGGAGCTACAGCATCAAAGTACTTGGTCCGGAATCTCTCACGGAATACTGTCCAGGCAATAGGTGCCACTAATCCAATGGCCTGCGACGCCCGCCAGCTGTGGGCCAGATCCAATAACTGCAGGCGCACCACGGCCACCTTCTCGTCTTTTGGGGTCCTGGCTGCTTCTAGAATAACCACAGTATCCTGCAGCCAAGCATCTGCGACAATAGCATCTTCGCTACCATCAAAGAAGGGAGGGTTCAAGCGCTTGAAGCTGTTGGTCGCACTATTACCTGGATGACCTTCTCTGTTCAGAGCATCTTGTACTGTCTGGTGCAATGCATCACCTCGATGATCCTGTGATGCAAGCAACTCCCTGATGAGTCCAACCAAGACTTTATCATCCTGCCTTGCAGGCTGAGCTGGCTGGGGTTCTGGACCTCCGGGAAGCATGACTCGGAAAAGCTACTCCTGAGTGCTGAGCTTGATCTTCTGGTTGCGGGGGCACTCGTTGAGCTTCTTCCGACTGATTGGCAAGAAAAGGGACAGTATCGCTGAAGAAGACGACACGGAGAACAATAAGGAAGGACCAGGACAGATCAAAGATACAAGCATGTGATCAGGTCAAGATTTCCAGGGATTTAGAGGATACGAGCAGAGATCAAGGACGAGTGCTGATTGAGACATCTATCCAGTAAACCCTCATATATCTTGATTTACAAGACCTGCATGGGCCACCACTTAAATCGTGTCACATCCCAGAACCAGAATACTGGAGAGCAGGGGCGGACACAGCCAGCTACATATATTGAAGTGCAACACACCTCGCTATACGGTCACGGCTGTCTAGATACATGAGGGTTTAACTATAAGCCATCAGTCTCTTATGGTCAAGAACAAGCCTATTTTATCAATCTCAAGCATGTAATAGCAGTTACAAGATATCAGAGCACCAAATATACAATAGTAAGTGTCCCATACATTACATATTTGGATGATCATAAAGCTAGTCATATAAAATGTGAAGACTAGCAAGAGTTTCAGTCATACATGATCAACCCTAGGATTTGTCAATCATGCTACAGCCCGTAGGCAGATAGTAAGTAAAGTGCAATCGAGCTAACACGTACTCGTCGACTAAACGCCTCAAAAGAATATTTTTACAATATAGTGGGAGAGCAAAATAAAACCCACTCGTTGTCAGGGTTACGCCTGGTAGTCACCATCTGGCTGGAAGGTAGAAAGATCCTCTGGAGCTACTCCGGTATCTGGTCATGCAAAACCAGCTGGGTCAGATCCCAGAAAGAGCAAGTGCCAAAAAGGAAGCTTCACTTAAGAACTAAAACCAGCAATTAGCACAAAACATAATAATATAATAAAGCTGGAGATATGGACAATCATGATGATATACGATAAGACAACCATGGGACTATTCAGATAACCAAGTTACAACCCTTAAACCAAACAAGGACCGGGGTTGTAACCCTTCATCTGAACGGAACTTTGTTTCCCACCATTTATCGATAAAGTAAAGCACAAGCATTCAGGTCATGTAATAATTTTGTACAGGATCAAGGAAAGACTAGACTAGGTTAGACTCCATTCAATCAAATCACGGCTAAGCAATGAGTACGGCTTGATACTTTAACTAACTAGGGTTATCACAGGCCTAGTTACTAACAAGATGCAATGAGATGTTCCAAAAGTCACAAGCCCTGCAGACCATCCAGGCTATCCAGACACAAATTAGGGGTTGAATTCATGTTGGTACATTGTCTAAAGAACACATGTACCCTTAAGTGGCTTGAAGGGTGTAACACATGACAGTGTGCTAAAAATGTGCCCTACTCGACGGCAGGCTACAGATCCTATGATGGGGCACCCAGATAACGGGATTGCCTGTAGCTGGGAAATCTCTTTATGACTACTGGATTATTCTAGTTATTAGCCTTAGTCAAATTCAGTAGGTACCCCTGACCGTGGTACTCAGGGGTCCCTGTCCTAGACATGATGCAAGACAATACTGGTTCACTTGTATAAACACAATCGTCCACGGTGTCCAGGTTATTTATCCTTGTCATGTCATTCTTGTCATGTCATGCTAGCCGTCGCAACAGCTTTTAATATTTCCCATCATGCTTGCTTGTCATATCTTGTCATGTCATGTCATGTCAGGTCAGGTCATGTCAGTAACTTGCCATACCATGCCGTATATAATCTTCATTCCAATCATGTCAATCAATTCGTGATTATAACAAAAGTACATGGACATAACAAGGCAACAGAGTACGCCCAAAAGGGCTCAAGACTCTATGCTAGTGATCCTCTACGCTAGGCCAAGGGGACCCAAGCGTAAAGTGGTTTTACGCGAGCAAGAACAGGGTGAGGTAGATCTACGCGAGCAAGGTTACGAGTGAGCAAGACTCTACGCTAGCAAACATTCTACGCGAGTGTGGCTCTACGCACGGGGCACTCTACGCTAGCGAGACTCTACGCGGCAGGAGGATCTACGCGAGCGCGAGTCTACACGACTGGGAAGGCCCCTGCGTAAAGTTCAATTGAACTCGGCGTAAACGAATACGCTGGCACGCAATACGTGTGCGTAAAGGGTGAATAATACGCTGGCACGTAAAACGTGTGCGTAAAGGGTATATAATACGCTGGCACGTAAAACGTTGGCCTAAAATTAAATACTACGCTAGCACGTAAGAACGTGTGCGTAAAACTTCATCTTCTCCCCAAAGGCAAGACAAGCAGGCGTAAAAGCTCACGAACTCAAGAAAACTCTATCTCGGTCAAGACTCGATGAAATCCAACCATTTCAAAACCAAACTTGCGTAACATCAGAATGTCTACTACATGGAACTCTCAGTTTTCGAAAATAAGCCAGTTTAGTAGATCAAAACCATGAAGTCCAAAAATACAACAAACTTAGATCTACATGAAATGAACCATGAAAACTAAAAATGTTAGGTACTAAAATGTCTTAGAATCTCGTGAGGAAGACAATGGAACAACAAAATTTAAGTTCCTCCATGAAGCAAGTTGTACTTGCCTAAGTCTCTCTGGTAGGTGAAGAGAGTTAATGGAGGAAGAAGAAGAGAGCAGTAATGAGAATGAATGAGGAAAGAGAAAGGGTGGTTGGGTTAATAAATGGGGGATGTTGGTAGGTAGGGGTTTGTATGCTAACCCAAACTGAGCCAAACCAAGTCGTACCCAACCGATCCTAATGCATGCCAAAACCAAGGTGAACCACACGAACCATGAAATGCTGACTAACCCATGCCAAGCCAAACCAGGATGAACCCAAAATAAACCAAGGCAAGATTAAACTAGGATCAAGCTGAGCAAGACAAGTCTAACTACGGGTCGGGATTCCGTACACGTATACTGGAAATACGTATAACGGAAAACGGAGGTGACAGGTACTCAAATGTTATTATTAAAGACAGTTTTCAAAATCTTTTAATATCATGAAATATTTTTTATATATTTATTGAAGACATATTTTCTTCATCTTTAAGCGTTTATTTATTGGATATTTTTTTTCTTGCCTAAAGATGATATTTGTTTTGAGTTTGGAATTTTATATGCAAATGAAAGAAAAGATGCATATCTTGGATATCCCTTAGATCTTGTGATTATTTATTTTATCTATTTTTTGCATATAAATTATTTTTGAACTATATACGCATATTTTAAGGGGGAGCAAATTAATTGTTTCAATTATTTTATGCCCTTAATATGTGGTATACCTAGTTCACCATGGACTTATATTGTCTTATTTAAATATCTTGTTGAGTTGGTCATGATATTTGGATTTGTATTGAGTTTATGTGAGAATATATGATTTTAATATTTATTTTTAATTCTTTCATTTTTGAGTTTCTAAAAGTTATCCTTCCAAAATTAATTTAATTTATTAATAATCCTTTTGAGTTTAAACTGATTTGGAATTTCTTATTGAGATTTTATCTCAAAGTTCATGATTATCTATATTTAGACTGATTATACTTTGTGGGGGAGCATTCAAGTCGACTGAATTTCTCCTTCTCAAGTATTTTATCTTCATTGCATTCATGTTTATCTAATGGATACTCATATATCATGCTATGGTAATTGAATTCAAATGCATGAACTTTGATATAGATTTTGCATAGATTCTACTATACTTATTTTGATTTCTTTTTCAATGATTATACTCTTTATGGAATTGATTCACTAATTTGTATGGGCAAATTATGAATCATAATTTTTTTTTGTGATTATTGTTAAAAGTCTCATTATATTCTTGATTTTTTTTTGTATATACTAGATATGTGAATTTCTCATGAATTATTTATGACCAATGATTGATTCCTACTATATTGATATATTTTTTATTTTGATCTATTTCAAAACACAATATGATGAACAAAATATGTTTTGAATGTCTTTTTTTTATTTCTAGTTGGTAAACTATTTATTGAGTGATTTTATTTTTTTTAAGTTCAACCAACTATTTTGTGTTTTGAAATCAATATTTTTTGGATTTCTAGTTGGTAAACTATGTATTGATTGATTTCAATGTTTACGTTCAACCAACTATTTTTGACAAGTTTTTCTACTTTAGTTATGCAATTTTCTAAACTTGTCGTTACACTGTTCTCCTAATCCTTGATCATGATTATTTTTGCTTTCCTCCTTTACTTATGCTTGAGTTCACTTTAGCTCTAATTACGGGGGGGCTTATTTTTTATCATGTCAAAGGGAGAGAAATAAGTTTAAGTTAGTACACAATATTGAAGTTAGTAAACAATATTCTAGTATAATAAGTTTAAGTTGGCACACAATATTCTAGTATTATGTGTTTATTAGTGATACATGCATCTATTGTATATATATTAAACTTAAAGGATTTGCCATAATAAAAAAGGGGGAGATTGTTAGCCCAATGATTATATCATGTTTTTGAATATGGCTAATCAATTAAGTTTAACATAATAACATCACTAATATTCATGTAATCACTATCATGTTCCTACTTAAACTTAGCATTGTCCTAAATGTTCTCTATATCAATATTGCTATGCTTGTATCATATTGGTTTGTTTGTCTAACATGTTCTTATAGACATGCAGTAAGCATGATCAAGCTTTGTCAAACCAGGACATATGTAATGGAGAATTAATGATGGGCCAAAGACGACGTTGGCGAAGCCACCGAAAGGTATTCAGGTTTCCATATCTGTTTATCTTTGGACGGACTGCCGTCAAGTAAAAAAGGCGTCTTCAAGTCTGCTCAAAATATTTGAAGAAAGGCGTCATCAAAGGGCTCTTGGTTTTCTTATTTCATCAATGTATTGTCACGACCCGTACCCGCTTTTCGCATACGAGACGTGTCCAAGCCAGCCTACGCCGTAGAGTCGGCGGTAAAACGCTGTCAAGCCCGCAAGAAAATAAATGCTCAAAATCACAAAGTATAATATTTGATGCTCATTCACATTTCTAAGTTTATTACAACAGTTACAACATTTAAATTAAATGAAATACAGGTTCTCACAATTTATGAAAATGATAACTAGTTCCACTATCTAGGTCGGCCTCAGCATACCCATGTCTTTCCAGTGCTAAGAGTGATCGCGGCTAAACCTGAAAAATGTTGGATTCCAGTCAGGAATGGAACAAGTACACAAACTGACGGCAATATGAAAACATAATAGAATTAACAAGACATGAAAATAACATATGAGATATAAAAACTTGAAGATAACTGATGACATGGCACGATGGAGAAGAAAAGAAAAAATAAATAAAAGACAACTGCCTATGTGGTGTGAAATATCCGTTTCGATATGTGAACAGCTAGGGGTCAATCTGGTACACTGCACGTGTCGTGTACAGGTGCTATTATTCAAGAATAGACTCATGGGATAGTTCTGGGTAGTTCGCATGTCTACTAAGATATTTCCCCTCCGACTACTCCGTGTGACGAGCGTGTCAACAAGCAGCAAGATATATGTATAGACATGAAATGAAAAGACTACTATGAATCGAAAGCAATCAGAAAGTGCAATTGCCTGAGGTCCTTAGCTGGTGAAACCAATAATAATATACCACTCAATGAGCCACAATCAGTCAACACATGCAGAAGTCTCCAGATGCTGAAATAAAAATTATCAACGTTCTCAGAATAGTCAAATTAGCTAGGATTGCCTGTCCTTAAGTCCAATTCTGGACACAGGGTAAAACGGTAATTTGGGTCAAAACGGTGTCCGCCGTTGGACCCGCTTTGCACCGAAAAGTGTGCCAGAGTCAACGGTCTCTAAAGTCGTCAAACTATATGTCAACAGGTTCCGGTTTTTCGGTACGAACCCAACCGTATGTCCAAAGTTGGATTTCGCGGGCCGTGCACAAAATTGCCCGTTGAGTCGGACCGTGGGGCCCGCAAAACGGCGGTCCGATTCAACTGTCTCAGAATTGGACCAAACTTGGCATACAGGACCAGAAAAATGATACGGTCCTGTTGGTGCAAGTTTTGTCTCGATCTGGCGAGCATGAACGAATGTAATTGGGAAACTTGCACAAAGGCCGATACGGTAAATTTCGACGGATACGCATCAAATTCGTCGCGCACACGCGACCAATTTGAATTCTGTCAAAGCCCATACGTCCACGAAGCCGATACGCAGCTTTCAATGCTTTCGGTTTGCGACCACGTCGCCCGGAATGGCGGGACGCACATCGTATCGAAGGTTTTTATTGTTTTTAAAACAGGTTTTTATCAAAGTTCGGGATCCGATTTCTCGGCGCGTAGTCGATGAAATCGACTTCTACGAATTGGGTCGTGGAGCCCTACATGTTGTCTCTAACTTTGTTCAAGTAGAATTTATAAAGGGTTACTGGATCGACCAGAATCGATATTCCAAAGTGGGTTTATGGACTATTTTGTGTTCTGTTTTGGGACAGATTTTTACCGAACTTGGGTTCGATTTCTCATCTAATACAGACAACTTCGATTTGAACTAATTAATAGAGATCAGAGTGGGTTAGGTTGTGAGCGTACCGAAAAAATGGTTCCCGAAATGGTCGAAGCGAGCGCGACGGAATATCACCGCGAAGTCGGCCCCGCGGATGGCTGTCGCTGCCGCGCTGTCCTGCTCTTGGTTCGCCGCGCGCGCGGGTCGACGGCGACCTGGACGGCCGGCGGTAGCCCTCAGCGGCCGCGCGCACGCCTGGGTAGGTTGCCAGGGGGTCGGCGCTAGGGTTTTGATGTTGTTGTTCGCTTCTTTTCTTCCTTTCCTATCCCGATCACTCGGTATATATTTATACTCATATATATATAAAACTGGTTCGGGAAAGGGGTGTTTCAAGCTGTGTTGGCTTGCTGGGAAGTTGGGGTTTTGGATCGGGTGTTTCGCTCAACTGAGAGTTGAGCTCAGGTCTGGCTCGGTTGAGGGAGTTTGGTCGAGCCCTTGGGCTGGGCCTTGGGTTGCTTGGCTTTCTTGTCCTCTTCTTTTTCTTTTTCTTTCTATTATTAATATAAGTCTATATATATATATATCTACCTATATACACACACGTATATATATGTATATTTATATATATACAGATACATATGCACTAGTATATATATATATATATTCGTATATACACGCACATATACTCCTATGTATAATCTACACATATTTACAATATATATATATATATATATATATATATATATATATATATATATATATATATATATATATATATATATATATATATACATATATATATATATATATATAAAAAAAAAAAAAATATATATATATATACATATATATATATATCTTTGATAGAGAATAAATACTAATAACTATTAATAATAAATAATTTATTTATTTAATAACCACAATATTACATTAATAATAATAATAAACCTAATAACACTGTAATTAAACCAATAATATATTTATACATGGATATGTATATTCATGACCAAATCCATTGATAAATATTTATAATAAAATAAAAGAATACAACACACTCTCTTAAAATTATCTCAAAAATTTATTATACCGCATTACGTATAAAAGCTCAATAAATCTGTTTATATTAAAGCCAATAATAACTAATAATTCTATTTAATGACACAACAAAATAAATAATAGTAAAATATTTCTAAATTTTCGGGGAGGGGAGCTACAAATCTACCCACTTTAAAAATAATTTTGTCCTCGAAATTCTAACTCATAAACATGCCTAAAATTTAAAAAATAAAAGTAAAAGAATAAATCCACTATTACCATAATCTTCTCAAATCTAATTTC
Source organism: Iris pallida (assembly GCA_029216955.1). Lineage (NCBI taxonomy): Eukaryota > Viridiplantae > Streptophyta > Magnoliopsida > Asparagales > Iridaceae > Iris > Iris pallida. The sequence continues at coordinate 13,097,468 of JANAVB010013400.1, forward strand.
TCCCGGAATATTTATACCTCCTCCTAGCCATTCTGTAACTATGAATCATCGAGGACTTCTACCCACCTTTGGTCACACTACTCCCTCAAAGCTATGTCACTAAAACTTGTAATCTTCCAACTACTTACTAAAATTGCTACAAATAGATATCTACTGCTTTTGGCCTCTATAATCCTCTCCTATCTATCAAGTAGCCCAAAATTTAACAATCAGCAAATTTACACAAGTAGCTAATAAATATTGACAAATTCTAAATAGCATGACCACTCGTCACTCTAAAATAGGGAGGACAGGCAGATAAGAAAATAATCGAGAGCGAATATGAAGCTCCCAGAGCGGTAGAGGGTATCCAATGGTACAGATAGAGAGAGAATGTTTATGAATCCTTAACTTATTTGCTAGATTGGGCTAGTCTAGTCCAGTCACTTGCTAAACCGAAGAACTCTCATTTCTTATGGGAGCTTACAATCCGTGCAATACAGAAGTTTCGTCCTCAAAATTCTAAACATGGTTCCATAATAGGACGAAATTTGAGAATTCAAGATTGTGATCTTTTCGTGGTTATCTAAACACACGAGCAAGGGTTAGAGGTGCACTACAAGATCGTCTCGCGACTTCCAGGTAAGGGTTACGAATGTCTTTACAGTATAAGAGGTGGGGACTACATAATAGGTATAGGGACCTATTTTAAAATTGTTCAGTTTTATAGTCCAAATACGGTGGTATGTATGGATAGTTTTTTTACTGGGTCTTAATGGGTTCCCTAATTGGACATCACTCGTTGGTTGAATGAATCTTGGATTTCAATCTATATTGACTGAACAAGATCCCAAGATAAAACTATGTCTACTAGGTTATGGTAACCTAGAATATGATTCCTTCTAAGTGGTTGAGCTAGTTGCTAGTCGGGTTGGTTAACTAGGTCCATAAGCCTGAAATGCACATTCAGTGACTTTTGTATTTAAGTAGCACAAGAGGCCTCTATCGAGTGTCACACTAGTGGCATGTGCGTAGTGGACTTCGAGTAGACCACAACCATATATTGGGTCGCAGGAATTGAGTCGAAGTTAAGGCTCTAATGGAAGTCGGAAAGTATAACGGGTAGGTGGTATGGTAAGGGTTATCGCTAGTCCCTTTTAACCTGAAAGTCGTAGCACAAAAATAGAGTACAAGGGGACGAGTTTGAGTGGGAACATGATATACCTTAGATGAAGGTAGGACTTGTCTAGATCTTGCATATGAAATTTGTTGGAAGGTAACAACTGGCCTCTTGCTCTGAATATTAATGACACGACCGGGGACACAAAATGATCTAAATGAAAAGTGGGAGTCCAAGGGCAATCCTAATGAAAGTTATTATAATCACTCGATAATCCTGGTATATCCTAAATTTTTAGAAGGCTTACAGTCTACCCACCTTAGAAGCTAGGATAGGGTTTTAGGAATAATGAGGTTAGGGGGTTCCCAAAGTCCGGATACTATACCTCGACTCTTGTTAATAGAGAATAAGGCACGGCGTTACAGGATACCGTAGATATAAGTCGTATCAAGGATCGTTCCTCAATAAATGGAGAATGATGTGTACAATGACACATGGTCGATAAAATAGAATGATCTACTCGTCTACAGTATACAAGAGTTATCGACGGGGTAACCATGCAACTCTAAGGCAAAAAGATTTCTAACAACTGAATCGTGAATTTCTATTGGTGTCAAACCTGCCAGACTATTGTTACAAGGGTTCTAGTTAAAGCAATCTTCAAACAAATAATTTGAGGCTCACAACAATTGGTCTCTTGAGAATAGGTAGTCTCCTAGGTTGACATTTGATCAAGGAAAAGATCCTACTCATTTTCGGACTCCAATGACTAGAAGATCGAGATAGTAGGTTTTTAGTGTCGAAGGGAAGGACGAGTAACTCAAGGCAAGGTTCCAGTCACATGGCTGGCCGATGGTAGCTACACTTGCGTATACTACTATATATATGTATATTTATATATATACAGATACATATGCACTAGTATATATATTCGTATATACACGCACATATTCTCTATGTATAAATCTACACATATTTACAATATATATATATATATATATATATATATATATATATATATATATATATATATATATATACCATATATATAAAATATATATATGTATATATATATATATGATATTATAGCATACACATAAATTCTATCTATAATATTATTTATACATGCATACACAATATATAATGTTTATATAATCAATATTTTTTTATATATATCATTATACATAAAATATACGCACTATATATATATATACTATATATATATATATATATATATATATATATATATATATATTAATATTATATATATATATATAATATATATAATATATGGTATATATGTATATATATATTATATATATATATTGTAAATATATATATATATATATATCTTACACAGAGATATAACACTATATATATATATATCGATAATAATTATCATATATATATATATATAAATATATATATATATATATCTATAATATATATATATATATATAATATATATATATATATATATATTAGATTATATCAAATACATTACTATTCTATATATTTATTTATACAGCAAATACACCCATATATAATGTTTATATATAATCATATATTTTTTATATATATAATCATATATAATACACATATACGCACATATATACGCACATATATAATATATATATATATATATATATATCTTTGATAGAGAATAAAATACTAATAACTATTAATAATAAATAATTTATTTATTTAATAACCACAATATTAACATTAATAATAATAATAAACCTAATAACACTGTAATTAAACCAATAATATATTTATACATGGATATGTATATTCATGACCAAATCCTATTGATAAATATTTGTAATAAAATAAAAGAATACAACACACTCTCTTAAAATTATCTCAAAAATTTATTATACCACATTACATATAAAAGCTCAATAAATCTATTTATATTAAAGCCAATAATAACTAATAATTCTATTTAATGACACAACAAAATAAATAATAGTAAAATATTTCTAAATTTTCGGGGAGGAAGCTACATGTATTTTTCATATTTATTGAGTCTAGGAATACGATGTAAACTGCATCGTACTGGCAAATAGGCTACCCAAGAAACGTTTTCAAAATACCCTTTCATTTTGAAAACAAGCCCACTTACAAAAGCCCAAACTACTTCCTAACTGCTTGACTTTTCAAAAAGCCCAAAAACCAATTTGTAAAACCCTAACAAAACCCTAGCAGAATTTGGCCAGAGTTCGGCCAGAGTTCGGTTAGTGAACGTTGCTTTTTGAACTTGGTCTTCCTGCAGTTACGGATTCCAACGAGATTTTCTCATAGAGTTGTCTGAATTCTGTCCGAATTTTGTTAGAATTCTGCCTTTAGAAAAACTATAAATAGAGAAGGATTTCGATCATTTCAATTCACTCACACACTAATTCACTTTCATATCTCTTCTCTATAAGCATACTACTTCTTCCAAAGTATTCTGAGCTATTTATTTTCAAATCCCAAGCCAGTTACAATCCTCTAGTCGATTTGCCAGTGCGGTACGGTCTAAAAGTTTCAGAGTGATTGTAATCAGAGGCTTGATTGAAGATAGACACTTCACTAATTGAAGTTGGTCGAGTACTTCGGATCAAAGCTCGCGTTGTAGAAGTTGCAAGAACTTCGGATGAAAACTTGTGGTGATTTTCCATAGTGGATTCAACTGGAAGCTAGAGTTCTTCCGACTGAACTAGTCCCCACAAGAGGAAAACCAGTATACATCCTTGTGTTTGTGTTTACTCTCTACTCTCTACTTTTTATTTACATATCTGTGATATATATATATTATGTGATCTTGTTACTAACATTTTTTAAATAGGTAATTTCCGCTGCCCTACTCTATTTCACCCCCCCTCTAGAGTATTGTGCTTTATAACTTGTTCCTACAATCGGTCCTACAGTCGGGATGATGACGGCTTGAAACCAATATCCAGTGATCGCCCAAATCACCGAGCGTACCAACTCTATACGTCCATCGAAGGAGAGGAGTTGGGAATGCCAACCTTCCAACCGACTCTAAACATAGCCAATCAACCCCATACATTCCATATTAGAGACATGATTAATAGACAAGGGGATATCGAGATAACGCTACCGAAAGTAGTCTATGCTCGATCTCAAGCCGTTCCGACCGGTGGTTTTGCTGCGGGCAGTCTTTACTAAAGAATAACTGGGACTTATCTTTATTGAGTGCCAGACCCACCCTCTTTTTGAACACCTCAAGAAGTTGTATAAGAGTAGTAACTTCCTTCTCTGTAGGCTCCATAAATACGAGCAGTTCATCAGCGTAGATAAGATGGATACGACTGGACTGACACGTCGGTATAACGGCGTGATGTTTCTCCTGTGGACCTCCACATCGATCAAACAAGTAAAGTATTCCATGACGATGGTAAATAGATATGGGGATAGGGGGTTGCCCTGACGCAGTCCACGACTGCTACTGAAGTACCCATGTGGCTGACCATTCATAATCACTGAGAATGATGGTGTGGTTATACACTCTTCTACTCTGTCAATCCACCATTGATCAAATCCCATGCCGTTGAGGATCTTGCATAAGAATCTTCTATTCACTGTATCATAGGCCTTCCGCAAATCTAATTTGATGCACCCTTTCCGTCCTCCATTTTTATTAAAGTCTCGAATCAATTCGTGTGCGAGGAGACAATTCCCCGCAATTGCCCGCCCCTTAATCAACGTTGCCTGATTCGCCGAGATGAGCTCTTTCATGATATCCTGCATCCTGTTACACATAATATGAGTAATAATTTTATAAATAAAATTACAACAGGCTATAGGTCGGAAATCTCCCAGTTCCGTAGCTTCTTCCTTCTTGGGGATGAGTACAAGGAAGGTATGATTAAGTTCTCGGATGAGTCGACCGGTTGCGAAGAAGTCATCCACCACTTCAAGTATGAGATCCTTCAAGTGGATCCAATGGTGCTTGAAAAAAGCAGCATTGAACCCGTCCGGGCCAGAAGACTTGTCCGGGTCTGCACTCTTGATAATGCTTTCAATCTCCTCCATCTGCACTTTCCTCCGAAGTCCTGCATTGCCCGCCTCTGTGACCAGCCGTTTACAAACAACTTCGGACACTTCATCTTCATAATCACTCGAGTTGTATAACTCTGTAAAGTAGGCAACTGCAGCAGCACTTAATTGTTCGGTTTGGGCAATAACTGAGCCATTGGCATTGAGTAGAGGAGCCATCGAGTTTTGGTATTGTCGCCCTTTAATCGACACGTGGAAGAATTTAGAACATCGATCCCCGTCCTTTAACCATGCACATTTAGCTCTCTGCTTCAAATGAATTTCCTCCTGAAACGAAGCCTATAAACTTCCTCTTGGAGGCTCGTCTCCTGTCGTGTCAAGCCTTGATCGAACGGGGTCACGAAAAGCCCATCTTGAACGTCCTACAACTGTTTAACTTTCTCCTCAAGTGACTATTTTGGTCTCCGTCTACTCCATTCCCTGAGCTCCTTCTTTACCCGTTTAAGCTTCCGGATGAGACAAAATTGGGGGGTGCCCGTAATCTCCAGTTGCAAGCCTCTGTGCATGACATCTTCATATCCTTCTATAAGCGTCCATGCATTGGAGAACCTGAATGGTCGCCTCCCGAGTTTGTGTATAGGCACCAGTCGGACCAATATGGGGGCATGGTCACTAGTACCCCTCTGAAGACCCTTTGCCCTGGCATTGGGGAATGTCTCAATCCATTTCAGATTGCCAATTGCTCTATCCAATTGGCATGCTACCCGATTATTAATCGAGCTATTATTCCATGTCCACACCTGTCCCGTTCTCTCCAAGCAGACTAAACCCGATCCTGTGATACAGTTTTGAAAGTCTGCCAATAAATTGAGTGGAACCGGTCTTCCTATTTCTTTTTATTAGCTGCTAGAAGAGCGTTAAAATCCCCACTTAAGAGCAGTGGAGTCTGGTTGCCCACTTCTACAGAGATTTTGATAATGTCCTCCCATAATCTGCTTCTCAAACGTCTATCGTTATGTCCATAAACAGCCCCAACAACAATTTCTAATCCTCCCTTATTTGTGAGATCGAGGACAATTAGTTGTTCTGAGGAATATCGGACCCTTCCTTTCCAGACTCGACTATCCCACATAACCCAGATCCTCGCAGCCCCGCCTTGGGTGAGATTATCGACTGCCTCCCAATTAGCTGGTGTCCTCTGCTTAATTCTTTTCAGAGCTTTGATTTTGCTCTCTAAAATCGCCACAATCGAGCTCTTAGTACTCCTCACAATATGCTGAATTTCTTTCCACCTACCTACCAAGTTAGCCCCCCTAACATTCCATGTTAGTATAGTCATTGATGAATTATGGGCCCGTCCTCCGTACTCCGCAGACTCTCTCTAGGATGGTTAGGTTGAGTCTTTCCTGTGACGACATTGGTAGCCTTACCTCTTTATCTTCTCCATCCAGGATTGCACCCTGCAGTTTGGTGAGCCATATTAGGTTCTTCCTGGTGAGTTTTCTCCCCTGAGTATTATCTCCTTCAAGAGGTTCCCCATATGATCCTCTTCTCGGTGGTTCCTTGCTTCCTTCTCCAAAGATCCGGACGAATTTGGACACCCTTCCACCTATATCATCCTCCTATTCACTCATGTCTGCTGGTAGATGTACCATAGCCATGTGATTATCACCATCTAGGGGTTCGCCTGCTGGCCGCTGCTCTCTAATAGTTAGTTGGAGTTGGCCCTCATTACCCCCTTCTTGCTCCGGTACTTGACGCTTTTCGAGCACTGAGTGTACTTGTCCGCATGTTGCCTCATCCCCTTGCTGTAGGCCATATGTTTGGTCCTCCTCCATCTCCGCCCTCTCAGTCGACTTCATGTTACTTTGTGTCTTCTCCATCTCCCTGTACTCCATGCCGCCATCCAAAGATATGTTATTTGGCTGGGCCTCCTCCTCCATAGGACTCTCCTCCTCATGACAATGAGCTCTCACATGCCCAAAACATCTACACTTCTCACAAGAAGGTGGAACCCACTCGTACTCAATTGAGTGCCACATCAACTCGCCATTAGGCAGCATAAGTTTAATCTTTCTCAGCAGTTCATTGGTAACTTCAATCTCGACAAACACCCTTGCGAATGAGAGACGTTTCCGTCTGGCTGTGAGAATATCTGTTCAAATAGGCTTACCTACCATACTGGCAATTTTTATGATCGCCGGCGTACTCCATAACTGGGGGGATAGACAGGGTAGCCTGATCCATATAGGGACCGACGAAAGGCGATCCTTCTCGAAACACGATTCTGGGAACCATCTTTTAAGCATGACGAGCCTTCCGTCAAACGTCCACGGACCCCCTTCTAGAAAACTTTCCAAGTCCTCTGCGAGATCAAACTTGATAAAATAAAACCCGTCCTCCCTGGAAAAAATTTTCATCTCCCCTTTCGGTCTCCATACCCTCTGTGCGTACGCTTTTAATTATCCATAATAGGGTTTATTTCCCATTACGTACATGTTTGCCATTAAAATTCTTTGATGTAAATTTCAATACAAACAGAACAGTGTTACAATATAGGACTTAGATGTAGCCCTAGAAGTAAACTTTTGTTTAATCTGGGTCCCTTGTGCCGATAGAGCGAGTGGTAATGCGTTGACTCCGTTGACGAGCTGACGACGGTTATCGGTTCTATGAAGGTTTGGATTGCTCTGGGTGCTGGAGCTTGCTGAGAGGAGGAAGACGTTGAGTGTCTGTATCTGCCTCTCTGGTGGTATATTCGTTCGTATCTGTCTGTGTGTGTGGAGGAAGGAAATGATTCCTCTATTTATAGCTGGGCAGGTTGGCTGCTCATGCGCGCATATGTAGGATGCGCCGGTGTGTGGGGACGCCACGTGTTGATTGCTGATGGAGGCGCATGGGTGATGCGCCCTGATCGAGGGGGTTGACTTCTTCATGTTGCTGCTGTGAACCGACACGTAACGGAGGAGAAGATCTTTATGTTGCTGAGATCTTGGATGAGTAGAGTCAAAGGACAGGTGTCATCGACCCATGGCTCGGATATCTCGGATTTGGTGGAGAATGATCTGGTAGGATGCGCCTAGGATTGGGCGCATGAGGAGACTTTGGCTCGTAACCTTTAGGAGTTACGAACCATTCTGGGCGCATGGCTTTTGAGGCGCATGCAGGCGACTTTCCTTCTGTCTTTTGGGATCAGAGAGCAGTCTGGGGCACATGGCTTTTGAGGCGCATACAAAGCTTCAGATGGAGACTTTTTTTTCTGTCTTTAGGGATCAGTGAAGAGTCTGAGGCGCATGGCTTTTGAGGCGCATGCAGGTTTGGGCGCATGGCCGCGGAGGCGCATGCGGGTGGTTAAGTGGCCACGTGGCAGTAGCCGTCGGAGTAAAGTCATGATGATGCTGACGTTGCCGATGCTTCGTCTTCTGAAAAAGCTGCCGACTGTTTAGACTTTGGGAGATGTGCTGCCAACTCTGTCAGTTCAGCATTTAATATTTCTGACATTCGATGGACAGCTGAGGGGGCGCGTCGATTGGCATTCCACTGGATATGGGGACGCATTCTCTGTGATGCGCTTGGCTCTGCAGGGCGCATCTGTGTGATGCGCCTGAAGCGGCTGTTTCGTTCCTTGAGTGCTTTAAATAGCCGTTTGGCTGAATTCGAGGCGTCCGGTTCATCCATTAAATGCAAGTTCATTGCTCAGAATTCGGAGAGACATCCACTTGGCGCGTGGGTTTGATCTGCCCAGCCTATAAATAGTGGCATGGAGAGAGGGTTTGCTTCTCGTTCTCTCACGTACTTCCAACCATGAACTTGGGTACTCGAGTGCATTCTGTTGATGAAGTGCTCCCGAGGGTGAAGATGAGACGCCATGTCGTCATTGCTGTACTTGAAGGTGACTGTTACATCCAAAAGACGGAGTCGAGGGCTTCTGAGGCAGGCGGAAGGTGCCTGTTGCATCCAAAGATAGAGATGCTCGGGCCTCGTCTCCGTTGTTCTGGAAGGGCCGTAGATCGGAATGACGGTGTCCTGACCGTCTTCCTCTGGCTTTGGAGGCTCTTTCTCTGGATGGGGTGTTAATTGCTATCCACATTCTGCTCGGCCAGGTGAGCCTGGCTGGAAGAGCAGCACATAACTGGGCTGCTGAAGGGATGCACATAACTGGGTATGCACATAACTGAGCTGCTGAAGGGATGCGCCTTGCTGAAGGCGCATGGTAGGATGCGTCCGGTTGAAGGCGCATGGTGATTGATGTGCCTGACTGGAGGCGCATGATGGCTGCTGCGCCTGACTGAAGGCGCATGGCGACTGCTGGCCGTAGGCTTAGGATCTTTCCTTTGTAGAAATTCTCCTTTGTACAACCTTTTCTAGACATGTAATAGACTTTTGTATATAAATAAAAAATCCTTTTTCAAATGTCTATACTCATTGACTTTGCTGTGGAGTGTTCTGTCCGAGTTCTGGCGCATGTAGTGTCTGGCGCATGGGCTTTTTGGCTGTAAAATTCCATGCTTCTACAAGACCCCCTTCAAAGTTTTCAAAACTTTTGGATAAGTTTTTGGAATACTTTGAATAAGAAGCATGGAGGTCAGGACACATTACTGTTTGGGGCGCATGCCTGTTCGGACGCATGCTCCTCTCAGTTAATGATGATGATGCCTCAGTAACCAAAAAGATTAAGATCTTTTGGTTTTATTTGCTGTTATCTCTTCACAGGACCCGAGGCGACGGCTGAGATCACACCTCATCGGGTCACGCGTATGACCAAGCCCTATAAATAGGCAAGAGATGGAGAGAGAGAGTTCTTCTTCTCCTTGCTTTTGCTTTCTTTAGAGTTTTTTCTTCAAAAACCCTAATTTCTTCTTTGAGAGAAATGGCCCCTAAGATACCTCGCGGCGGTGCCGGCAAGGAAAAGGAGCCGATGGAGTATGCTGAAGGGGATGCCCCTATCACCATTGTGACTCCGACCGACGTCCGTCCTGCTGTGACGGGTGGGTGTCATCTTTTTCACTACTTTCTTTGTTCAGGCGGTCTTTGGATCATGCGACTGAGTTGACAGCTCTCTTCTGTCGATGCGTACGGACCACTGTCCTCGCCGAGGTTTCATCTCGCCAACGTGCATAGGCTTAGGCCTTTATCATGCACCGAGGTTTAACTGCGGACGCGCATGGGTTCACACCCTAAATGCGCCGAAGCCTTTGCTGATGCGCATGGGTTTATGCCCTGATGATGCGCCGAAGCTTTTGCTGACGCGCCTGGGTTTACGCCCTGATGATGCACCGAAGCCTTTGCTGATGCGCATGGGTTTATGCCCTGATGATGCGCCAGGTTGCTTTGACATACTTTGTCTTTTTGCCTGACTTTCGATCTTTGTTGTGCCAGTATCGATGACGATTCCTTTGCTGAATGAGGTCCTTCTGGATGCTTCCCTTTGTCAAATGGGTGTTGATTTTGACGAGGCGATTGTCAACCCTGCCAAGGGTGCTATCTTACAGGATCAACCTCCTGAGTGAGTGCTGCAGATCAAAAACCAGTTGCCGATTTTCCTTCAGAGTATGATGGAGAGCGAAAAACTAAAATCTGCTGAATCCGGCGATGTGACTTTCTTGAGGCCCGCTTTTTTGTTTGGTGACCGCCTGATCTCTACGGAAGCGAAGATACTGAAGGTCAAAGAAGACTGGTTCTTTTCGGCAAAAGGCATGGTGCTGTATATGCGACAACTCGACCGCCAGTTGCCGCTGACAGCCTTCTATCGTCTAGCTTCGAAGAGAAGGATGTCCTGGGAACTTACTCCTTCTCAGGGAAGGGCTCTAGGAGGTGCTCTTTCGATTGATGCTACCTCGAATCAAAGGGATACCTTATCTGCTTCACGAACCAGTCCCTCGTTCAGTTGCAGGACTTTGCGTCCCGGGAGCCTCTACAGTGAGGTCCCAACTGACACTTTTGCCTTCAACGCTCCAACCTTTGCGAGCCGGATGTTGACATCGAAGATTGTGTACCCGAAAGGTAGCTTTCGGGTCGAAGGTTGGTGTCATCACATCTCGAGGTGGGACGAGTTGACCACTTGGGTACTTTCGAAGTTCAAGGCCAAACTTAAGGAGATTGGGCTGACAGCCGCCATCCGTGCTACGCAGGCTGGTGTGGATCTCAATAAGCCTATGTTCCTTGCACTGTTGGAGTTGTTCAATACCCAGACTGGTACCTTTTACACTCCCGTGGGGGAGTTGGAGTTGGCTCTCCACGAGATGTATGAAGTGTCTAAGCTTCCCTGGGGCTCAGAGCCGTACGAGGAATATTTTCCAACAAATGAAGAGATCCAGGTTCTGGAAAATAAGAACCTGGAGATGATGGCCGTCTTCAAGGAAGTGGCGAGCCACCATTATTTGATGCATCGGAAGGACAAAGTCAAGACTCAGCCTCATGTGACTGCTTGGAGGGATTATATTTTCAAGCAGGATTTGATGGATCCTTCGAGGATTCGGTTTACAACTCCGCAAGGGCTGAAACCTGCGAAAGTGACTTCTGAAATAAGCCGACTGGACGAGAGGACTCCTCGTTCCAATGAGGATGGTGATAACGCGTATAGCTGCTTCTGGCACTGTACGCACCAGATGTCATCTAAGGCGGTGTTGACGGCCTACTTGATGATATGGCTCCGGGATTGCGTATTTGAGGGCGGATCCGGTGCCATAGAGAGGGTACATCGGAACCTCATTTTGCCTGCCGTAAAGTTGGCCTTCGGACGACCTTTAGCTCTCCTCCCCGCGATGGTGTGTAACCTGTTGCGGGGTTTGAGGTCTTTTGCTAATGATGTGATCCTCGGGAAAGGAAACAACGACAACCTTCCTCGAGCCAAGCTGCCCTTCCATTATCTTATGGGATGGCTGATTTTGCATCATCCGAACGTGATGAGTCCCAGTCCGGAGGAGGATCATGTTGAAGGAGATGCCTTCATCCGCCGCTTCTACAAAAGGAAGTGGTTATACACTGGTGTTCCCGTTTGCAGGAGGGTTTTGTCCTTCCTTCAGGGGTGGAAGATTGTCAAGGTTGGCCCCATCTTCAAAGATTTTGAAGCCGATCAAGACTTAGTTGATTCGGGCGAAGATGCGATTACTTTGTCGAAATGGGGTTTCCGTTGGTTGCAAAGCATTCGGCCTTCTCACTTGGTCTATCGCAACCAGAATAGATGTTATCTGGAGCTATATCTGCCCAGCCGATTTGTGCGCCAGTTTGGCTATACTCAGCTGATGCTACGGAATCCCAGTAGCAGTCTGGGGTTCATCGGTAGTTTGCTGGATGGAGCTCGGGGCTGGCAATATTACAATGCCGGGTGTACTGGTGTTCAGTTTACAGCGCCCGTTTACAACCCTCGGCCACAGATCCTGTATTCGGCCGCCAAGCTGTATTGCACTATGAATGCTGTGTCTCCTGGTTATTACAGGGAGACTAGTTTCATCGTCGGAACTCAACTGGAGGCCACGACGAATATGTTGACGGCAGCCCGATCATATCGTCCTCCAGAATTAGCGAGATATCGAGCTGCTGCTGCAGCACAAGTGAGAGATCCGTCTGTTGGAAAGAGGCGGGCCGACACAGAAGCTGGTTCTTCTGTTCCAAAGAGGCCAAGAAGGACGTCGACGGCAAAGGCTACAGGAGTGCCACTTGAAACGCCCGCAGGATCTGCTGAGGTAAGGCATCCTCTGTAATTCTGGTCCGTCTCGTCACTTTGGTGGCTTACGCTTTTCTTCTTATAGGGATCGAAGAAGAAGACCCGTGTTCTAAAACCGGGTGTTAGTAAACCGAAGGAGGTGGCGAGCTCTTCTGATGAGCGCATTCCACCGATGATAATGTCTCCCGTGGAGGGGAGTCCCGAAGATGTTCCTGCGGAGATTTCAGTACCTCCTGACTTTGTTGAAAGAATTGCGGAGGTTGCAACAACTTCCGGAAAGGTACAATCTGTCGTGGAGGCCTTGGACGTTGAGGGTCCTACGGACTCGAGGCATCCTGATGAGGAAGTGGATTGGAGTTCGTCGCCTTCCGATGACGTCCCTCCAGCGTTGCAAGAGTCTGTTGCGGGGGCAACAGATATGGTTGGAACGGAGGAGAGGGTTGATTCCCCTCCTTGTCATGATGAGGGGAGATCGGCTGTATCAATGCCAAGTCTTACCCCGGCCTCACCCGTGGAAGTTGAGGTGGCTACCGATCAGGCGGTAACGACAGATCCTGTCCCTGTCGAGGGACTTGAGAAGGATGAGACTCATCTGCCAGTCCTGTCTCCCGGAGCGGGCCAGGAGATGAGTGTTGATCTCCCCGTTCTGCCAGGGGAGGTACTGACTGCTGATAGGACGTTGGGGGCAGAAGAGGTGACCGTAGACGTCGGTGGTTCCTCCGAACTTGAGAAGAGTAAGGGTGTGGAACCCTCTGTTGCCCCTCCTACTTGGGGTACTATCTCGACGCCTGTACGGGCTTCCTCTGTTCCTTCGGCTCCTCGGGCTAGCACTCCGGCCCGTGTTGATGAAGAGCCTATTGATGTCGAGATTCCAGTCTCGCAGATTGAGGTTGGCGGATCTTCTTCCGGTCCGCTAACGACAGCAGCCCCTCCAACTCCTGCTATGACGCCGCAGGTGCTGGCGGACGCAGATGAATATGTGAAATTCATCGTTGAGGGGGTGTATAAAATATTGCAGAGGGGTGTATCTGCTGTGATGGATGCCAACGGGAGTTTTGCGACGGCAAGAACTCTGGCAATGCCTTATATCGAGCTGATCCGCGTTCACCAAGGCCACGACCATATGGCCGAGATCCTGGAGGCTTCGGTGATTGAGCTGGACCAGCGGCTCACGGAACTTCAGCGCATCCAGCAAAATGACCTTTCCGTCTTGATAGATGTGGAGAAGGAGAAGTTGATCGCTGAGATTGAGTCTTCCTACCAGGCCACTGTGAGCGTCTGGAAGCACGAGGTGGCTGAGACTGAGGCTGTGGTGGGGCAGTTATCTCAGTCCATGAAGGAGACCATGGAAACGCGAGCTGCGTTGGACGCTAATATCGCGGAGATCAATGCCCAGATGCGCCGTCTTGAGGATCAACGGGCCCGACTCCAGTTAGATGCCGAACGTGTCCAGGCTGAACACGTAGCATTCAAGAAGGAGGAAGCAACCTTCACTCACTGGGCTCTTGTCCTGGCTCGACAGCGACAACAGCTTGATGAGAAGCATGAAAATGATACTTCTGTTGAGGCCGTTGAATTGATGCGTCAGGAAGCTGAGCGTCGAGTCCTGGCGACTGTGGAAACTAATACAGCCGACTTGAGACGTCGAGTCAGATAGCTCTCAACCAACCCTGGAGATGTTTAGGGACTGTAGCGTCTCCTTTTTTTTATGTTTTTGCAACTCTTGCTGGGGAATAGCGTAGTTTTGTACTTTCTCTTTCGAAAAAATAAAGAAGTACGCAACTTTTTTTGTGATGTGTTCATTTTTGTTATTATGAACTTGATGATTTGTGTGGACCTATTATCTTTTGTGCACCTTGGCTTTTAGGTACAGATAATAAGTTTGAAGGAACCAACATGTTTGCTCAGAGGTAATGTGGACGTGGCAATCATTGAGGTTCGAATGATAGAATCTTCCTACTCAGAGGTATTATGGACGTGGTAGGAATGATCCTGGGGAATACGCTGAACAACTCAGAGGTAATATGGATGTGGAAGTTCTGCGATCAATGTACGACAACGCAAGGGTTGTTTGTACGAGATGTTTACTCAGAGGTAATGTGGACGTGGTAAACATGAGGGGTAGCGTAGGCTTACGAAGTGTAAGATTCCGCTTTGCTGGGTGTAGAGGGACAACTCAGAGGTGATGTGGACGTGGTTATCTTTCTATTGGAGGGTGCTACGGAACAGCTGGGTTCCGGAAGCGTATGGTTTTGTCGGAAGGGAATTGTCTATGAATCCTGATGATTGGGTCCATAGATCCCCTTGTAGAAGCACATATCTGAAAGCTGTCAAGAGTAGTACTTCTTCAGGAACTTGCCGTTGATGGGCATCATGAACAAGTCCCCATTGGGTTTGGCGAGGCGGTAAGCACCGTTTGAGTATACCATCTCAATGATGAAAGGTCCTTCCCGTTTGGGCTCGAACTTCCCTGGTGTCTTGTGAGTTAACACCATCGGCCTCCTGACTGCCAGAACCAGGTCGCCAACTTAAAAAGTTCTCTGTTTGACCTTCTTGTTGAAAGCCTGTGATATGCGGGCTTGGTAGAGTTCGATACGTTGTTGAGCTAGGAGACACTTTTCGTCAAGTGCCTCCAGCTCCCGCAGACGACGACGTTGATTGTCCTCTTCTGTGAGTTTGTTTGTGATTGCTACGCGGAGTGAGGGTATCTGTATCTCGAGAGGCAGTACCGCTTCACTCCCGTAGACCAGGGAGAATGGTGTGTTGCCTGTTGGGGTTCGTACCGTTGTGCGGTAGATCCAAAGACATTCGTCCAGCTTTTCGTCCCAGTCGCATTTGTTGGATGACACGACTTTTTTTAGCAGCCTAACGATAGTTTTGTTGAACGCCCCGGCCAATCCGTTTGCTGTCGGATTGTAGGCGGTTGATGCCACGTTTTGAATGCGATTCTTGTCACAGAATCTGCTGAAAACATGGCTGATGAACTGAGGACCATTATCGTGGATGATCCTCCGGGGTACTCCGAAGCGGTAGATAACGTGGTGTTTGATAAAGCTGACCACCCTGGAGCTCTTTACTTCCGCCAATGGGACTGCCTCTGTCCATTTGGAGAAGTAGTCGGTAATGGCCAGGATGAAGCGGTGTCCCCTTGATGAAGGAGGGGTGATCGGTCCTACGATGTCCATGCCCCAGGCTTCGAAGGGCCAGGATGCGACTGTAGGATACAGTGGTTCTGACGGCGTATGAATGAAGTCTACGTGAAGTTGGCACGCATGGCACTTCTTAGCATAGTCGACAGCATCAGCGGCCATGGTTAGCCAATAGTAGCCCATACGTCGCAGTCGATCCTGCAACTTAGGCCCGAGTTGATAAGCTCCGCAAGTTCCGTCATGAGCTTCTCGAAGAGCCTCGGTCGCCTCTTCGTTGGACAGGCATCGAAGGAGGAGCCCATCATAGGAGCGTCGTACAGCATTTTAGTGGCTGTATCATAGTAGAATCGAAGAGAACGTCTCCTGACTGAGACGGCTTCCTTCGGGTCCTCTGGGAGAATTCCGTAGACGGCGTAGTCGATAAACGGGAACCTCCAGTCTCGGACATCAACACCAGTATCTGTTGGCATGGCGTGGTCCACTCGTAAGCATAAATTGTTTTTAGGACAAATCAAGTCTCGGCCAACCACCGTGACGTAGTGTTGAGTCCCAAGGGGTGCTGCTAATGAGGCCGCGAGGCCAGCCAGAGCATCAACCTCTAGGTTTTGTAGGCGAGGTACGTGTTCGATGAAGAACCCGGTGAAGGTTGAAATGATGTTCAATGCAACTTCATGGTAAGGGATCAGATCTTCATGGCGAACTTCGTATTGCCCTCGGATCTGGTTAACGACGAGTTTCGAGTCGCCGTAGGCTTCCAGATGATCCACCCCCAGCTGTTGTGCCAGCTGGAGTCCCATAATGAGTGCATTGTACTCGGCAACATTGTTGGAGCACGGCTTCGAAAGAGAGTAAGCACGCTGGATGACTAGCTGATCGGGGGAGACTAAGACTACCCCTACTCCTGCGATGATCTAGCCTTTGGGGCCTGTTCTTGAAGCGCCATCGAAAAACATCCGCCAGACGGAGCCTTCTTCGGTGACGTTTGATTCTTGGACCTCATCCGGGATGTCTTCATAGAGTCTTGAGGACTCCGAGATGGGGTGTACAGCTAAGAAGTCGGCCATAGCTTGACCCTTAACAGCCTTCTGTAGAACGAACACCATGTTGTATGGCGTTAGCAAGATCGCCCATGTGGCTAGCCGGGAGTTCAGAGATCCTGGCTTCGTCATGAGGACTCTGAGTGGATTGACTCGAGAGATGACATGAATTGTCTGGCCCGAGACATAGTGGCAAGTCTTCTGGATGGCAAATACCAGAGCCAAGCACTCATTTTCAACGGGGTTGTACCGGTGTTCAGCCCCGATCAGGGTTCGACTGAGGTAGTAGATCGCTTGCTCATAGCCTGTGTCGCTGTTCTGAGCTAGCAGGGCGCCGAGGGAATGATCCATGGCACGGACGTAGAGCAGGAATGGTTTGCCAGCGACGGGTGCCACCAGAACTGGAGGGCTCGTCAGGTAGGCTTTGATGTCGTCGAAAGCCTTTTGGCATTCCTCTGTCCAGACGTAAGAGACTCCCTTCTTCATGAGCTGGGTGAAGGGTTGACATTTGCCAGAAAGGTTTGCTATGAACCTCCGGATGTACGCCAGACGTCCCTGTAAGTCTTAAAGTTCTTGAAGATTCTTCGGAGGGCCCATGTTGAGGATAGCTTTGGTTTTCTCGGGATCGACATGAATGCCTTTTGCCGTGATGACAAAACCCAAGAATTTTCTGCTAGAAACCCCTAGAAAGGATTTAGCGGGGTTCATCTTGAGTTGATGTGCTCGCATGAGATCAAAGACTGTCTTCAGGTCCTGTAGGTGATCTCTTTTAAGGCGGCTCTTGACTGCGATGTCGTCAACATAATATTCGACTGTCTTGCGAAGATGTTGATGGAAGATGGTGCTCATAGCTCATTGGTATGTCGCACCGGCGTTCTTCAAGCCGAAGGGCATTACTGTGTAGCAGAAAACGTCCTTTGGAGTCCTGAATGACGTATGTTTTGCGTCATCGGGGAACATCTTGATTTGATTGTAGCCTGAATACCCGTCCATAAAAGACATGCGTTCGAAGCCACACGTGTTGTCAATCATCACATCAGTGATTGGAAGTGGGAATTCGTCCTTCGGACAAGCAGAGTTGAGATCTCTGAAGTCGATACAAACTCGTATCTTTCCATTCTTTTTGGTAACGGGTACGACGTTGGCTACCCAATCTGGGTGTTGCTCTTCACGGATGAAGCCGCTAGTCAGGAGTTTATCTACCTCCTGATCGATGGCATTCATGATGTCCGGACGGAAGCGCCGCTGTTGTTGCTTGATAGGCTTGTTATCCGGCAAGACATTCAACCTATGCATCGCAATCTGGGGATCAAGTCCCGGCATATCTTCATAGCTCCAGGCGAAGACGTCGATATATTCCTTAGCCAGTTGGATTAGAGACTCTCGGTCTTCTTCTTCTAGGCTTTTGCTGATGAAGATGGGTTTAGAAGAAGACCCGTCTCCAAGGTCGATCTGCTCGACTTCATCCTCGGTGGGAGGTTCACGTAATTCGAAACGGGACTCCCATTGTTGTCCCAGGCATTGAGCCCAGGGTTCTTCTTCAAAGGGTTCCGGTGCTTGGTCTTCGTCTTCACCTTTTTGAGGTTGTGCTGATGTCATGTTAGCTGACAGCACTTTCCTGAAGACTAATCCGATACTGGTATCGGAATCCCAAGTCGATGCTTCGGACGAGTGAGAATGTTCTACGTCTTCTGCGTCTGAACTTTCTGGAGTTGATGGCGGCGTGACATAGCCTACCCCCCGTCGAGTTTTGTTGTAGTAGTCCTGCGGCTTTCTTTTGGGTATTGGAAGCCGGAGAGGGAGACGTCGACCTTTGCCGTAGTTCAGGCCTTTGTCGCTTTTTAGGTCGTAGCCCATCTTTTGGATGAGGTACTTTGCCTTATCCATGTACCGATAGAGTTGTATTCTGCCGACATCTGGTTCTGGCTCGAGCGGCGGGAGGTCTTGACGACGCTTGCCTTTACCAAGGATGATGGATCCTTCGTCTCGACTTCGTGGAGGGACTATGTAGCAGACTCCTTGAGACGGGACTACTCGATTTACATGGACGGTCGTTATTTGTGTTTGCAACGACCGTAGAGCATTATCTAATGTATACATGGCATTCCAATGTGGAAGACAAGAATAATTAAAAGACACTCTATTATTGATGAAGTACGAGATTTTATCCCGTGGGATTACATTGTCTAAGGAGGGTGCATCTACATCAGCAGAGATATATTTGCCGAGCTCCTCATCTGTAAGCACTGGGGTTAGATCAGGAGAGTCCACCACAGCTTTGGTTTTGGGGTCCGAGAGAGTTATGTGAGCCCTCTCTGGCGTCTTGGATGACTGCGGGGGTTTGCCCTTGAGACGCACCTTCAGTGGTGCCTCAGCTGCGCCTCCAGTGATTGGTGCCTTCCCCCGTAATTTTACCACCAGGGGAGCCGATGTTTGAGGCGGCTTCCCTTTGAGGCGTATCTTCAGGGAAGCTTCAAGAGTTGGTGCTTTTCCTGATAGCTTGATGCTCATTGGAGGCACCTTCTGGGGCGGTTTGCCCTTGAGTCGGATCTTCAGGGGAGCATCGGGAGTCGTCTCAGGCTCCATGTCCAGCTCGGCTGCTGTCTCTGCCTCATCATCAGCATCATTGGCTTCCTCCTCGTCAAGTGATTTGTACAAGTCGGAATCGGTGAAGTAGGCTTCAATCCCTTTGAAAGGATCGATGTCTGTAAACTCCGTCCTGATAACGCCGTTGGTGGATACATATTTCATGCATTGGTGGAGCGTGGATGGCACCACCGTACTCATGTAGCCATGGTCGACCGAGCAGGATGTTGTAATTGACCTCGGCATCCACCACATAGCAAGTCACCTCAGTTTTGAGGTTGCCGATGTGACACTTCAGTCGGATCTTGCCCAGTGGCTCGCTTTTGCTAACGTTGAAGCCGCTGATGGTCGTGTTGGAGGGCGCCAGCCGGTACATTGGGATTCCCAGTGTTGATAGCAGCGCCTTCGAAATGATGCTGAGGGAAGACCCTGGATCGATCTGAATCCGGCTCACCTTGACCGAACCGATATACCCTGGGTAATACAGCGGCCGGTTATGTCGGTGGTGCTTGAGCAGCATGTCTTGTTGGGTGAAGGTTATGTTTGGGATAACTTCATCCGTACAATGACAGTGCGCACAAGTAGTTGGGAGGTCTTCAGGCTGCTTGACTTGACTGAGAAAGGATTCGGCATCCTTCAGAGCTTCACAGAGAGCTTCTCGTGAGTCTTTGGAAAGACGCAGGAGCTCGAACAAAGACAAGCGTGCAGGAGTACTGGCCAGTTGTGCCAATATGTCGAAGTTGTGGGGCTTGGCTAGCCCCGAAGCATTCTCCTTTCGTAGAGGCCTGTCGAAATGAACCTCCACCTGCTTCTGCTTATTGGCTGCTGAGGGCTTAGGCGGGCCCTCTTCCTGGACAGCAGGAACGGTACAAGGAGGTACCCCTTCGACGGCAGCTTCGCCGGGTTGGACGTTCTGTTGTGAACGCGTCTGCACAGGAAGCGCCTCTTCTGTTGAAGAAGAGACCATGCGGCAAGACTTGATCTTCCTGCCTTTGGATTTGGAGGTAGGACGTACCTCTGGTTGAGTCACCTCGGAGACGAGGTCGGGGTGGACCCATAGGACCTCTCCTCGAGATGTGGTGAGTGGGATGAGTCCACTCACATTGTCACGGGTAGGTGGTAAGTTGACCACCTCCATTGTCGCCTTAGGGATGGGGACGACGCCATCTTGTGTGGTAGTTGGCGGCAAGGTGCCGAACTGAAGTGACACCATATTGGCTGACACCGTCTTCTCTTCGTAGTCGACGGAGATTACATCCGCATTGATCATGCACTGGATGTAATTTTTAAGGACATAGCAGTCCTTGGTCGGGTGTCCGACAAACCGATGGTAGTGACAGTACCTCGGGTTGTCCACTTTCCCGACTTCATCGGGCCGCTTCGGGTCCGGCAGCTTGATCTTGTCACCCTGCTTCAGTATTTCAACGAGTTGCAGGGTGTCTTCGTCGTTGAACGAATAAACCTCCTTGGGCCTCGGTGCCAGTGGAGGCTTCTGAGTAGGCGCATATGCGCCTTTCGAGGCATTAACAGTCAATGTCTGCTTCCCCTTTGCTTCTCGTCCGGGGTTGTTGGCTGCAGACTTTTTTCCCTTATCGTCAAAGGCGGGGAAGCTGACTCCTAGAAGACGTGCATTGGCCGCCTTCTTTTCTGCGGCTTCAGCTTCGATGATCAGGGAGCTCCAGTCGGGAGGGGGAGTAGAGTTGAGCCAGAGCTTCACTGCAGGCAGCATGTTCATGCTGCAAGAGGAGAGGAGCACATGTTCTGGCATGCCTGGAGGTAGCCTGAAGCAGGCCTGTCGGAAGCGTTCGATGAACACCCGAACCGTTTTCTTCTCCTTCTGGCGTATCTCTATGAGGGACGCCATCGTCATGTCCTTCCCGCCATCGTAGAAACGGTCGAGGAAGAGGCGCGTCAAGTCGTCGAAGGATGATATAGAATTGTCGGAGAGACTGCAGTACCAGTCATACGCCACTCCTTTTAGGGCCCCAACAAAGATGCTAGTGAGTAGCGCATCCTCCTTCGGAAGATGTCCCGTTTGGGACTGGAAGTATGTCAGGTAGCGATGCGGAGAGTCCTTCCCGTCGTACGGTGTGAGTGTTTGTGGTTTATACTTCGGGGGATAAACCACCTTGTTCCACTCGAGGGGATAAGATTGGGGGATGCCCATCTTCTGGCGCTCCTCTTGCCTGTTCTTGGATTCGAAGCGCTCTCGTAAATCCTTGATCATTTCAACCACATCCTCCGTGGAGCTGGGTGTTGGGGAAGGTGGTACCACCTGAAGTTGAGCGTTTGAGGGCTCAGACGTCTGGGGTACTTCTCGGCGGTCTGTGCCTGAGGGTACCCGTTGAAGGGGTACACTTGACTCCCCATTGGCCCCTGGGTCGGGACCGGTCGAGGGCATTTGGGTCAAGGCTGATCGTATTTCAAACACCGCCTGAGTCAGTGTTTGCATGGAAGCAGAAAGGGTTTTGAGCCCACCCTCTAATGTGTCTATGCGCTGGATGATGTCCTGCGGCGGCGCATCAGACTCGGCATCCATCTCAGTCACATTCACTATCACGACGCGACCGGGAGTGGAGGGATGAGTTGAGGCCTCACTCTCGGCTTCACTCTCATGTAGGGGAGTCGCCTCTCCTGGAGCTTCATCTTGGCTACCCCCAGCCACGTTCTGGAGGTTATTCTCGACGGGCGCATCTGCAAGGGTCTGATCACCCTGAGCTCCGTCTTGAAGGGCCTCTTCGTCTCCGAAACTCGGGTCCGCAAATGCTAGGCTACCCCCAGCTATGTTCTGGGGGATATCCTTGTCTTCAGAGGCTTCAGGGAGGCTGACTTCGCCTCGAGGATCTGCCTCAAGTGTGCTTTGGACACACTCGTCTTCAGAAGGAGGCTCGACAAGGGTTTGACTACCCCCAGCTTCCTCCAAGAACTTCTTCCTCGATCGAGTGCTTTCGAACACTCCGGAGGATGAGACAGCCGCCTTGGTTTTCCTCGGCTGGCTTTTGGATGAGGACGAGGAATTGCCAGTCGTTTTTTCGGACTGATGAGGAGTTGGAGATCACGTTGCATGAAGCAACCCTTGGCTCCTCTTCTGTTGACACCTTCATCCCAAGGCGATGTCGGAGGGGTGTCGATGATTGCAGCCTCTGGAAGACTGACTGCCTTGGTGGTACTGCCGTCTTGCAACAGTAGTTGATGGTGACCACCGCACAAGTATGCCCTGTGAGAGGCGTATCATGCTTATTGGTCAACTCTCCTGACCGACGTTTGTGAGTGATCACGTTACGCAGGTCGTTGGAGGAGAGTGTTACTTTCGCACCCCTTTCAAGCGCATGGCAAGGCCAAGCGTTGGGGTGGTCAAGTGAGTGCTGCGCCCCCTGATCTGATACCAAACAGGCATCCCGATCGGTAGTGGGGGAACCACAACATTTGTTTGTCTTGTTCGACTTGGTTGTGTACGCAGCAGATGCGTCCAAGTGAGACAAGGGTTTTGAAGGTCGGCTCGTTCTCGGCGCCGCAGCACTCGAGCCGACCTTGTACAACTTACCATCAGCAGCACGCATGATTATGAGCGCAGGCTTTTGGCTTGTTGCTGGCATAGCACGTTTGGGACGCATGGCCCGTGCTGCCTTGGACTTCTTCGTACCAGACCGCTGGGGTGCGTAGTACTCAAAATCCAAATTCTCCTCACCACTACAGCGAGTGAGTCTGTCAAAGACAGAGATCTTCTGTGGCGCATCAGAGACGATGCGCGGGGCATCGGCTGCGCCCCTGCTCCGTCGACGCATCTTCCTCGCCTGAGAGGGAGATGGCTGGGGAATGTGGTTAGCCGCACGTTTCCCCGAGAGATGCGCTGCATCAGCGGGCGCATCTTGGTTGCTGAGGACGTCAGCAGGAAGGGAGGGCTGGATTGGCGCATCCCCTTCGGTGGTGGTGCCCGAGGCATCGACCTTGCGCACCCAGACTCGGTGGGTCTTCTTCGGCTTCGACAGCCGCTTCGAAGGACTCGTACTGCCTTCAGATATGAACTCCTCATACGCCTGTTGATTGAGGCGTACGACCAGCGTCTTGTGGGAGGAGCCCACCTTCACATCATCGGCTTGCGACACAACTTTCTTGGTGGAGGAGAAAGAGGTCCCCAGCAGAGTCGTCAGCTTGTTTGCCATTAAAATTCTTTGATGTAAATTTCAATACAAACAGAACAGTATTACAATATAGGACTTAGATGTAGCCCTAGAAGTACACTTTTGTTTAATCTGGGTCCCTTGTGCCGATGGAGCGAGTGGTAATGCGTTGACTCCGTTGACGAGCTGACGACGGTTATCGGTTCTCTGAAGGTTTGGATTGCTCTGGGTGCTGGAGCTTGCTGAGAGGAGGAAGACGTTGAGTGTCTGTATCTGCCTCTCTGGTGGTATGTTCGTTCGTATCTGTCTGTGTGTGTGGAAGAAAAAAATGATTTCTCTATTTATAGCTGGGCAGGTTGGCTGCTCATGCGCGCATATGTAGGATGCGCCGGTGTGTGGGGACGCCACGTGTTGATTGCTGATGGAGGCGCATGGGTGATGCGCCCTGATCGAGGGGGTTGACTTCTTCATGTTGCTGCTGTGAACCGACACGTAACGGAGGAGGAGATCTTTATGTTGCTGAGATCTTGGATGAGTTGAGTCAAAGGATAGGTGTCATCGACCCATGGCTCGGATATCTCGGATTTGGTGGGGAATGATCTGGTAGGATGCGCCTAGGATTGGGCGCATGAGGAGACTTTGGCTCGTAACCTTTAGGAGTTACGAACCATTCTGGGCGCATAGCTTTTGAGGTGCATGCAGGCGACTTTCCTTCTGTCTTTTAGGATCAGAGAGCAGTCTGGGGCACATGGCTTTTGAGGCGCATGCAGAGCTTCAGATGGAGACTTTTCTTCTGTCTTTAGGGATCAGTGAAGAGTCTGAGGCGCATGGCTTTTGAGGCGCATGCAGGTTTGGGCGCATGGCCGCGGAGGCGCATGCGGGTGGTTAAGTGGCCACGTGGCAGTAGCAGTCGGAGTAAAGTCATGATGATGCTGACGTTGACGACGCTTCGTCTTCTGAAAAAGCTGCCGACTGTTCAGACTTTGGGAGATGTGCTGCCAACTCTGTCAGTTCGGCATTTAATGTTTCTGACATTCGATGGACAGCTGAGGGGGCACGTCGATTGGCGTTCCACTGGATATGGGGGCGCATTCTCTGTGATGCGCTTGGCTCTGCAGGGCGCATCTGTGTGATGTGCCTGAAGCGGCTGTTTCGTTCCTTGAGTGCTTTAAATAGCCGTTTGGCTGAATTCGAGGCATCCGGTTCATCCATTAAATGCAAGTTCATTGCTCAGAATTCGGAGAGCCATCCACTTGGCGCATGGGTTTGATCTGCCCGGCCTATAAATAGTGGCATGGAGAGAGGATTTGCTTCTCGTTCTCTTACGTACTTCCAACCATGAACTTGGGTACTCGAGTGAATTCTGTTGATGAAGTGCTCCCGAGGGTGAAGATGAGACGCTATGTCGTCGTTGCTGCACTTGAAGGTGACTGTTACATCCAAAAGACGGAGTCGAGGGCTTCTGAGGCAGGCGGAAGGTGCCTGTTGCATCCAAAGATAGAGATGCTCGGGCCTCGTCTCCGTTGTTCTGGAAGGGCCGTAGATCGGAATGGCGGTGTCCTGACCGTCTTCCTCTGGCTTTGGAGGCTCTTTCTCTGGATGGGGTGTTAATTGCTATCCACATTCTGCTCGGCCAGGTGAGCCTGGCTGGAAGAGCAGCACATAACTGGGCTGCTGAAGGGATGCACATAACTGGGTATGCACATAACTGAGCTGCTGAAGGGATGCGCCTTGCTGAAGGCGCATGGTGGGATGCGTCCGGTTGAAGGCGCATGGTGATTGCTGTGCCTGACTGGAGGCGCATGATGGCTGCTGCGCCTGACTGAAGGCGCATGGCGACTGCTGGCCGTAGACTTAGGATCTTCCCTTTGTAGAAATTCTCCTTTGTACAACCTTTTCTAGACATGTAATAAACTTTTGTATATAAATAAAAAAATCCTTTTTCAAATGTCTATACTCATTGACTTTGCTGTGGAGTGTTCTGTCCGAGTTCTGGCGCATGTAGTGTCTGGCGTATGGGCTTTCTGGCTGTGAAATTCCATGATTCTACAGTACAATATGAGGGTGTTCTTCCAGTATGTCGAAGTCTCCTCTATGTCATCCGCCGTGATCTCCACGACTTTCCTTCCCTCTATCATCCGCGACTCGACATATTGTAGTTCCACTTCCTCTTGAATAGCGGCAGGTTTACATAAATCTGCCCACGAAATCGGCGTCGATCTAGGTCGAGGTTCTCCGCTCTTAATCTGATTGGTATTCTCCTTCCTCGGTGGGCCTTCCTTATTTCCTCCAGCTTTTGCCTCCCTTGGCCCTGTCGCTCGGACACTTCTCCCTGCTATCGCCGGTGGGGGAGTCACCGTTCGTCGATTGGATCCGTGTTGCCTAGCCGGCGTGGACTTGCCCTCTCCAGGATTCCTCGTCGCCACGCTACCGCCCCCTGGTCTTTCTCTACGACCTGCTTGGCTCGGTCGGCGGTGACGTTCAACGGTAGTCCACTCGCCCCCCTCATCGCGCGGGGATGGATCTCCTGAGTCTTCGGAAGCGCCCGGCAGCAGAGATGGCCCGCGCGGCAGAGGTTCCCCGCTCCGAAACCCTAACATGTTATATATATATATATATATATATATATATATATATATATATATATATATTGGAACCAGGTAAATTATTTCTGGAATCGCTCCCACTGGGATTCGAACTCCTGACCACTCGGGCCGCATGCATCTCTCTTAACCACTAGGCTAGAGGTCATCTGTATATATATATATATATATATATATATATATATATATATATATATATATATATATATATATATATATATATATATATATATATATATAAGATTTTTACAAGGATACTTTTGGAATACGAAAGTTCCACGGCGAAGCAAAGAACTTTTGTTATTATATATAAGACTAGTATAAGTATTTACTAGGTACTAACTTAATATCCTATCTCAACTAATATATTCAATTTGGTACCCTTCGTCTGTCCAACATTAAGTTTTTCGTTAAAAAATATAATACCTAAACTACCTTCATATTCTCCAAACCCCACCCTTGTTGCCCTCTCCCTCCCTCCATACCCCGTCGCGCGCCCTCCGCACCCCCCAACCACGACATCCCTGCCCCCGTGCGGCAGCCGTTCCCCACAGCTCCCGTCGTGCCCACCCGCTCCCCGTCGCGACCGTTGCTGCTGCTCCCTGCAGCGGTTGCTGCTGATGCTCCTCACCCATTCCCCTAACCCCCCTCTCCATCCCCCGCCGCCCACCCCCTCCTCCAGCCACGCCCCTACCCCTCCCCTCTTGGCTCGCCTCATTCCCTGCAGCTCCAACCCCACTGCCATTGCTGCTCCGTTGTCGTTGCTACGCTGCGCGCTACTATTGCGCCTCTGCTACCGTTGTTGTCATTGCTGCTCCGCACGTCGTCGCCGCTGTTACTGCTACATCACCGCCACTGCTATCGTTGCTGCTGTTCCGTCACCGCTGTTGCTGTTGTGTCATTGCCGGAGAAGGGGGGTTGCCGGAGAAGAGAGGGGGTATTTTTGATATTTTCCATCTTATGTTAACCCCGGTAGGCAGAAATAGGTGGAGGGTATTAAGTTACTATATAACAAAGTTCATGTATTAAGTTGAACATTTGGAATAGTTGAGGGTATCAAGTTATAATTTAGCCTATTTATTATTAAAATACATATGGAGTAGATGATGTTGATGAGTTGGTTTAACTACGTTGTTTTTAATTATATAGGTTATGGGTTCAACCCTTTGAATTTCGTAGTAATAACTTAGAAGACTTAGCAAGTAGTATGAACCCTTCGATTTTCTTAATATATTAATTTATACAAAATGTATTGTCAATGAAATTTATTTCTTTTTTTTAGTTAGTATATATATTGAATAATATTTTTGGAAGTAAAATTCCTACAACCAACTTTTTTCATTATATAGTAGAATATATTTGATATATATAAGATACTTAGAAGGATATTTTTGGAATATGAAAGTTCTACGGTAAAGCTCAGAACTTTTGATATTATATATAAGATTAATTAGTATATAACCTCCTTGGCGAGACGGATGATCTGTTGGTGTTTTTTTGCCTTTGGACTAGAAAAGATAGTCCCACATCGGCTACACCAAATGGTGAGTATCTCAATATAATGCATTGTTTGTGTTGAGGTGTGCACATGAGGTGTAGTGGGGCACAAGTTTGTGCCATGTGGGAGTATTTTCCTAGAAGGAAAAAGGATTAAATCCAACAAGGATGCAAGTTAATTTTTGTTGTGCGAACTCGGACTCGGACACGGACTCCAGGATGTCTCGTGCATGCACAGAAGTGTTCGGGGGGTAGGCGTGGACTGGCACACTTCTATGCTGATTGTGAGATGATCTAAAATATCAAACTCTATTTTTGAGTATTGGTATTTTAGTCCCACATCGGATAGGAGAAGAGGTGAAGTCTCAACTCCACTCTATAAATAGAGCCCCTTGGCCTCCTTTGAAAGATGCACCAAGAAGAGAGTTAATGGAGTCTGTAAAGTCCAGGAAGCCCGTTCAAGTCTCAAATATTGACTTACGAGCGTTCCAGAAGTTCTTCGTGAACTTGCTGGTTCCTGGGAGCAGATCGTGTTGGGGCGAATCTTGCTTTGAGCAACGGTGATCTTAATCACCCCAGCAAGAACCTTTCCTCTTCTTCTTTCTTCTCATTCATCTGAGTTGTAACTCAGTTCTGTCCGTCTGCAACTGCGATTGCAAGGAAGAACGTGAGATTTATTTTCTGAACTCAGTTCTGTCCGTCAGCAACTGCGATTGCGAGGAAGAACGTGAGCTTTTCTTTCTGATTATTGTTGCTTTTGTAATCAGACTTATATTATAGTGTTCCTCCTGGATCTCGAGAATAATCAGAAGGTGAACGTTTGTTGAATCTCTGATCTCGACATCGAGTCTACCATCTTTGATCAAGCCCCGGGACTAACATGATCTTGGGATCGCAGGGTGGGATGAGGGGAGAGGGTGGTTTGGACAGTGGATCCAAATGACATGCAACACAGCATACACAAAATTTCGTGAGTTAAGCCGGACATCTCAAAAAAAACAAAAAAGAGAGTAAAACGGATGGCCCACTTGTCGGTGAAGTTGTGGTAGGCCGCTCTTTGCAAAATGCACTATTCTAATTTGGTTGGTGGGAGAAAGGACACTTTTATGAACAACTCCCCTTCTTCTTCTTCTTCTTCTTCTTCGTGTCGATCAAAAACTCATCTTTTTTCGTCTGTCTTCATTTTCCTGGACTTCCTGGTACAATTTCCCCTCTATTTATAGTATATAATTTACTTATCGCATGGTATATGTTGGTGATCTGTTGTTGTAGTTAGATCTCTTTTTTACTGCATTCAAAATTCTTCCGATCTTTGCTAATTCCATCAAATTATACGATTGTAATTATTCCCCTATTATGATTTTTTGTAAAATTGGATCCGATAGAATTTAGCATTAAAAAACCTAACATTTGTCGGTACCCGTGTTCCCAAAATCTCACTTTCTGGTTGTTTCTCGAACCCAATTTTACAAATCCAAGTTTTCCGAAACCCCGTGTTTTCTTAAGAAAGGAAGTCCTGGAAAATGATAAAAGTATGCAATAGTATACATAAAATGCTTAGAAGAAGACAACTTTAGTGATCATATAGAAGTTTTAGGCTTAAAGATGCTACTTTGCAGTTGTGCTGTGCTACTTCTTGATTGTCGATGACACGGACACCGCTCCGGTTTTGTTGTTGGCCTCGTGTGTGAGCAGGGCCGTCCCACGATGATGGGTTGCCCCAGCAGGAACAAACTTTGGTTGCCCCTTATTGCAAGGAGTGACACTACATAAAAAATGTGGTTATTATCTTATTAAGATGGTAGATAACCTAATTGTTGGGCTCACTAGATCTTGAACTAAGATTGTTTAGTTCAGTAGTACCAAATAACATAAGAACACAAATATTCTCAAGGTTTTATATGTTGATTTGGCTGGGAAGGGATCGAGTATGTACTATATAGACCCACATAGAATTGAGACTTTCTACATCTCAACTTTCCATAATAACTTTCAAGTCTGTAAAGTATCAAGGAATGCTTTAAACATTTAGTGGACAAACCATTGTTTCTAGGATGCTATATGCAGCAGCAACCTAACAATCTCATAAAATTGTCACGCCAATCCCTTTTAGGCTGAAAAAAAGGAATACACTAAAAAGACAAAGCTCACATTTATATGAAGCAGACTACATGTTTGCACAACAACTGAATTATACTTAAGAGAATAAAACAATAAAACAATACAACACTGCTACATCAAGTACCATACTTTTCCACAAGTAAAGATCAACAATCTTGTATTCTCCCTCAAATAACTCGAAGATAAAGAGAATCATTCTGAAGCTCCAGCACCTTTCATTTCCTTTCCTTTCAAGCTTTCTTTTTTCTTTCCTTTCATTTCCAGCACCTTTCCTTTCATTTCCTTTTGCTGGATGAATTTTTTTTCCTTTAATTTATGGACCGGTTGGTTGCCCTTGGGCCGGGGGGTTGCCCAAGCCCACTGGCTTGTTGGGCTTGCCCTAGGGCCGGCCCTGTGTGTGAGTTTCCATGTCGTTGGCACCAGACACTTTCTGGTGCCAACGATATATATATATATATATATATATATATATAACGTGGCACCAGATTTTTGATGTCTGTGCTTTCTTGCAACTGCCTATATATATATATATATATATATATATATATATATATATATATTGTTGAAAGAAGGTAATTGTGGCGAACGCTCCCACCGGGAATCGATCTCCTGACCACTTGGGCCGCATGCATCTCTCTTAACCACTAAGCTAGAGGTCATATATATATATATATATATATATATATATATATATATATATATAGCTCAAGTGGTTAGTGTGAGGCATATCCCCTCAGGAGGTTGCGGGTTTTAGCAACGGGGGTTGCATATTAATTCAATTTGGGTGAAGTATGAGCGGAGGGTACGGTGCGGCCTGGGTTGAGGATGCGGTGTAGGCGCGGTGCTAGTGCGGATCAAGGTGTTAGATGGGCCGGTTGGCCCGGTTTCCGGTCCAGGTCCGGCCCGAGCCCGGTTAACGACCCGAGTCCTCCGTAGGTCCGGGCTGGGTTGGCTTGTTCGACCCGGCCCGACCCAGTTTGACTTTGGGACAAGTCCAGTTAAACCCGGTCAGGCCGGCCCGGATCGGCCCAGTCCATGTCCAATTTTTTTCCTAGTGACCGTTTGGGGGGGGGGGAGGAATTACCGAAATGCCCTCATTTTGGGAGAAGTTTTTTTTTACCGTTTAAGGGTATTTTGGTCATTTTGCCGAAAATGACAAAAAATATCCTTATAACAACTATACTTTGAGGGTATTAGGGGTAATTTTGCAACAAAAAAATCTATAAATAGGCCATAAATCTTCAAGATTAATTACACCAAATTTTTTTCTCTTACAATATTTACAAGCACTCTATTGTGAAGAGACTATTTAATATTATGGATAATGATCAACTACCACAACAACCATAAGGTCAACAACCTTAACCCGTGTCGCGACCTCAACCCACACTGCAACAGAAATTTGAATATGAATCGAAAATTTGGCATCATTTTAGCGGAGTTTACAATGAGCGCGAAAGTGGCGTTACAGAAAGAAGATACTCGACTAAAGTTCTTGTTGAATGCTTGCATTGGAGGAAACAAATCAAATGTGACCATAACTATGGTACAATGAAGCTACGTAGACATCTGAAAATTTGTATAGATATCATTTTTATTTTATTTTATTATTGCTAGATAATTGCAACTTATGTATTAGTAATATTAGTATGAGACTATGAGTCATTAATAAAATTTAGCTCTCTTTAATTCTTTTTCAAATTTAATTTTATATTTTTTTGAATTTTTTTAATTACGGATGACAAACGACGACAAAAAAAAAGACAAAAAATTTATGTTTGTATTTTTTTAAAAAATTTCTTCCTCATTTTTTTTCCTTTTGTTTTGGAAAAACCAGGCCGGCTCGGACCCAACCCTGAACCGGCCCGGCTCAGGCCCGGTTAAGCCCGGCCCGCCCCAGACCGGGTCATGGGTCCTGACTGGGTTGGAATTTTTTCGGCCCGGCTTGGCCCGACCCGCTTCTCCATCCGGGTTGGACCCGCCCCGCCCAGAACCCGGTCAAACTGAGTTGACCCAGGTCGCGGACCGGCCCATCTAACACTATGAAGTGCGGATGCCTTTGGGTCGGAATATAGCCTTCAGGCTGGGATTGTAAGGCCTTCGGGCCAGAATTCTCTTCACATTTATAATATTAACCTTCTTCGAATATATATATATATATATATATATATATATATATATTTTGTAACCAGGTAAATTGTTTCTGAAATCGCTCCCACTGGGATTCGAACTCCTGACCACTCGGGCCGCATGCATCCCTCTTAACCACTAGGTTAGAGGTCATCTGCAAAATTTTATATATATATATATATATATATATATATATATATATATATAGCCCAAGTGGTAGGAGAATGAGCCCCCCTGTCTTGGGGGAAGCATTTAATTCCTTATTGGTGTGGGTCGGGTGCGGCCCGAAGGTCTTATTACAAACATAACCCGAAGGCCTACAACCCCGACACGAAGGCCTTACAACCACAAACCGAAGGCCACATCACGGCCCGAAGGCCTCCTGCACCTGCACTGCATCCCCACCGAACCCACACCCGGTTCGAACCGCACTGCACCCGCTCTCGGCTCGAACTGCACACATTAATTCCCCACATGGATATATATCTTGGGGAGGGTCAAGATATATATAGCCAATGAGCTCTAGACCAAGTGGTTAAGGAGTGAGGCATCCCTCAAAGAGGTTGCTAGTTCGAGGCCACTACTTGTGTGACGGTGAGGCTTAAACAATTTCTTCATAAAAAATGGGGGTAGGCTGCATACATCTTGACCCTCCCCAAACTTGCATCGTTAGGAGCCTCGTGGATTCAAATGCCCTTTTAATTATGCGTTGCTATCATTTTTTGTCATTCTTTTGGAGGGTAAGACATATATGAAGTCGTGCGGCTCAATATTTTTTCCTCCCATATGAATGTATTTCGTATCTAGCAGTCTCGGAACCTTAGGATACTATAACTACGGGGTTAATGCATGACAGTTCTGTTTTCATCTACCCTTCTAGTTGAAAGAATTAGTCATACAACATGCACATTTTATGTGCATGCTTACATAATTTTATAGTTTACTATATCTTGAAAATGTGCATGCGTACATAATCTGATAGTTTTCTATATCTCTTGATGATTACTGATGTAGTATCTTATTTAAAACATGTGCAGTTTATCTGATGGCTGGGATGATTAGTGCGCGTAACAGTCCAGTTCATCTGTTTTGTGATTCTCTATGTACCAAACTTCCCCAGATTGTATTTAACCATTCAAAAGGAGGTCCTTCAAAACTTTCTTTCGGTTTATCAAGATCCTCCTCATATAAACCTCTTACTATAATCACATCTGCAATGCAACCCCAAAGCACAAAGTCTGCTGCCAACTTTGACAACACTCTACCTTCTAGAGGTCCATACCAATTGTTTTGAGCTATATTGAATTATTGATGCATAATGTGCACCGCATAACACGTTTTAAGTTTTACCGTACTTGCTAATTGCAGAAGTGCTCGAGATCTGGCAAAATGCTGATGCAGTGTGCTTTGATGTTGATAGCACTGTGTGCTTGGATGAGGGTATTGATGAACTTGCTGACTTTTGTGGTGCAGGCAAAGCAGTTGCAGAGTGGACAAACAAGTAGCATGTCTACTTTGTTGGGTTTTATGGGTGCACAAAAATGTTCAGATGATTTTGTTCTAGAAATAACATTGTCATATTTTTTTTGTATATTCTCAGGGCAATGAGTGGATCTGTTCCGTTTGAGGAAGCTCTAGCTGCCAGACTTTCTTTGTTCAGCCCCTCTTTGTCCCAAGTTCGCGACTTTCTGGATAAGC
Source organism: Iris pallida (assembly GCA_029216955.1). NCBI lineage: Eukaryota > Viridiplantae > Streptophyta > Magnoliopsida > Asparagales > Iridaceae > Iris > Iris pallida. The sequence goes on from JANAVB010013400.1 coordinate 13,131,183, forward strand.
GACCCCCGAAGTACTGGTCTTTTCTTTATAACAAATATTTCCTGAAGCACATACCACTTGAGGCGTGGTTTATTTGAATAAATCAACCGGTGCATTACTATCTTTGTATCTAAATACCATGCTTTTATATATTTAAATTAAAATATTCGTATCACAGTGCTTGATTATTTCATCTTCACCCCCTCTCCTTCATATCCCTGTTTTTCTGCTTTTGCATGCTTTCTTGCCAATAGTGAATGTTTTGTCTTCATTGTAATTAATGCTAGTTACAATTTTTGATACTTTGGTTTATATTACTTTTTATTGGTTGATGCAATTCTCTAAATCATATCTCGTATTCTTCTCAATTATCCTGTCTTAATCTGCACACGGTCAAGATTATTGGAGGTTACTTGCTAGTTGCATGAGTTTAAACTAGACAACTAACGAGGTAGCTACCCTACTTACCAGCTGGTCTTCATGTTTGATTGCTAGCCTTTCCATCGTCCTTATTTGTTGTGGCCAAGAATTTTGCACCAATTACAGAGGAATGATGTCAGATGGTTTTATGATCTTATCAATTCTTTCATGGGGCTCTCCAAAGAAGAGTTGTATCCCTTAGCTAATCCAATATCACTTTCTATTTTACCTTTTCTTTGTGTCAGTCATGTTCATTTGTACCATACAAATCGATGACAAACTATGTTGCTTGGACACAGGAAAATGGTGTCCGTATTCATATCGTGTCCGGACCCGTATCCATGCCATTTTTCATTGGGTTTATTTACCTATTTGAAAGTGTCCGTATCCTGTATCCATATCGTGTCCTTAACAGCAGCTTGTCCGCATTCATGCACCATAGTTGATGAAAAAGTATTCTGATGTATATTCTCTGCGTTAAGTGATTAGCTGTTATTCAACTGAGCGACATTGTTCCTGAAACATAAACCATAAAGGTTCTCTAATGTAAACTATAAAGTTTAAGATCAGACAGTGGAACTGCACAGTTGGATCTGGATTTCTTGTTCAGTATCCTGCTTCATACTTATGTAAGACTGAGAAGGATAAAGAGAAAAGGCCATCAGTGACATGGTCTAGATATGTGTATACATTGCGAATAATTGGGATACATTCCATTGAGTGGTTTGAGTACATATATATAGAGGAGGGGAACCTTCTCTTACAACTCTGTTCAATGTGTGACTAAACTGTAACAAGGCGAATTCTATTTCCTCTTTCTCAAGTTCATTCTGGGATTGGAGAAATTAAAACTCTGCATCAGTGCCTACCACTTCTAACCTGTACCCTGTACATGGCCATTGATTGATAACCCTTTACAGTCTACTGTATGATATATAGACCCTGCTTACCTTTTGATGTTCTCCTTGGAAATTACTGTAGCTGCTTAAGTTGGGGAGAAGTAGCAGCAGAAGCTATGGATAGGTCTCGCCAATTATAGTGTTAAAGCACCTTGAGTACTGTGGATAAGTGAGGCAGTACAGGTATCCCATCCCTTTGGTGGCTCTGATGAGAAATACACAATATGACTGATGTCAATAAAGTTGGAACGGAAAACAAAGAAATGGAGATCATGATACTGGAAACATGAGAAATGTAAGCTACGTAATGTACAATTGAAATCATTCAAGTGTACTCTTTTAGGTAAATTTAGTTGTAATGTATGGTTGGATCACAAAGGATGCGGAGCTCTAGCTTGATAGCGAGTCAGGTTCAACACAAAAGTTTGGAATGCAGGCAAATAAATGATATTTTACATTTCCTTTTCAATATAATTAGTTGCCATATGGTATAAATATATGAATTTTGTCCGGTAAGTCTGACTCTGTTCTGCTTAAACAGTATAAACACGTGCTTACTCCATTACTAACAAATTTTCACATACAATGACATTGTGCAATCTGATTCAGCCTGCACGTTTGCAAACTGCAGCGAAAAGTTTACACTTAAAATATTTGGAACTTGAATATGTCTTTAATTTGTCATTACCTTGCATATGATTTACCATTGACATACTCACTCAATATTTAGGATTTCTCCTGGCATTGCTGAATTAATCAACAAGCTGAAGGCTATCAACATTGATGTGTACCTGATATCAGGGGGGTTTCGTCAAATGATTAATGTACGTTGCCCACTTTATGAGTTACATGCTCTTATAGTTATAAATTTGAGAAAACCTTTTTGGAGTTGTTGATTGTAGTGTTGCTTAAATAGTTAGTTTCCTTGTACCTACAATTATACTGGCATATCTGATTTTGGCATGAGCATGACTTGACTCCACCTATATGGGTTTAAATTTTGGTGAATATGACCTGGAATATTCATTTGGTAGCTTGTTTCAGTTGGCCTGATGTAATTTACTTGGACAGCATTTAGGACTCTAATGCAGTTTGAGTATTATTTTGCTAGAAGCATACACATTTCACTATTATGGTGCCTTTGGGCCTATACTTGACAAATATCTGAATTCTGAGTACCAGTAGGCTATTCTTCTTTTAACCCTCTTGAAAGTGTAGTAGATTATTGGTGACATGGTGTCTTATTGAAACATACACTTAGATACTGGTTTGTACATGTATATCCACCAAAATGTCAAATGAGTTTCACCTATTTCTAGTGCCCTAAAGTTTAAGTACCTCTACTGGGTTTATGACTATAATTGTCGCGATGCATTTCATATGACCTATCAGCTTATGTTTGTTGAGCTATTTTTTCGTGCAACATTAACATAACCTATCCCCTTCGTCTAGTCTTTTGCCTACTTAAGGGGAATCCAGAAGATGTTCCTTGCTCGAGTGAATACAAACTATGTGGCGAATATAGTACTCTTTGTGTTCTCAAACTAGTCTTCGAGTAGATGATTAGAAGTTTCTTTGTGTAACTTTCTCAGCTTTGACATGCTCCATAGCTGACTCCGGTCCATTTTGGTGAGACAAGGCTTCCACGAAGATGATTAATGTTAGGCTAAATTAAACTTTGATACCTTCAACTATTCCGGTTTTTCAACTTGATACCCTAAACTTTTTTTTGTAACAAGTTGATACCCGAAATTTTTTTGTAACGGAAATACCCATGGTCAAACTTTAAAATTACACCCCCCCCCCCCTTCCCGCTTCCGGCCACCCCCCCTCCCGCTTCCGGCCGCCTCCCCCCCACCCACCCTCTCGCTTCCGGTTGCCTCCCCCCCCCCCCCCCCTCCTCCTGCTCCGGCCACCCGTCCCCGCCTCTCCCCCTAGGGCACGACAGCGTGGGAGGAGGGCGGGCTGGGGGAGGGTGGACGGAAGCGGGAGGGGAGGGGGGAGGCGGCCGGAAGCGGGAGAGGGGGGTAGCCGGAGGGGGGGGCGGGGCGGGAGGGAGGGGGGCTAGGGCTGTGCGGGAGAAGGGGGTAGCCGGAGCGGGGAGGGGAGAAGGGGAGAGGGAAGGGATAAGGGCATTTTCGGAATTTTTAGAATTTTAGGTATGAAGTTGAAAAAAAATAGTTGAGGTATTAAGTTGTTGAGTAAAAAAGTTTAGGGTATCAAGTTGAAAAACCGGAATAGTTGAAGGTATCAAAGTGCAATTTAGCCTTAATGTTATAAAAAGCTGTTTCATTTTAAATTAGTCCTATCCTTCCTCTCTGCCCATTTGCACATGATATGTATAAAAAGAAAGAATGGAAAATGAACATTGTTAATTGAAATTGGTTCATCTAGAGAGTTGCCTAGACAGACTGAAAGTTCCTCCTACAATTTAAGCTTCGGTGGAAGAGTAAGTACTTTGGTTAGAAAAACTATTTCCAATGCAATCTAGGCTGACACATTGTAACATGTAGTTCTGTCATTTTTATGTCAGAACTCTACTATTTTAAGGACAACTCAAGCTGACACATTCTAACTTTATAGTGCTGTTTCGTGTCAATTACATTTGCAACATTCAGAACGATAAAACGGTAGAAGCCTCCTTTGTTTGAAATTCACACACACATTTTCTCTTTGAAGCCTGTTGCATTGCAGCTTGGAATTTCTCTTGAGAACATTTTTGCAAATCAATTGCTTTTTGGGAGTTCTGGGGAGTTCCTTGGGTTTGACAAAACAGAATTTACATCAAGGAGTGGTGGCAAGGCTAAAGCTGTGGAACATATAAGAAAGGTATAAGAGATGGCATTATAGTCAATTTACACAAAATGCTCAATCTTCCTGATTTTCTTCAAATTTGGACCTTGCGCAGGTCCATGAGTACAAGACTTTGGTCATGATTGGAGATGGAGCAACTGATCTTGAGGTAATGAAGTTTCTCTTTTTACATAAACTAATCAATCCATGATTGTAAGTATGCGTAGTAACATCAGGTTAGACACTTGGACTGGTTCAGAAACCATGCTAAAGGCAATTCATGTTTCTCTCAAATAGTTGTAACATTTTAAGTCATTAGGATAAGAAAGCAAAAAGTGGAGAGACATTTTGGACACGCTTCAAGTTTCAACTTCTGCTCGAGGTTTTCCTACTATTGCTCGATACAAAAGGTGAGTAATGAACTCTTCATCTTCCCACAAGTGGAAGGTGAAACCAATACCTACCTACATACTTGAAAGAACTTTGTTGCATTGATTGGATGGGGATCTCTTGCTTCATTCGGGTCCTGGCCCGCTTGATCCTGATCACATTCCTGCTGGATATCACCATTAGGGCTCGTTTGGATCAAGTTTTTGGATTCCTAGGAATAGATTTTCAATTCCTTTCCCATGGGAAAGGAATTCAACATTCCCATACCCATGTTTGGTTAGGTTGGGAATAAGTAGTTCAAAATTTAAAAAAATTTTATTTTCATGTTTGGTTCACACATGGATATGAATCTTAATTTATTTAGTTTTACTTTAATACCCTTTCACTAATTTCATGATGATTCACATGTTTGGGATGAGAGTTGAAAATTTGAAAATAAAGTGAGGGTATAACCGTCCAAACAAAATAGTCAAACATCATTCCTAGGAAAGCAAATCTATTCCCAAGGGGGGGCTTGGGAATAGCTTTCCCACATCCATGGGAATAGCTTTCCCACCTAACCCCCTCCTATTCCCTCCTCATTCCCAATCCTAAACTTACCAAACATGGGTAAGGAATTCAAATCCCATTCCCAAGCCTCAAAAACTTGAACCAAACGCCCCCTTAGGGTTCATAGACCATCCTCTAGGTCCTGACCATCATCCCAAAGACTACTCTCCCTGGCCTGTAGAAACACCAATTCATTAATAGATTGGATATTGCTTTTGAATTGATAGCACATGAAATATAGAGCCCTGCCAGAGCTGGGTTTCTCCCTCCCCTTGACCCCCCCTCTCTCTCTCTCTCTCTCTATATATATATATATATATATATATATATATATATAGGCTCGTAGCCTTGCAATATCTCAAGAACCTTTTCGACTTTGATAGACACATAATATAGATAACCTCGGTACACATATGCCATAGTAGCTTGGGTGGAATGAGGTTACAGTGCTTACATCCAATCGTCATCTTGGTTTTGGTGTCAACGCTGTTAATAATAAACTCTTCAGGATCCTGTCTAATATTTTACAATGCACAGTAACATGCATATTAGTTCATAATCTGGCTCCTTTGTTTTGCTTTATCCCATTGATCATTATCCATCTTGAATTTCTGTTTCTTTTATTACTTGCTTTTAAGTTTTAATCTGTCAGTAAGTTTGGTATAGGCTGATGCCAAAAATCTGGATAGAGGTCTTGATGTTGTGACTTGTCACAGTAGGTGTTGGCACAGAATCTAACGACAACCTGTGAAATATTTTACTGGTTAACCTGCTGTCCTTTTTATGGTGAATACGCTTTACGAGTGTTTGAAATGGACTGTTTTTCTCTCTTCTTTACCCGTAAGAAAAATAGGATACATGGGTACAAGTCAACGCATGCACCAGACACGAGCGACCATGTCCTTTGGGGCTGTTTGGTTCACGGAAGTGGAGCGAAGTGAAAAATATGGAAGTGGAGAGTTTGCATGCTCAATGCGTATGCGCGTCGTGCGTATGCATATTTTATGGGTTCTTTCATTTGGATGGTTGTTGAAGTGAGTTGAAAGTATAACTTTTTGTAGTTCCGATGTTTTGTTTGTAATGGAGTAGTAGTTGAGAAGCGATATAGTTCTCCACTTTTGAATGTGGTGAGATTACCAGAAAAATTGTTTAATTTATACTAACTAAATTGATAACTATTACTAATATTATTTACTTGTTTTCAAAAACGAATCACTTAATTATTTAATAATACTAATTATTATTATTATTTAATGATTACTCAAGGCTAATCAATTAAATACTTATTATTTACTAGCAGCATTCAACACACACACTCTCTCTCTCCACTCTTTTTGCTCTCCCCAAAAATCACCCATCGACCGCCATCTTCATCCACCGACTGCCATCTCCACAATCTCTCTCTTTCCTCACCTCAAAATTCCTCTCTGAACACCATCCGCGTTCCACTCCCTCCCCTCGGCCGCACGGCGTGGTCGAACAACGCCACTAACGCCTCTGCGATCCTTTCCGTCGCGGCCGCGTGGTCGAACAGTGCCGTGAAGACGAGGAGGGGATCCCTGTCGAGGAGCCTCGCAACTAACGTAGAGTCACCGGTGGAGGCGGCAATATAGAGGAGCTAGCCGCCGTAACCGGCGCGGAGGAGCGAGGCGTCGCACTCGTGGAGGCTGCGGGCGACGGAGGAGCGGCACTGCAGGATGTCGTGGTCGTCCCAGAAGGAGTCGAGGCCATCGACACCACTCGAGCTCCCAGCGGTGATCGTAGAGAAATATGAGAACCGGAGAACTAGAGCCGATGACGTTGAGCAGTTCCGCTCACTTTTCTGTTTTTTTGTGAAGTAAACAGGAAGATTAGAGAGGGGGACAAGAACTGCCAAGGGTCATATCAACCAGTTTTACCTTCCACTTCCAAATACAACCAAACAACTGAACTGAACAAAAACATGAGCACAGTGGTTTCAAATGCTCACTTCAAGCACTGTTCAAGCACTTCAATGGGCTACCAAACAGCCCCTTTGAACATAAAAGAGCTACCTGACTAAGGCTGTATTTGGGATTACATATCATGGCTGCATCTGGTTATATATTTTTTTTTAAAAGCATCCCAAACACTCTTTGGTAGCATAAAAATATCAAAAAATAATAATTGAAAAGCTAGTTCAAATTTTTGGGTAGCTTTTGGACGCTAGTTGGCTGGTTTCAGATGCTGCTTCTGCTGCATATTTTTGAAACTTATCTGTGATGGGGATTTCTAAAATTGAGTTTCTATCCTACTTGTCATTGTACTTTAAGGCCATCTCCAATGGGGATTTCTAAAATTGGGTTTCTATCCTAGTTGGTAGAGTTTCTACATATAAATTGTATGAACAAAAAACACTCTCCAATGGTTAATATTAATTGGTACGAGAGAGGGAGAATTTCTGAGAGTTTCTACATGTAGAAACCCTCATAGAAATTCTACATCCTACATAACTGCCATATAGTATAGAAATTGAGATAGAAACCACCATTGGAGAAGTTTATCTAAATTTGATTTCTACCATAAAAGTAGGGGAGACAAAAATCCAAATTGGAGAGATAGAAATCCCCATTGGGGATGGCCTAAGGAATTTCTATGCTAACTGGTAGAGTTTCTATATAGAAATTGCATACACACAAAAACACTCTCAAATGGTTCTCCATTTCTATCGTACGTTGCAAAAAAGGAAATGATCAATTTAATGACGTGGGGCCCAATATTAATTGGTATGAGAGTTAATTGGTATGAGAGGGAGAATTTCAATATTAATTGGTATGAGAAATGGAGAATTTCTATGAGAGTTTCTACATTTAGAAACCCTTTATAGAAACTCTTCCTCCTACATGATCTCTCCATCCTACATCATTGCCACATATTATAGAAATTGAGATAGAAACCACCGAGGATTTTTTTCTAGATTGGATTTCTACCACAGAAATATGGGAGATAGAAACCCCCATTGGAGATGGCCTTAGCATTCCCCTCCCAAAACAAAATTGTATGAAAACAAACTCTCCAATGGTTAAAACGATTAATTTAGTGACGTAGGGTCTAATATTAATTGGTACGAGAGATGGAGAATTTCTATGAGAGTTTCTACATGTCGAAACCCTCATAGAAATTCTACATCCTACATCACCGCCACATAGCATAGAAATTGAGATAGAAACCACCATCGGAGAAGTTTTTCTAAATTTGATTTCTACCATAGAAATAGGGGAGACAGGAATCCAAATTGGAGAGATAGAAATCCCCAATTGGAGATGGCTTAAGGAAATTTCTATCCTAACTGGTAGAGTTTCTATATAGAAAGTGCATACACACAGAAACACTCTCCAATGGTTCTCCATTTCTTTGTACGTTGCAAAAAATGAAATGATCAATTTGATGACGTGGGGTCCAATATTAATTGGTATGAGAGAGTTAATTTGTATGAGAGGGAGAATTTCAATATTAATTGGTACGAGAGATTGGAGAATTTCTATGAGAGTTTCTACATTTAGAAACCCTTTATAGAAACTCTTCCTCCTACATGATCTCTCCTTCCTACATCATTGCGATAGAAATTGAGATAGAAACCACCATTGGGAGAATTTTTTTTCTAGAATGAATTTCTACCACAGAAATATGGGAGATAGAAACCCCCATTGGAGATGGCCTTAGATTCCCCTCCCAAAACGAAATTGTATGAAAAAAACTCTTCAATGGTTAAAACGATTAATTTAGTGACGTAGGGCCTAATATTAATTGGTACGAGAGATTGGAGGATTTCTATGAGAGTTTATACATGTAGAAACCCTCATAGAAATTCTACATCCTACATCACCGCCACATAGTATAAAAATTGAGATAGAAACCACAATTGGAGAAGTTTTTCTAAATTTGATTTCTACCATAGAAATAGGGGAGACAGAAATCCAAATTGGAGAGATAGAAATCCCCAATTGGAGATTAAGGAAATTTCTATCCTACCTGGTAGAGTTTCTATATAGAAATTGCATACACACATAAACACTCTCTAATGGTTCTTCATTTCTTCGTACGTTGCAAAAAATGAAATGATCAATTTAATGATGTGGGGCCCAATATTAATTGGTATGAGAGAGTTAATTGGTATGAGAGAGGAAGAATTTCAATATTAATTGGTATGAGAGATTGGAGAATTTCTATGAGAGTTTCTACATTTAGAAACCCTTTATAGAAACTCTTCTTCCTACATGATCTCTCCATCCTATATCATTGCCACATATGATAAAAATTGAGATAGAAACCACCATTGGGAGAATTTTTTTCTAGATTGGATTTCTATCACAGAAATATGGGAGATAGAAACCCCCATTGGAGATGGCCTTAGCATTCCCCTCCCAAAACAGGTTTAAGGGAGGCTTTGGGAGATTGTTACAATGTGGCATGTGTTGCACATATGTACCTTGGTATTCTTGAATACATCAAATTTCATTAAGAGGGGAGAAGAATTAAAGGAGATGTTTCGAAAATTTGCGAACTCCCATGGCATATAAGGATTTAGGGAGTTAGGCGGAGTTGGCTCCCCAACTCCCTTGGCGCCTAAGATTCTCGTAATTTTTTAAAAATAAAATTTTCGAAAAAAACCAAATCATTTAAACATAAAAAATTCTGATTGGGATAATTCTTACCTATTATTTAATTTTTTTAAAAACAAATTGTGATTCGGCTTGTATATTATTTTAAAAATATATTAAAAAATTATGATTGGGATAATTCTAGCATATCATTTTTTTAAATAGACCATGATTGAGATAATTCTTGCATATTATTTAAAAATAAAAATTATGATGGGGATAATTCGTGGATATTATTTTAAAAAATTAAAATAAATTTGATTAGGATAATTCTAGCATACTATTTTAAAAAATTATAAAAACCATGATTGTGATAAGTCTTACATATTATTTAAAAAATCTAATTGGGATAATTCTCGCATATTATTTTTTAAATAATATACAAGAATTATCTGAATCAGGATTTTTTAATTTTTTGAATTAATATGTAAGAATTATCCCAATCATGATTTTAAATTAGTGTTATGTTAATGATTTAGTTATAATAATAGTAAGTAATCAATAGTTTTTAATTAATGTTCATTAATTAACATACATATTTTACATTACTATGGTAATTAATTATAATTAAAAACAAGAGATTAATTAATATTTAAAGTTTAACATTTAGTCAAAAAGTTATATTGTTAGTATTAAACTTTTATACTTAACTAGACTAGTTACTTAACATAAATTAATATATTATAATATAAATATTTGTAATCAAGTTAATAGTATAATTAATTATGCTATAACTATTATGTAATTAGGTAATTCTAGATGATTGGGATTATGCCAATCAAGATTTTTTTTATAGATTTTTAAACAATATGCAAGAATTACCACTGTTAGGATTTTTTTTTATTTTTTTTAAATAATAGGCTAGAATTATCCAAATCAGGATTTTTTAAAAATATTTTTAAATAATATCCAAGAATTATCCCAATAATTTTTTTTTAATAATATGCAAGAATTATCACAATCATGATTTTATTTTTTTAAAAAATAATATTTCAGAATTCTCCCAATCAGATTTTTTTTATATATTTGTAAAATAATATGCAAGTCCAATCATAATTTGTTTTTAAATTTAATAAATAATATGAAATAATTATCCCAATCAAAAAATTTATTTTATTTTTTGAAAATTTTATTTAAAATTTTTTCACGAGAATCCTAGGTGATGGGAGTTGGTACCCCACACCCAGAAGCCCACTCCCTTGGGGCGCCAACTCTGTTGGCGAGTTGGCGCCTGACTCCCTAAACCCTTACACTATAGGAGTTGGCGTCCCATCACTCCCACCATAAATTTTCGAAAGATCCCCTTCTCCATGCAATTCCTCCCCTCCTAATGATTTTTTTTTTCTTGAATAACAATAGATCTATGATTTCTAGACACGATAAAACACTTATGCCCCAGTTTGGCACCAGACTGAACGTCTGATTCGACAACTCTCCAAATCTAGACACGAGGATACCACTACACATGTTGTATCTTTGAATATATATATATATATATATATATATATATATATATATATATATATATATATATATACAAAATATCCATGTTCATGTTCATATATATATATATATATATATATATATATATATATATATATATTTTTTTTTTGTATATATATATATACAAAATATCCATGTTCATGTTCATGTTCATATATATATATATATATATATATATATATATATATATATATGAACATGAACATGGATATATATATATATATATATATATATATATATATATATATCCATGTTCATGTTCATGTTCATATATATATATATATATATATATATATATATATATATATATATATATATATATGAACATGAACATGGATATATATATATATATATATATATATATATATATATATATATATATATATATCCATGTTCATGTTCATATATATATATATATATATATATATATATATATATATCCATGTTCATGTTCATATATATATATATATATATATATATATATATATATATCCATGTTCATGTTCATATATATATATATATATATATATATATATATATATATATGAACATGAACATGAACATGGATATTTTGTATATATATATATATATATATATATATGAACATGAACATGGATATTTTGTATATATATATATATATATATATATATATATATATATATATATATATATATATATATACGCATGAACATGAACATGGATATTTTGTATATATATATATATATATATATATATATATATATATATACACGCATGAACATGACATGAACATGGATATTTAATTATTTACGCATAGTCACAAGTTAAGTATTTGGGATTAATTTGGCAATGTTGAAAAGTTCGTAATTCAGCAAAAGTTCAGAAAATTCGATAGAAGTTTGGATGAAGAACATACGTAAAAACATATATATACAAGGTTGTAAAAGGCGCTAGGCTCTAGTCGGGCGGGCTCCGGGCACCTAGCCTGTCTGGGAGGCCGTCTTTCAAAAAAAAAAAAAAATCCCAAAAAACCTACTGAATTTGCAAAGAAGACCATAAAAC